>JAMPIV010014120.1:0-528372 GCA_024509875.1 Oreohelix idahoensis
CTTGTAAATAAAGAGAAATTATGGTTTTATTTAGTATTATTTAATGCCTCCAGTGTTTCCCGGTTTTGTGTTTGGTTTTGTGATTTTGTTCCTATTTGTGTTCTATCCCAAAAGGATACGAAGGAGGAGAGAAGACCAAAGAACCACAATGGAAAAAAGATAACTGGAGACAGGCATGGACGGGCTGACTCTGGGTGAAGAAGATATTGAAAAAAAAGAGATTTAAAGGATGCTGATGGAACCAGGATCAAGAAGGACTTGCCATAAGTTTGTTGAAGGGCCTATCCTAGGGCCTATGGGGAGTTTTAAACGGTGTTAAACTTGAAAGAATAATGATCCGGGGTGTCTTTAAGGAGACAAAAATAATAATAAGGACTACTACTCCCCGGGCACTGTCGAAAAAAAACAAAAGCACCTACTGATATAAGGTTTGTTGTATTGAGGATGAACAAACCTCTTCATCTAACATAAATTGTAGCTACGGGAAAAATGACAGTGCCACAGTACATGTAAGCTTACGGAAAAAAAGGTTTTTTTGTCGTTTATAATTCACTACAGGGATATTTTTTTAAAAAAAAAAAAAATAAAAAAATTTTCTGCTGAAACACTGCACAAACATTTTTTTTATAGTCAGTCATTTTTGGTATCACCCCCCCATCTGATGGTGTCACCCGTTGCGGTCCCGCACCCCACTAGTGACGCCACTGAATGGACATTAATGGATGAAATTGAAAAATTAGTACCATTGACCAGGCCGTGGGATAATCCTAAGTGTTTTTATATTTAGAATGTTTTTATTTGTAATGAATCTTATTAAATCATCATCATCAACCTTCAGCCCTCCAAGGAGCATAGGGACTTTCAAAAAAAAAACGTATCCCAAGTCTTCCTGTCCGTGCCATTAGCTCAAGACCTGTCCATATCTTCTTCATGTCTGTCTCCAATTCTCTTCTCCGTGTGATCCTTGGCCTCCCTCTACCTCTCTTACCCTGAAAACTCTTATGAAAAACTGTCATGTGTTTGTGTTTTTTTTTTTTCTTCTCAATCCAAAATGCTTTCTGGGGGCCGTCTTTAGATTGTCTTCTTTATTTTTAAGGCTATATGCCCGTGCTGCCGGTTAATCAAAAAAATTCATTTTTTTGTTTGATTTTTTTTTTGTAGCACCTATATGTAGTTCTTGTCCTTGTCACCTGTTTTAAAAAAAAACTGTGGCTGACGAAGGGTAAAAAAAAAAACCCGAAAAAACGTCCCCCTTGTTTTTTTTTTTTCATGTGTACCGTTTTACTTGTAAAAAAAAACTGATTTTTCATACCATATTATTTTTTTTTTATTTTTTTTATTTTATATATTTAATCAAAAAAATTCACCCTTACATAGAGTCCAGGCCAATGTATTCTTTTTTTTCTACATTTTTTTTGTCTATATAGTCAGGGTGTCAGAAAAAGTCCCCTTACTCATAAGTTTTAAAAAAAAAAAAGAAGAAAAACAAAAAACATTTTTTTTTTTTTTTTTATCGTTAAATTTTTTACAGATTTTTTTTTATTTTTCATTAATTTTTTTATTTTTTAAAAAAAAATTTTTGGCCTCGTTTTTTTGGCGAGGCGCGTCCCCCCCGTCAGTCGGGGTCATATTAGGGGGGCGCATGTCTGAATATAAAAGAACTTTAGGTATGATGGTGTTATCTTGTATTATTATTACAGATGTCAAATTGCTCCTTGTGCATTCATAAATAAAGTTATCCGCCTTCAAGATCTGGTGGTGGTTCAGTACAGTATGATGCCATCGATGTTTTTTCTACATTCGTTTATAATTAATAATGATAAAAAATATTAAACATTGTGGCTTAATATTACATTTGAGAAATGGGGACTTTTTTGTGAGATATACATAGCAGGGACTGCCTTAAAGACTCACCCTTCTCCTGGTGTAAATATTAAAACTGTCTCTGCCAGGGAACAAAATGGCCTGGAAGTGAAAGGTAGGGAAGCTGGTCTTGGCTTTCAGTGAGGTCTATGTGAAATTCCATTGCAGGTGAAGCGATTTATCTGTAATGAAAGTTTATCCTCATAACAACACCTGGCTATGACAACCTTTGGAACCAAACATGCAACACTATGAAACTAGTGTTTTTAGCACACAAAACAGTTTTTTTGCTTCGATTTATTTTGAATTCTATTGGTGCCTATGGCAAGACAAAAAAAAAAACTGTACATTGTTTTAAGGTAAAAGCATTGAACAGCTGACAAACAAACCAACAAGAAAACAACAACCAATGTTGTTGGGAATGAATCGCATCAGCGCGGGAAGAGGGATTAGAGTCTGTAAGCGCTAACCCATTCAAGGCAAAAAAAAAACTTAAATGTAGATCAATTGTAACACACCTTCGTTACGGAGATGTATTTGATTTGATTCTTAGTGGCTGATGATCGGACGGGTAGCATGATAGTAGATATGGAAGTGGCGAGGTCGAGTGAAAATAGTCGACGAGCAAAAAGAAGAGTGATGCTTTTGTTTATTAATCTACATTTATGGATCACCTGTGATAGGAACAGCTGTTTGCGCGACGAGCACGGAGCACCTAAGAAGCAATAAACAATTGCTAAATAAATGTTAGAAAGGGGAGAAGTTAAAAATTAGAGGGTGAAAAACTAGGCTGGAAGACAATGTGGAACGAAAAGACAGAGACAAGAGAACAGTAAGAGAACATAAAAGGATCAACCAAGGGGGAGGGAGGGGGTGGGAGGGAGTTGCGGAGAAGAAAGGAAAGAAGAAACGTTTATCGACAGAAGGAGAGTGAGAGTGTATTTGAATAGTTACAGATTAAAGAATTAGGAAACATGCATCGAAGTATATTTTTTTTTATTATAGGATACAATAAAGAGCACTCCAAATATTTTAAAATATAGCAAACTGTGCAGTAGTTGTGAAAACAATCCTATTAGGCTCATTGTTCATGTCTTTCGTGTTCTCATTTTTACCCTGAATAAAAGTCTGACAGGTCGATAACAATGGCACTGTTCACGCCGGAAGACTGGTTCGTTGGCCCGACGACGTTCCGACTGCAATACAAATTGAGGATCGACAGCATACACTTACGTTCTAAATAAAAATGTAATACATTCACCCATTGCTCTTAACAGCGAACGATGGAAAAAAACATTTTTAACTGTGGCGAAGATATTCTTAACAATGAAAGGACCAAGAAAGAGAAAAATATCAAGCTTGGTGATAACTGAATCGGTCCTTGTTACTTTATTTTGGATGACTTATTCTTTCGGACTGTTTACATTATGCGTTGGCCTTTTGAGTTTCCGGACTGCCATCTAGGAATCGTTCTTCTGTCAACCATCCACTCATAAACTAACATTTTAGTCTACTCCACTCGTCGACAAGTTTTAGGTATGTATAGGGCAAAACAAAAAAACGACAATTCAACAGACTAATGACCGTTCATAAGTGGCCAAAATAAATAAAGTATGGACAAGCACAAATAATATAGAAATTATGCAAATGCAACCAGACTATGTTTATTGGGAATAAGAGTGTGAAATAGGTACCGTTACGGCCACCCAATGTTGGAAAACTGATTGGACAAAGGGCCAGTGGAACAAGAGATGAGAAGGAAAGCGTGATGGCGATGGATTACGACCACCACATTGGCTCAAACCTGTTGATGGCATTACAAGGCAAGACCTTGTTTTTTTGGAATCTACGGGTAAGAGATGCAGCCGGAGTGGACCAAAAAAAACACACGGAGAAGTGAACTGGGGAAACAGAAATGGGAAATGATTGAGGGAAGGGACTTGTATTAACTGATGGCACGCGTGACAGGACACCTTGGCATGTGTTATGTTTGAAGTACCTGTGCTCCGTTGGGGAGCTACTAAAGGGACTTTGAATGATTGATTGAATGAAATAGATAAGGAAAAAACAACGCTGACTTGGGGATGGGACACAGAGTACGAGGAATACCTGCTGGAAGATCGTTACAAGGCAGGTCCTTGTTCTGGAAATCCCATCAAGTAAATTGGAATAGAGGCAAACTAAAAAAAAAATACAAAGAGGATAGGACAAATGAAGACAGGTTTAATAAAGGAAAAAGAAGACATAAAGACAAACTCGAGGGAGATGGACCAAAACAGGAGAGCTTGGTTGTGACCTGCTTAAAGGGTATATGCCGTCGCAGTGAAGCTAAAGGGGAGGATGATGGTTGATGATGGAGACGGATGATGATTTGATGTGTTGGTATATTTTGATGATGAGGAGGTGGAGAGAAAGATGATTATCCTAAACCTCAAGCCCATTTTAGAGGCTGAACATGTTAATTTTTATCCATTAATTATAAACTATTTTGACATTACTTTTTTTCTTTCCACAGTTTGCCAATTTAAGGACTGTGTGTTACTGGTGACTTTATCTTTCCACCTTTGTCATTTGGCATTGTATTTACAGAAGATATCATTTCACTGCTATCGTTAAGCACTTTGTTTAACATACTTTTTCTCTTCTCACTGCTGCCATCAGGCATTGTATTTAAAGTTTTTTATCTTTTAACTGTTGCAAATCAGGCATATTGTGTTTTACAAATTTATCTATTCCACTGGTTTTCACATCCCAGTCATTTGTATTTATAGACTTTATTCTTTCCCACTGTTCGCCAAATAGGCATTGTATTTATAGATTTTATCTTTCACACTGTTGACATACACTCTTGTCATGGGCTCTCTTTTCCTCTGCGGCACGTATTGAAACTTACTACAATTGGTGTGCGTAACTGACTTAACGTCTGCACATTTATTCTAATGTTAGCACTCTTTTTTTTTCCCCTACTGTACGTTGTTCACGTTTCCACGCCTTCGATGCACTTGCAGGCCAGACTATTGTTTATCCTCCCAATCCCTGAGAGAATTAATTGAGTCCATAACTCGTGAGACATCCCTATACCACAACATAGGTTCCAGGTTACATGCAAAGCCACGAAGTGTTTCGCTAAGATTGCTTAATTGACTTCCGACTCGACCCGAAAAAAATGTAAAAAAAGTTGTAACGTAAACATTACAAACATTTGTCGGATGTTGTAGCAACTCCATTTACGGAGGGATGACTGTTTGAAATTTTTCCAAAACGCATGCGTCCATACCAGAATACTTACATGAGAAAAAAAGTTTTCATTAATATGGAACTTTGAAAGTATTGCTTGGCATGTGTGAAGGCGATAAGTCTAACACTTCTGCAGATTGGAAGATTTGTCAGAAACGCCATGCAGGAAAGCGTGGGCAAGAGCTCGACGATATAACGACAGACAATCTAGCAAAACGGCACTGCATTCCCTGGAAAATCGTCAAATGTAGACAGGCTCGGACCCTTACCACAGAAAAGAATAGAGTTGGATTCTGCAATTTTTAGGAACGGCAAAAAAACGTATTAGGTGCATCTTTTTATCATGGAAAAGAAAAACTCGACAATATTAATACGGACGGACTCCTATAGAAACTACTTCACAAGTCCACAGAGGAAATTCTTAGAATAAGTAAATAACATCCAGAACGTGTGTTCGAGGCATCTGTGTTGTTGCCAAGACTATTTACCTGAGCAGTGACTTCTAAGATTTGCCTAGTTTTTTTTTTTTTTTACTAGGCTGCGTTTGTACATATTTTTATACTTTGAATTTTACTGGTTTATACTAGCTTAGGAGTGTTAAATATATCATACGTGGCTGGCAACCTCAGCATGTGAAAAGGATACATTAATGAACCACCACAGCAAAAAAAAAAAAAAAAAAAAAAGCTCTGGTGATTGCTTTCATGCTAGTTCTCACGGAACAACCAAAAGCAGAGGGTAATCCAGACTCCAAGTGCGGGAAGGAAGTGGATATGATGGTGACATCATCGTATGTTTAATGGTTGTTCCTTCAGGCACAACGCCACTTTGCCGCTGTTCAGCGGTTGAAATTTTTTCATTACATTAACTAAAAGAGTGGTGATTTTGGTATCTACATCCCCTGGAGTTATATGATATACATTCAGGGAGAGTACAAATTCTGGGTTTTTTTAATAGTGACGGACTGCAGGGAAAGGCGCCTGATCTAAAATCAAGAAAACCAAAATACTTTGTAGTCGGAATGTGTTTTTTATTCGCTGTAAAAGTTGTGGTACGGATTGGAGAGATCATTTGCGGTTCTAGCTCCACGTTACCCAGCTATACTAGTCTGTAGTTCGAAGAGCTTTGAGATCGACATGTGAAACCTACATCCCACAGGTGGTGAAGATTCCTGCCTTGACTCCAGAAAAGCGGTTACCTCCAGAATCCTTTTGGGAGAGTGCCCTTGCTGACCCGAGACGAAGTGACGGAACCAGCGGCACCAACAAATTCAGCAATTTGGAAGCTAATTTATAAGTTTAGACAGCCACCTGTGACAGGACATTTTTTTAGGTTTTAGGGGGGGGGGGTCGATCGAAACTGCATTCACTCGGCAGTTAATCAGTTACTGTATTTGTTGTACTGACCCTAATTACAACGCTTTTAAAGGTCGGGCAACACCTCTTTCTTTCTCTGATGTGTAACAGACATTTTGTATTTTCAAACATTCTTGCTCTTCTCTCAGCAATATAATTCGTCTTGTCTGTTTACCTGATCATCCCTTCTGAGAGAGTAGACAGTGATGCAATATAACCGACAACCATGTTTGGTTAAATCTCGGTATGGCCAACATCAGACTACAGAGTAACACTAAAAAATCGCCCAGCACATTTGTTTAATCGCTGATAAGGACAGGGTGCGTTCTTCGCCAAGAAGGTAATACGCTGAAAATTTGATAGTCACTACGGGATAATAACTATATTTGTTAGCGTCACAGGAATGAACATAATCGAGGAAAGTAAGATTTAATCTGTAGCATTTGCAGAGAAGGCAATCATACGTTTTATTGTCATATATGGGAGAGGTGACCCTTCTGCATAACCACGCACATTATTTCAGGCGGAAATAATATTTGAAATTACCCTACAAAACTCGCAATGTTTGAAACGATTGGAGCCCTGCTTAGCATCGTAACAAACAAATGTCGGGGAGGACAGGCAATATAATCTGACATTTTTGCAGTTTTAAGGACACTGTGAAAATTCACTCGTGCCAAGAAGACATAACCAGACTGCCATAGTTAGAAAAAGATTTCATATATATGAGGAACCGTACTTTGTGGAACAATCTTGAGGACTTAAAGCGCCAGGAAAAACCATTTTAATAAGGGAAACGGGATCTGAGGAAACTGAAAACAGTTGGACGTGATGAAAAATAACAACTCCCCAGAAACGTGTAAAAAAAATCATCATGCTAGTGCCTTAACTTTATTCCTCTGAGGCATACAGTTCTCTGTGAGCAAAGATTGGCGAAAGGTGTGCATTTTAGATTCTATATTTTTCGTTACTAACATGTGAACTAAATAATTGTATATATTGCCATGTGAATATTAATAAGTGAAAATTGCTAGTGGATGTCCAAGTCATTTGAGGCTGGCAATCTCATCGTATAGAATGATGATTTCCTGAACCACCACTGCAAGAGCTGGTGACTGAATTATTGCTAGTTTCTTAAAGAGAACTAAAAGCATAGGTAGTCCCAAGTTCCATAGGGAGCAGGGAGGGAAAGATGAAAGAAATGATGTACATTCTAATTTATAATATTTACATTTTCAAACCATAGTAAATGTCTATGTAAACATATTCACTTTAAAATTAATGAAAGATTTTCAAGCTTTTCAGCCACCAGATGTAAAATGAAAACATATCTCAATCTATATTGTTGAACATTTTTTTCAACCAGTGTAGACGTAACTGAAAACATATTCAATCTTTATTGTTGAACATTTTTCACCTAGTGTAGATGTAAATGTAAACATATTCTATCTATACTATTAACCTTTTCATTTTGAATGTAAAGTAAATATGAAGCTATTAAATTTAAATGTAAAAAAAGTTTTCTCTCGAGGGATTAAGCTCAATTCTCATCGAGGATATGGTCTGAGGTAGATGAGAAGGTGGAATAGGAAGATGGGGACACATAAGTATGTGTCGGGAAACGCAATACTCAGAGGGTATTCGTTTCTCTTCTTTTACCATACTAATTGGTGGTACCAGCTGAGGGTACCAATCTCTGGAACAAAGTGTGGGTAGAAGGGAACGACGTCGAGCTAGACACCATCATCAGTTGGTCTTAGAGACGCAGGGACCAGATTTGTGCAAGTTACTCCACTGATCTTACTTGGAACGGTCTGCGCCTTTAATCATGACCAGAGACGCGAGAACTCCAGTAAACCTATCTACACAGAACCCAAAAACACAGCAGGTGAAGAAGAAACTACCATTTGCAGCTAAGTCAAACCTAAAAGCTGCCAATTGTTTCTTTCATAAAACACTACCCATCGCACAATGGCTAATAAAAGGAATGTCGCTGATTTAATTCAGCTGGGGGCTTGAACCAGCAAATCATGTATATCCATCTTCACAAAAGGCGGCGGGTCAGATAGAACGTTAACGTGCTAAGACTCATTCATCATTGTTCTTGACTTCTAAAATATCTTGTGGACACACCCTCGAGGTAGAAACATCATTATCCGTCTATCTACAACTCTGCCAAGAGTAATCTTGTGCGAAGGTAGACACCTTTAAAGATCCACATAACATACTCTAGGTTTTGGCTACTGTTGGACCACTACTGCAGAGCAAGGGCAGGAAACCCGTGACATCGTTGCCATTAGACATTGTATTTACAGACTTTATCTTTCCACTGCTGTCATTAGGCAAAGTATTTACATAATTTTTATTTCTATTGTTGGCATTAGACATTGTATTTACAGATTTTTATCTTTCCATTGTTGCCATTAGACATTGTATTTACAGATTTTATCTTTCCATTGTTGCCATTAGACATTGTATTTACAGATTTTGTCTTTCCACTGCTGTCATTAGGCATAGTATTTACATAATTTTTCTTTCGATTGTTGCCATTAGACATTGTATTCACAGATTTTATCTTTCCATTGTTGCCATTAGACATTGTATTTACAGATTTTATCTTTCCACTGCTGTCATTAGGCATAGTATTTACATAATTTTTCTTTCCATTGTTGCCATTAGACATCGTATTTACAGATTTTATCTTTCCACTGTTGCCATTAAACATTGTGTTAACCTATTTTTAAATGTCCACTGTTGTCATTAAGGGTTGCAAGAAAAATTGTTATGTGTAATCTGCTCCAACATTTTTCAAACACTTCCTGGATCTGTCTTTTTCCCCCCATCATTCTTGCGTATATTGTCTGATGTCTATAGTTCAGCCTGATTTCATTCTATCCAGGCCCCCAGATTATTTGATTTGTTGTTGCTCTATATTTTATACACGACTTAATTCCTACATGTTATCTTATTGTAATATATATATATATATATATATATATATATATATATATATATATATATATATATATATATATATATATATATATATCTATATGGTCTCTATAACGATTGTTTGCTGTCATTCTCAGGCAATATGTGTCGCAGGTTCATTTTTTCTTGTGTATTTCACCTTATGTTTTATTTATTAAGTTTCGTATTACCAGAGATACCAGAGACTATCAGACAGTATGGATAACTAAATGTAGGGGAACAAATTAGCATTTGAACGTAATAATTAATTGAAATTTCCAGTTATCACGCTGCAGATCTAAGTGTGAGAGGAAAAACATTTACATAACTCTAAAACCAACAGATCTTAAACCTTTTTTCAGTGAATGAAGGCCTACCTTGGTCACACTCTTTTTTATTTATTTATTTATTTTGTAATCAGCATTACGAAACATAATCGAAACTCCAATTATCTAGGGATGAGGTTTAAATTGACACATTCTACAAAATTAGGAGTGTTCAGTTTTTTTTTTTTTTTTTTTTTTTTTTAAACTTACCACAAAATGTCCTGAACACATCTCACGTTTATTTATAGTTAAGTACAGGATGTCATAACTTCTCTATTGCAATAGGGCACTCCGAGCTATCATTCCGGTGTAGTGGATCAAGCACTTCTCTGCGAACCTGTGGCGGGTACAACTTTTATAATGCCCTACTGGGAAAGGAGAATGCAATTTCTTTGGGGTTATGTGTCAACGGTTCTCAAATTATTGAATTGAAAGGGCTTTTTTTTTTTTTTTGAATGGTACATTTTGGTTCATATTTCCGGTGCTTTTTATGTGCGTCAGAGAAATAGTAAATTGAACCAAAAAAAACACAAATAAATTACTCAGATATTATCAATTAATAAATTAATTAGCTGAGTAATTTATTAATTGATAATATCGATAGAAAATGCTAAAACAAGGACGGAATTTCACACAACGAAAATAACCGGAGTGACACTGCGAAACAAATTTCAAACATAACAAAAGAAAAAAGTTGGACTTGAATGTAAAAGGTGTAACCAGCTAGGATACAATTGTCACTCGGCAAATGCTGAGAGCGAAAAAGGAGGAGCCAACGATAAATAGAGACCAGGTGGAGGAAAAAAAAAAAAAAAGAAGAAAAAAAAAGCCGGAGAATAAAAAAATTCGAAATCAGAATTACAGTTGTTTATGTGCTTTCAGTGACTTGTTTTTCGGCACCCCACCCCCCCCCCCTTCCTTTCCCCTTTCTGTTATTTTAGGCCCCTAGAAGATACTACTGCCATACGGGAAGGAAGTGTTAGAGCCTTCCTACACTAGGTCCACCAGCTTCAAGAGGTAGAATGACCTCAAGCTGCCTTTTCCTTCCTAACTCACGAGCATAATCAGGTACGCGTTTACAGTTGAGTAGACTGGAAATTGACGCCACCGTGATTCAAACCCGGTACTTTCCCTGGGAGAGACCCGCGCTGTAACCCCTCTGCCAATCGTACCCTGCCCTCTAGTTATTTACAAGATGTGATTAAAATGGGATTTCAGGAACACCAACGTTGAGCAAATGGCAAGAAAATCCAGACCTAAAAGGGCTTTTATATTTGGACATGCGCCCTAATATAACCGACTAGGTTGGACGAGACGCGCCACGCCAAAACGAGCAAAACTTTATTTAAAAAAAAAAAAAAAAAAAAACCAAGTACGAATAAAGCAAGAGGAGATTAAAAACTGGTGCCCATGAACTGTTTTGGAATCTTCAGGGAAAAAATAAATATAAAAACATGCAGAGAAGGAAATGGTGAGGTAGACATAAGAAGAATAAAGAAAACATGGAAATAGCTAGAACAGATCACGCATCACAGGGGCTTGCCATGAACTAACCAAAGACTTCTTCTATCAGTACACAAACGATAGAGATGAAGAAACTTCCTCTAAACCTCTTGCCACACCCACAGAAGTTCCCATTCCCAAATCCACAAAGGAAGAGAAGCAGCTGGGGAAAAGAAATTCACCAAAGGATATGAATGAGTACATTCGTAACTAATTCATTGAACTTACAAAAGAATGTCTCAACAAAAACGTTACCGTTATTAACCTCTGCGACAGGAACGAACGCCTAAAGAAATTAGACAACTCAGTGCAGTTTTGGACTACATTTGTTTAAAGTTAACATCGTCGTAATAACATTTTTGTAAAGAAAGTATGCTGAGAAATTGAAATAAAAAAAGAGAAGCCCTAATACCCATTTATTCCATAATTCAAAAAAACCTTTTCATAAGTAACTCGATGTCTGAAGCACACACCCCATACTGCAGGGGTACTCAACGCGGTGCTGGCGGACACCATGGTGCCTGCCAAAGCTTATTGTACGCCCGCGGAAGATATGCTGATGGAAAAATACATATTCAGTTTGTGACTGCATGGTGATAAATTGGTAGTTTATACTCTACTAAACTTCTCAAGTTTTGGGCGTTTAGTGGTCCACACGAAAACTACAAAAAGTTTGCGTTATGTTAAATTCAAGAGCTGTTACTCTAACAATATAAGCATTATTGAAAAATATCCAATAAAAAGTGCAGCATAAGATACATTCATATTTTGGCTCCGTATATCTTTCCCGAATCATTATTATTAACAATGAACATTGTGAAGTCTGAGTACAGGTCGCGGCTCCCTGATGCTGATCTAGGTGATTGTTTGCATGCAGAAAACATAATCATACACTCCTACTAAAACGTTGGCCACTGACTGCAGTGCCAAAGATTAATACACTAATTATACATTTGACTCAAATTATTTGAAGATCAAATTTTGTTAATCCTAAATATTTCTTACGTGTTTACCTAGCCGTAGGTAAGTATTATGTACATTTTGGTGTAAAAATGAATCATTTTAAAAAAAAAAAATAAGTAAATCGCGATGTTTGGTTGGTGCCCACCACAATCTTTATAATTCTGAAATGTTACCCGCGGTGCTAAAACGGTTGAGAACCCCTGTCATACTGTGTACCGTTCTTCATTTAATTTTTTTCTTCAAATCCCATTCACAGAGACCTTTACATTCACCGTAGGCTCCTTAGTTTGATCGTGACGCTCGAGTGAAACTATTTAAGGGGACTTCAGACTTCCATATTCACATTAATCAGTTTTAAAGTGGGAATATAATATCTGCACATATTTTTACAAAGACCGAAAGTGTACTTTTTTTAAAAAAATACGCCCTTTAATATAGCCTACAAACTTTGAGTCTACGTTGAAAGAGGCGCTGCGTGCCAAAATATACACATAATTCCTAGATAACTCTTTCTGTCCCATGCAATGTTTTAGGGCATTTTGTATTACGGCGCGGCACTAACATTGGAGGCAATTTTTTCCCCTCAGGATCCAAAGAACTGTCTTGGGGGAAAAAAATGCTTTGAATTGTTTTAAAGTCTAAAAATGCAACTATTAAGTTTGCCTTATATCGTGTAAAATGCATACATGAGGAAATCCGTTTGTAACCAAAGGGCATTCGAGGCGGCTGTGTGGAGATTTGCGTACAATATCGTGGCTCATCATTCGGCTCGTGGAGTAGAAAGACTTTTTAAAAGAAAACAACTCTTTCTTACAAACCTGTCGCGTTGTCTAAGTGATAATTGCTAGAAACTTCTAAAAAACTGTCAAAGTAGGATCCCTATAAAGATAAAAAAGAAGACAAATTTATACTGATGGTTTAAGCAAGTTTTACAGCAGGACGACTTATATAGGTTCGTTGCCGAAGTTGTAGACATATGATCAACAGTCATGAATATGCACAGTGGAATGAGGCAATTTTAAAATGCTTCTTTTATTACGTGTGTTTTCGTGCGCCTGACAGAAAGCAAATTTACTCTTCAAACAATAGTGGCAAGCCATTGCTTCTGGAATTAAGCCGCAACCGGGACCGTCTGAAGATAGTGTCAGGTGAGGAGTTTGACTAGGGTGGTACATCTGTCAAAAGGATGGACGTCATAGGTGGTCGGTGCTTATAATTTAACAAAATTAAAGTGCTCAAAGCACACCCCAGCTGCCATAATAATGGTGCATTGAATAAAATAATGGTAACCCTTTAAAGAGGATCCATTGACCGGCAAGTCTGGTGCCAGCAACTGCGGTAGTTCCAGCTCAATGAGCGTATATTGTTGAGGTTGTTTGCAGTTAAAAAGCATTATCTTCTATAGCGCATATTGTTGCAGCCCCCGTCAGAAGACAGGTTAAATTTTACCTTGCTGGTGACAGGTTGTTGCTACGGTAATCCTGTTTAGTACTAAAGGACTTCTAATACAAGGTTTTGATGCTTCTGGCAACCTCATCAAGTAAAAATAAATTGCTATATAAATCACGGCTGCAAGCACGTGCAAATGCTTGATGAAGACTTCTTGAGGGATTTGTTGCAGCTCTGGCAAAAGAGTTTGTGCAGGCTTCCTAAGAACAACTACAGTGTTGTTTTTTATGTTCCGTAAGGAGCGACAAGGAGAAAGAAGTATAAGATACAACAATTAAGCTCATCTAATATCATGTAAAATGCATGCATGAGGAAACCGAGCTATAACCATAAGGGCGTTCGATGCGGCTCTTGGGTGACTTATGTAAATTACCACGGCGCATTATACGGCTCGTGGGGTAGAACGACTTTTTTTTTTTTTTTAAAGAAAAGAGAACGCTTTCTTACAAACCCGTCGTATTGTCGAGAATGATAATGTTCGAAACGTCTAAAAACTGCCAAAGTGTGATCCCTAGGGAAAAACTGACAATTTGTTTTGACGGTTTAGGCAAATTTTACCTCAGACCAACTTATAAAGACTCGTTGCCGAAGTTGTAGAGACATGATCAACAGTCATGAACATTCTCAGTGGAAAGAAGCAATTTTTTAAATGCTTCTTTTATATCGCGTGTTGTCCTACACATGAGTCCTTGTGTCGTTCTTTCATAGACGAAGGTAATTCACCAAAAGGACTATTCGGCACTCATACGCCTTTAAAAAACTGGCATGCATCGCATTTGATTGTACTTGTGCATGTTTAAATACATTTTTAATTAAGATCAAAATCGTGTATGATATTTGCTTCGTTTCAAATATTTGACGCTCAAAATCTCTAAGTACCACATTGTGGAGACTTTTAAACTTAGCATGTAGCTCTCTGTTTTTCGGTACATTTTAATCTATCAAGTTTTAACCGGAATTGACCCAGCCGATTTAACATCTAAAAAAAAATGTAAAATTAGGGGAAATAACCACTAAATTAAAGGCTATAGTGTATGGGATCTTATGAACGCATTTTTTATTCGAAGGGGCTGGAGCCGAATGGTGAATGGTGATGCCCTAATTGAGTCTCTCTGTGTTCTGCGAAGAACAAGGTCCGCGAGTCTTTCAATAGAGCTCAAGTAGCTTTCTTTGTGAGCTTTCCATTTTGGTGTTTAAACTTATCGAAGTATATTATATTCGAAGATGAATATTTCTGGGCAAAAGTGACAACCGTTCCTTATAACTTAAATTCAGATATGACTCATTTGAATCTAATGGTTTAACTTTGATCATAGTGTTGCGCATTTGCATCTCTTTATTATGCTGTATGTATGTATGTTGTGTATGTATGACAGCCCTCATTAAACGCTGTATGAATTTATGTAAATTTACTTTATGCAAATTCTAATGATTCTCCTATATCCCATGTATTTTATTATATCATGTCAGTACATATCAATGTATTTTCTGCAGAATAAAGATTCTGATATGTATGTATGTATGTATGTATATATGTATGTAGATAAATGTTATCAACATAAAATTGTATAAGTACTATCCATGACTGCGGAAATAACAAATTAGGTTATCGTACACATGTTATTGTACTGATAATTGGTAGTTTAGGACACGTGAATGCAAAGTGTGTGAGTGGATTAATGTCGCTGGGGTTGCGGAAATTTTAAGCAAAAGTTTTATGTAAATGTCAGCATCAGTGCAATTAAAGGTTCTTACAGAATATGGAAACTTAGATGTAAGAAACACCCATTTTAAATTGCTGGAGATGTTTTTCGCACTTTTATTAAGTCTAATCTCAATTGCGCTCTGTTTAATATACCAAACTACTATTGTATTTGATTCTATATTTAGTATTTCTCTCCACTACCTGCCAAAGTATTTTATGGCAAACAAAGATTCTGATAAAACCCCATGGACAAAATACCCATATTGATCTACTTGAAAGGTATTCCACATAAATTTTTTAAATTTTAATTAATACTCCTCTTTGGTCACCACGTATTTCCGTTCTCTTCCTGGATGGTTTCATCTTCCTTCTCTTTCATGAAAGTGTATGTCCCTTTCTCTTCTTCACATGGTCTAATTACCGTTCTCTTCTACAGATGGTTCTCACTTTACCGTTATATCGATTGTCTCTCTTCTATAGGTAGTCTCATCACAGTGTCTTCTACAGAAGGTCTCATCACAGTTCTCTTCTACAGATGTCTCATCACTGTTCTCTTCTACAGAAGGTCTCATCACAGTGTCTTCTACAGAAGGTCTCATCACAGTTCTCTTCTACAGAAGGTCTCATCACAGTTCTCTTCTACAGGTTAGCCTCATCACAGTGTCCTTCTACAGAATGGTCCTCCATCACAGTGTCTTCTACAGATGGTCTCATCACAGTCTTTTCTACAGTATGGTCTCGTTACTGTTCTCTTCTACAGGTAGCCTCATCACAGTTCTCTTCTACTGATTGGTCTCATCACAGTGTCTTCTACAGATGGTCTCATTACTGTTCTCTTCTACAGGTAGCCTCATCACAGTTCTCTTCTAGGGGTAGCCTCATCCCAGTTCTCTTCTACAGGTAGCCTTATCGCAGTGTCTTCTACAGAAGGTCTCATGACAGTTCTCTTCTACAGATGGGCTCATCACTGTTCTCTTCTACAGATGGTCTCATTACTGTTCTCTTATACAGGTAGCCTTATCACAGTTCTCTTCAACAGATGGTCTCATCACAGTTCTCTTCTACAGGTAGCCTCATCACAGTTCTCTTCTACAGGTAGCCTTATCACAGTGTCTTCTACAGAAGGTCTCATCACAGTTCTCTCCTACAGATGGTCTCATCACTGTTCTCTTCTACAGATGGTCTCGTTACTGTTCTCTTCTACAGGTAGCCTCATCACAGTTCTCTTCTACATGTAGCCTTATTCACAGTGTCTATCATACAGAAGGTCCCATCACAATTCTCTTCTACAGGTAGCCTTATCACAGTGTCTTCTACAGAAGGTCTCATCACTATTCTCTTCTACAGATGGTCTCATCACTGTTCTCTTCTACATGTAGCCTTATCACAGTGTATATTACAGAAGGACTCATCACAGTACTCTTCTACAGGTAACCTCATCTCAGTGTCTTCTACAAAAGGTCTCATCACAGTTCTCTTCTACAGGTAGCCTCATCACAGTTCTCTTCTACAGGTAGCCTCATCACAGCTCTCTTCTACAGGTAGCCTTATCACAGTGTCTTCTACAGAAGGTCTCATCACAGTTCTTTTCTACAGATGGTCTCATCACTGTTCTCTACTACAGATGGTCTCATCACTGTTCTCTTCTACAGGTAGCCTTATCACAGTGTCTTCTACAGAAGGTCTCATCACAGTTCTCTTCTACAGATTGTCTCATCACTGTTTCTCTCTACAGAAGGGCTCATCACAGTTCTCTTCTACAGGTAGCCTTATCATAGTTCTCTTCTACAGGTAGCCTCATCACAGCTCTCTTCTACAGATGGTCTCATCACAGTTCTCTTCTACGGGTAGCCTTATCACAGTGTCTTCTACAGAAGGTCTCATCACAGTTATCTTCTATATGTAGCCTCATCACAGTTCTCTTCTACAGGTAGCCTCATCACAGTTCTCTTCTACAGGTTGCCTCATCACAGTTCTCTTCTACAGGTAGCCATATCACAGTTCTCTTCTACAGGTCGCCTAATCACAGTTCTCTTCTACAGAATGGCATCATACGTCATCAAGTAAGTCGATAGCGTGCACTGTTGCACGGCCTGAAAACAAGAAACGATTAAATTGCAAGACCCTCAAAAAAAAAAACCTCAATCACATTCACTCTTCCTGTCACCCTGCTGAGGAACAATAAAAATGGTTAGTGCTTTAAAGTACTCTGATCTTGTGGGGCTGTCAACTTTAGCCTCCACTCTCTAATACCACTAAGATTGCTACTGTCTCAGTCCTGTTGACTCTTCCTCAACGAACCGTCTACACCGCTTTCCTCTAGGTAGGCGATATGCGCCGCTAACTAACACCACTAGAAATGCTACAAATAATAGACTTGGAGTAACACAATGGCTCAGTATCTATCCGTCAAGTGGATACTGAACAGACCCTACTGGTCCTGTCTATTTTCTCCCTCCTTCTCTCTCTCTGTCTCTCTCTCTCTCTTGGTCTCAGTGTCTCTCTAACACTCGACGACTGATGATGCGGCGTCTCCGTTACGCTCTTCTCTCGTTACTTTCAGGACCTAGGTATGGTAACCCTGTCACCTGTTCCTGAATCTGTGATGATGATGATGAAGTTCTGGCGTCAAGCATGAGGTACCTGTTGAACTGTCGACAAAACTTCTCTGCTGCTGAATAGCTTCCCTCTTTTAACCCGCTCCGGAGTTAGAGGAAAAAAGCCACAGCCTTGATTTCCGGCTGTACGCAATTGAAACCAGTCTCACGGCCATCTGCCGTTGCTAGAGACTATAATAGCGATGCTCTCGGCTGTATGATAATTAAACCACAGTCCAGCTGAAGCATAGGGACTTCACTGCCAGAGACCATAGGTCTGACCCTTAAGATAGGTCCTGTTGCCGTGGGTAATTTTGCACATGGGCAAATTTATGCTCCCCCACTATTCTTGCCGTGACTCGCTGAAATTAAAATAAAATGCGTCTATTGTATAACAACTCCAACATAACGCATCTCTAACCCATTAATCTTTTAACTCCCTTACTCAGTACTTCACTTGTCATGTACTACAAATACAAAAAATAATATTACCCACATGGCACTTAAATCTCTCTCCTCCTCCCCTTCTGCATAACAATACATAAAATATTTCTACCCACGTGGCACTTAAATCTCCTCCTTCCCCCCCTCTCTCTCTCATCTATAATCTGCCAGGTAAGTAAACAGAACCTCCCGACCTGTCTGCCTCTTATCTATTTGTGACGCGCGGCTACCCACGTGTCAACATTTTCAACTCGGGAACTTCTTTTGTCCGAAATTCCGGGGTCTCCTTTTAAACATTTACCCATGAGGTTTCCCGGCTTGCTCCAAAATTAAATTAAATCTCGCTATAGGAATAGTTTCCTCCCCTAAGCAGTATAATTCACTTACAACGTAAATCTGAACCCTCCGACAATATTTCTCACATTTAAGGCTCAGTAAAATTAACGAACACACCAGAGATTTCCCCATAAAATTACATTAGTAAATACACAGAAATAAATGGTGGTTTTACATAACATTCTACAAATATGGGCACACGTGTTTCTCACAACTTCACACACTCCTAACTACTGCCAAAATCATATAAAGAATAAGCACACTGTTACATTTACGTCGTTCTTCAAAATTGATAATGGATGGCACTATCGTTTTTTTTTTTTTTAACCAAAAAGTTAATGTCCCCCGAAGAAATTAACTACGGGCGAATTTCTCAAAGAACCCTCTAATGAATAAAACGATAATAAGATAAAATCCTACATACCAATTCATCGCTGGTTTTTCCCACAGTGGAGAACGATAAATCGACGTCGACCGGCGGCAATATTTCTTCGGAGAGATTTGCCCACAGTTCTAACTGGCTATTTATACACACCGGGGCCACTCCTACGCATCGCCTACGCATCATCGCGAAACCCGCATGGCTTAAAATTGCGTCATGTTACCTGACGGCCGCGTGCTTCCGGACTCCTCATACCGCGTGCCGGAAATGGCGATTATTTCGTAAACAACGAAATCGCGGAAAATCAGAAGAAAGTAAAACTGGTCGAATGTAAAATAAACCTACCATCATAAAACGATCCCATTTAATTTATCTCCTCAAAAATACCAACCACGATATATATTCAAATGAGAAGAAAAAAAATGATGAAAATTCAAAATAAAAGAACAGGATCGGCCCGGAAATACAAATTAGACGACATAAATACAAAATAGACGACAGAATCGGGCCGGTTGAAAGACAGAATTACAGTGTGGCATCACAGTCATTCATAGCAGGGGGCGAACCACGTTCGTTTACGCAAGTTTCTCACGCGAGCTGATCTGTCAATATTACGATAACGGACAGATCGCACGTGGAAAACACGTAGAAGAGTAACGGCCTTTGAAGATTCTCTATAAGGAGAGCTAATCCTTTGATGTTCGTACCTACAGGGAAAAATAACTCTGTGATCTCGATAAACAGGAAAAATCTCGGACGGAAGCCCGCTACACGGGTTAAGCCTCTGTTGTCGGTTAGCAATGGCCGACAGAAGCGACCGTTAACCTTTTATCTGGAAAACGTAGTTTCAGATTTCTCTGCTGGGGAAACGGAGTGTGAAAATTCACATCTTCTAGAGATCATAACAACATGATCGTATATAAACTGCGTCTTTCCCAAATCAGTTATCAGAGTCGCTCAGAATTTTTTCGGAGAGTCTAAACACGTTATCTAGAACCACTGGGAATAGATGTGTTAATAGTTTCGTGTTGTTTTCTTTCTGGATTTCTGGTAATATATAAATTTGTGCTTAAGCGTATTAAAGTGTTAAAAGTTTTAGCATCTTAAATTCACTGTGATTTTTCTAGGTGTTAGAACCAGTGGAAAATAACGCGTAGCTATTTTTATTCCAGATGTTTCTTCTTCTTCTTCTTCTTCTTCTTCTTCTTCGTCTTGAAAAGGACGGTGGTTGCGTTGTGTCCGTTTACGCCTAAGCTGTGATATCTGCACCTTTCGGTCGACACATCCGACTTCTGCACGGCATTATTTAGGACCGGGTTTGCCTTCCCATTTCGATCCACACTCGCTCAGCCAGACTGCACAGCTGCAGACTGTTTCCAGGACCACCACGTGGAGGTGGAGTGCGGTCTTGACCAGCTCTGGTTCGCTGGTCCTGACGCAGGCAGTCAAGCTATGAGTCGCTGACTGCGGTCTCTATTGCTGCGTCTTGAGGTCCCCATTCCAGATGTTTCAGTTGTAATATTAATTTAATCACCCGCTATCACACAGAAAGAGACGGTTTAGTCGACTAATTAATACACTAGGCGACGGATAATTGACGGAATAGAACTCACGTTTATTTCATCTTGTGTAATTTAGTAAGTGACTGTGTTTAAATATCATGCGACTTAACAAACAGACGCCGACAATCTAATAGCTACTTAGCGATAGGCGATATTTGTTAAAGTGCGCGTATGGATAAATTAAATGATAACTGACCAGATAGGAATAGGCTAGAGAAAACGTGTGCTTATATGTAGATATTATTAGCAGTAATTTTTTCATAATGTTCCTATATCATTTAGGCATGACCTGATCAACGGCGACCAGCGGTTTTTTTATTTGGCTTTATCTTGGGCCTTGTCTCCATTTTACTGATTGGATTAAAGTTGTCTTCTGTTGGCTTACGCGTCTCCAAGTTCAGTTGTGAACAGGACCGGCCACAGAGACTAACGAACATTTTAATAGTAAATTTTAACTGGACTTACAAATACCCAGATATATGTTTTTGCATTTTTATCAGCCCACTGGGGGGTAAAAGATATAACAATTCTCCCGACATTTGATAGTCGTTTCCAAGTGGATATTTATCCAGAAGAGTTACGCTATTTCAGAATCGGCACTCACCAGAGCCAGCCGATAGAATTTACCATCATCATCAAATAACAATAATTAACAATTTTTTTTTAGCAATCAGATGTTTTCCTACTGTTTACGGTGAACACCAGATCTCAGAGAGTCTCGGCATTAACTATCCAAGGTGACATTGTGTATCCAGGAAATCAACCACCAAATTAGGCATTCCCCTTATAAAATTTAATTATTGCAAAGGAGGGACTGGGCCCCAATTCGGACGATATTTACTCTGGACCGTATATGCTTATTCTTGGATTTTTACGTCCAACAGATTGTTTCACCAAGAATAGGGTAAGAAGCGAGAGAGTGTGGCCACGTATGACAGAGAGAGAGTGAAATATTTTCTTTAGTACTGGAAACATTATACAATCTGCACACTGTTTGACTATTGTTTAATTTTATTGGATAACGTTTAGTGGGAACTGTGTTCTTTCTTTACTGTCTATACTGTAACCTAGTGCTAGCCTTTAACCTTTGGGGTTATTAACTCTTCTCAAGGAGGGGAGGGCATAGGTATTCTGTTATTTTTCTATGCATGTAATTCTGATTTTATTTGATCTTTCTTTTAGATATTCGATGTTGTAAAGTTTAATGATAATAAACAACAAAAGAACTAAACTTTGTGTGTTGGTCAGACCCATACCCAAATTTACCATTGTTTTTCACGTTTGTGTGTCTTGTTGTCACATAGCTGGGTGTGTGTGTGAGTGTTTAGGTAACTTATATTTCTCAATATAAGGAGGTGCAAGATTGTCTTATACTAAATTATAGTCGTATAGATAGGCTGGACTAGAGAAACTACTCAGTCCAGAGACAGATCTTCTCCTTAACTATTCACTTGTGAAAAAATCTATTTCTTACACCTTTACTTCTCACGTATCATCACCATCCACTATACTCAGGCGGGACCTTACATAACTTTAAAACCTATCAAAACACGACATGGTCTCATCACTGTTCTCTTCTACACATTGGTCTCATCACTGTTCTCTTCTACTGGTAGCCTCATCACAGTTCTCTTCTACAGGTAGCCTTATCACAGTATCTTCTACAGGTAGCCTTATCACAGTTCTTTTCTACACTTAGCCTCGTCACAGTTCTCTTCTACAGGTAGCCTCATCACTGTTCTCTTCTACAGGTAGCCTCATCACTGTTCTCTTCTACAGGTAGCCTCATTACAGTTCTCTTCTACAGGTAGCCTCATCACAGTGTCTTATACAGAAGGTCTCATCACAGTTCTCTTCTACGGGTAGCCTCATCACAGTTCTCTTCTACCGGTAGCCTTATCACAGTATCTTCTACAGGTAGCCTCATCACAGTTCTCTTCTACAGGTAGCCTCATCACAGTGTCTTCTACAGAAGGTCTCATCACTGTTCTCTTCTACAGGTAGCCTCATCACTGTTCTCTTCTACAGGTAGCCTCATCACTGTTCTCTTCTACAGGTAGCCTCATCGCAGTTCTCTTCTACAGGTAGCCTCATCACAGTATCTTCTACAGAAGGCCTCATCACAGTTCTCTTTTTACATGTAGCCTCATCACTGTTCTCTTCTACAGGTAGCCTCATCACTGTTATCCTCTACAGGTAGCCTCATCGCAGTTCTCTTCTACAGGTAGCCTCATCACAGTATCTTCTACAGGTAGACTCATCAGTTCTCTTCTACGGGTAGCCTCATCACAGTTGTCTTCTACAGGTAGCCTCATCACAGTTCTCTTATACGGGTAGCCTTATCACAATGTCTTCTACAGATGGTCTCGTCACGGTGTCTTCTACAGATGGTCTCATCACAGTGTCTTCTACAGATGGTCTCACCACAGTGCCTTCTACAGATGGTCTCATCACAGTTCTCTTCTACAGATGGTCTTATCACTTTTCTCTTCTACACATGGTCTCACCCCAGTTATCTTTTCTCGATAGTCTTATCACTGTTTTCTTCTATAAATAGTCTCATCACTGTCCTCGTCTACAAATAGTCTCTGTGACGGATAATTTAGAGGAGACGGTGACAGATTTGATGGAAGAATAAAAGATAAAATTTAGATGATAATCTTTCAGACTGCAGGTTGGATGCACTGTCTCTCCTCGTGAATTAGTCCACTAGAAACCTTCCATAAAAGATAATTCTTGTGAAACTACACAGGATATTTTCTGGACGATAAATTCTTTCTTAGAAATCCTACAAAGCACTATGCAAAGTACATATATTTAAGAAAGAGATTTGCCCAGCCACATTAAAAATATCCCAACCCAATAGTGTTAATTTAATTATGGCTCTGCCCCCAGGGTGTAGATTTTAATTACTTAAAAACTATACAACCCAATTAAATATTACAAGAAAAATAACAACGGACTCTGTTATGTAAATTTTACAAAATTGAAGATAGACTCTCTCATACTTGAAATGAAATTACAAAATGATGATAGATTATATGTTCAAAAATTTACAACTATAAGCTCTGTTCACTAATCTATCAATGGTTATGAAAAATGTCAGAATAAATTTAACATCGTGTGGACTGATTAGCTATTCTGTACTGGTTCTGCTGGCATTGTAAATTACTCATCTTAGATGCTGCTGAATTTATGTTGTCTAGTTGCCAGGGGGTTCAGTCTGTCCCAGTACCCCAGGACCAGTATGGCAGATACTTCTATAGCACGTTTCACTAGCTTTGCCCTCAAACAAATGTAATTATCTGATTAACCGTCCAACGTATTAATGCATTTTTTGCATACGATGTTATATTGGGTTAGACCCAACAAATATATACTTTATATCTGTGCATCTTGTCTAGTTCCCATAAACGAATGAAATCCTTTGATCTTTGTCGGCATACTAATTATTGTATATCGAGAAAAGAAATTTTACCACTTCAGTCACAGATTCTCCGAATCATAATCAGATGTCTCTGAGATATTGATAATCAATCTCGGCTGAATGAAGGACAAACCATCATTCGTCCAATATTCCTTTTCCTCTCATTTTTCCTACTTAACCACACAATACTTTTTTGTAGACACACCACTGATTGACAATGTGTTCGTAACACCGGATATAAACTGTTTTATGTTCAAGAAGTGCAATTTCACGCTAAAATCATGCCAATTGTTTGATAAATCAATCATGTGCAAATGAGGTCGTATAATTTACTGTAGACATTTCAATATGTGTGTGTGTGTGATGTGTGTTGGCAAGTAGGATTTTGATATTATATCGCAAAATAGGGCCTATACCATTTCAAATTTACACACAAAATTTCACTTATATGCGTTATATATTCGCTGAGATATAGCATTTTGAAGTTGGGAAAAGCTAGTGAAACGTGCTATAGTAGGGTTTCAGAGGATGGAAGAGGGTGTTTCCTCTGTCTTGACACAGGGCTCATCACCAACTGGGATGGAGTATGTCTGCCCTCCAGAACACTGCATATGGTTAGGTCTCCTGGTAGGACAACCTGGTAGGATGCGCTCATCTTAACCACAGCTGTGTTTTAGCTGACGTTTCCCCTTTGTATTACTTTGAGGCCATTATGTTCAGGCAGGTCTGCCCGGCTACGCTGCCCTGCCGCTTCGAGAATCACGCCTAAATTCATTACAAGGTTTGGCGGGTTTATTCCTGCTAAATGTAAATGGGATGGGGGAGGGCCCTCCCCTCTTGTTGCCCCCTTGTCCCATCCCCACCACACACAAACACTGGTACTTGCGAGCAAAAGTCGCATGATAATAACGGCTAGAATTGTAATTATTCCCATGGAAAAACCCATGTTAAACAGGACAGCGGTCAGAAGTTCATGGCTGAGTTAGAAAGGAATTTTCCAGTTCAACCAAAGATGGAACAACGAGCAATGTGTTTTATTGACACGAATACAGAAGAGAGCGCCTGATTTAGACAAGTGGTTGACTTTCTAAAAAAAAAAAGAAATGAGTGAACTCGTGTGAAGAAGACATAAGAAGAGAAAATAAGGCGATATTACTTCGTTACAGTCTCATCACCGTTCTCTTCTCGAGATAGTCGCATCATCATTCTTTTCTCCAGCTGGTCTCATCAACATTACTAGATGGTCTCGCCATCGTTCTCTTCTCTAGATAGTTTCAGCACCACTTTCTTCTCCAGATGGTCTCACCAGCGTTCTTTTCTCCAGGCTGCTTCTTCATCCATCATCTTTTTGATCTCTGTATGGCCTTACAACCTTTCTGTTCTACCGGTGATCTCACCATCGTTCTCTTCTTCAGATGATCTCGCTATCATTGATTTCTCCTGTGGGTTACAGTGGGAAACATGTTTGGTTACACTAGTTGACAGTTTCCTAGCGCATGCCGTATCCATTTTCACTACCTTCGTCCTTGTGAGGATTCTTCCAAAGTCGAATTTACAGTTTTACAACACTGAAAAGTCAAATAAATGCTGAACTGGATGACCTAAGAGTAACACTTCACAGACTATGTCAGCAATACAAAAGAGTTGTGATACAGTGGATCCCTTCTCACTGCAACATCCCTGGAAATGAAGAGGCTGACAGATTGGCAAAGGAAGGGGGAAAACTTCCTCAGCTGGACACAAATATAACCTATGAGGAGTCCAAGAGTTTTATCAAGCGCAGATACAGGCACAAGTGGGAAGAAGAGCATCCAGGCCACACAAAAAATGATCCGTATTACCAGCTCAGCAGAAGTGAACAAGTAGTAATCTTCAGACTTCGCACTGGTCATAACAGATTGAGATACCATCTGTTCAACAAATTAAAGATAGGAACTACGGATGAGTGTGACTGTGGCACTGGTAAAATGACTGCCGAACACCTGCTTCAAAGGTGCCCAACATTTGAGGAACAGAGAAGACGCATATGGCCATCACCAGTACCATTCCTGGAGAAAATCTACGGAGATATCAACAGCCTCAGGCTGACCACTGCTTTCTTTGAACTTATTCAAGTTGACATCTGAGGGTGAACGAAGAAGAAGAAGAAGAAGAAGAAGAAGAAGAAGAAGAAGAAGAAGAAGAAGAAGAAGAAGAAGAAGAAGAAGAAGAAGAAGAAGAAGAAGAAGAACTTACGGTTTGTGCTCTGGTTGCACTTTCTGTAGCAGTATTTTATTTTCTGAGTTGAGTTGTTAGCCGTAACTTAAACCGTATGCCTGGAGAATAGGATTTAAACTAATATTTGCTTGCGCAGTAGCGTCCATTAATGTAAGGAGAAAATAGTATTATTACCGCCAATTACCAGCATTAACTTCACCGATAATCACTATATTTTTTATTCATCGTAATCGCTCTATACTTTTATTCATCGTGTAACTATTCTTTTATACTGTGATGTCGTGTCTTCTTTTGGCTATTAAATTCGTAGTACACTGAATTGTTTATATTACGGGTTAGCTAACTTCCCCTACCTAAAAAGGCAACAATATAGTGGGCTACTAAACTACTAGTGGATTATCATTTTGCAGATTTTCAATTAGCTTTCGGTTTCAACAAATTATGCAGGAAAGACAAAGACTAACACAGTATGCAACAATACCAGGAAAGAGGTATAGGCTGTTCAGCACAGCTGTCCTGCTTCCTGCCGAGGAAAAAAGGGCATAGAAATAAATATCTCGCGTGGAAACTCCAGAATTTCATCTATTTTTATCTTTGTCGCATAGTTCTTATCATATGGCAAAAAGTGCTAACAACCACGTACTTGTGGGAAAGAAATAGACAACAACCACTGCAGATGAGAACTCAATGAAATCAGGGAAGGAAGGTGGTTTATGATATACCCTCAAGAAATAATACATTAAAATACACAGGCATGCCCTGACTGGAATCCACACTACAAGAGTAGAAACTCCAGAGAAAGAAGCTGTCAAAAATTAAGCCAAGCAGTCGTATATTGGCAGAGAACTGTATAGGGCGAGTTGTAAAGAATGAACCAGAGCGAGGGTTCTGCACGAAGGATGGCCGTCGACGGAGCAAAGTGGTAGCAGTTTGTTGCTTTCCTACAAGACGCCACCAGGCGTGATGGCCACTGACTGCTTTGACAGTCGGCGGCCAAGGATCAAAGAAGAAGATGAACTAATGGACAAAAAAGAAGAAAAAAACGCAACACAAGAAGCATAGAGAAAGTAATCATCATCCTTCCTTCTCTTTCCCAGGGTAACAGAGCTGCAGCTGTTGCTTGCCAACCACTTTTTAATTGGGGCCGGCTATTTATGACGTCATAATTGCTGTCTTGGAGAGGGGAGCCGCGCTAGTGTAGTTTTTACCACACTGCGCTGGCGATCAGGACATCCCAGGTTCAAGCCCGGACGAGACATTTGAAAGAATGTCGTCGACCGGGACTTGGACTGGAATAATTCGAGCCCTGGCAAAGACATTTGAAGCCGTGTCGTCGACCAGGGACTGGAATAACCTGATCGGCTCCTGAGCCGACCCAACTCTAATGGGTACCTCCGAAGACGCCAAGTATCTGCCTGAATGGCGAGAGGACACCTGTCAGAGTACATGTGTTATAACAGCACTGTACTATTTAAAAATCTACTTGTTAAGCATAATGTATTTTTCTGTGTTTTAATTTGTGGGGATGGAGGCGTTTGTAGGGTATGCCCCGGTTGTCACATGTTTTTAGTACGCCCCTGATTATTATTACTACTACTACTACTATTACTACTTCTACTACTACTACTATTATTATTACTTCTACTACTACTACTACTACTACTACTACTACCAATATTACTGCTTCTACTGCTACTACTATTATTACTTCTACTACTACTACATCAAATACTACTACTACCATTTTGGTTTCTGGATATTTTGAGAATCCTCTCCATTTTCATATATCCAGGGCCATAAGTCAACCATATTCAAATCAGTTAAATAATCGTTTTCCCTTTCCAAACAAAGTGAAATTAAAGCTGTGCATGAATTATTAAAATGAAAAAGAGATCACAAACATTTTGTTTACCCATACTTGAAAGAATGTATTCAGTGTTGGCTTAATCATGCACTTTAAATGTTTCGGTCACAGCTGTGAAGTCTGGAGTAAGCATTCCTGCCTATTGATTTGCTTTCACTCGCATTTCGGGCCAATGGTAGGCGGGTTAACATACTGACATTACTGCGGGACCAATCATCATCATCATTATTACTATTCTGCCCTTAAAGAGCATACCCCATCAACAAATTCATGCCAAATTCTCCTTTCCTGTGCCATCAGCACAAGGCTTTTCTGTGTCTTCTTTTCTATTTCATTTTTGTCTCCGGTTCTCTTCTTCGCGTCCTTTCGGCACACTGATGCTTTGTTCACACTAAGACAGATTTGACCACTACAGACTATTTAATATAATAAATATGCAGTATTAATTTTGTTCAGGGAGTAGCCTTCGACAGAGTACACAATATCAAACGCATATGTTGGTTTACGGATTAAGAAGTTTTGGATAATATCAGAGACTAGTATCATTCATTCATTTGAGTACCATGCCTAGTGGAGATCATGTCTCTTCACAACTTCCTGCCTCCAGTACAATTTATCAATTCTGTTGTTGATTTCTTTCAATGCCACGATGAGATGTATCACAAATTTTACAACTTTGTAATAACAGATGGTTCGATAAACATGTAAACAAAGAAGTGCGACCGGAATGCGTACTGTCATCCCAGTTGTTAAATATCCATATAAATGAGATAATATCAGAAATTAATCCAGAAAGTCCGCTGGGAGGACAACATTAGGCCATCTCTGAAGGACTAGATTGCATTCAGGCCAGAAGGAAGACAGCCGAAAGGATATTATGGCACGCCCTCCTTCAAATCCTCTACATCTCACGGTAGAAGACGGATGACTAAGTAAGTAAGAAAGAATCCAGAATCAGACACCATAAGCGAGTTTCTGTTTGCAGGATGGTCAACCTACTTCACATAGACGTTTAAAGGCTCCAAGAATATATGAACTGCCATTACAACACGGAGCCGTGATAGCGCAGTGGTTAGTGCACTGGCTTCCTAGCTCAGTGGTCCATGGTTCGATCCCCAGTTGAGGTGGGATTTTTAGACGGCAAAACGGCTCCGGGGTCGACCCAGCCTCATTAATTGGGTACCAGAGCAACTCTGAGAAGGTTAGAGTGGCCGATGCTGACCACATCGCCCCTAGTGTGCCGATGGTCACGAAAATATGGGCCTAACACCATATTCTCAATATGCCTCAATGTGCGTGTAACGGGATTCTTTACCTTTTACCTTACTACAACAGGCCAGCGATAAAACATGAAGATCAATAAATCTAAAAGAGAAGCAATGAGGGTCATCAAAAATCCAAGCTTACACAACAAATCAACAATACTTTGATGAATCAAATCAAAGAGTTCAAGTACCTACGAAGCATGTTTACAGAGGATGATAGAATGGACAGAGAAATAGAAACAAGATGTCAGAAGGCTAAAGCAATGGCTTTCCATTTGATTGCACTGCCGAGGCACCCAAAATCCTCCTTAAACACAACGCGACAGCTGATTTTTTTAAAAATGTCAGTTAAACTCTGTCATGGATTGTCTCCCCTGCTTTGCAGCAGTGGTCCAACAGTGGCCAAAACTCAAGAGTATCTAAAGTGGGTCGTCAAATGTGTCTACCTTCGCACAAGATTACTCTTGGCAGAGATGTATGTGACGTACGTTTAGTTATGAAAAGTGAAAGCCCTGAATTGATGGATGATAAAGGATATTAGCTTCAAATAGCATCTTAGCCCCTGGATTTGTGTGCAACACAATAGTCAACGGAGATTCCACGCGGGCTCATTAGCATGCACAATAGAAACGTGGAATTCTTAAACGTGGGCTAATTAATATGTAGACCGTTATCATGTATGCATCCAGGAGTTTCGCTTTGTCTAAGGGGAGGTAAAACCACGCCTACTGCCAATCTCTAGAGCGATTATAAGCAGTTATTTACCTACTTTGCCAGTCCACCTGCCTGGTAGGGCGTTGCCAAAGTCAAACGAAGAAAGCGGCATACGATCAAAAAAGGCAGTGTTGGTCCTAGAACGGACGAAGCAGTTTCTCGCCGTCATTTCACATCTCAGTGTGAACCACAGAATCGCTCGTAGACGAGCGGTCAGAGAGTTGAGTAATAGAGCAGGGACTGGCGGCGCAGAATCACGAAAGTTCCCCGATATAAAAAAAAGTTGTGACCTTTTGCGTGTCCCCCTGATCCTACATTTCTTTAATTATATATTGAAACCACTGAAGAATGCGTTTATCATTTGCGCCAGAGAGTTTGAACATAGTACTAGCTTTATAGAACAAGATTTCCTGTAAATATCTTCTATATTGGAGTCTATTAAATTCATTCTGTTGGCCAGTGGTAATATATTAGTTTCAAGTGATCAGTGGTCTAGTTCTTTCATTTTATTTCACTGGATTTTGTGTTAATTTAAACATATTAAATAAACCCATCTCAAAAGTTTCCAGTTGTAAATTAAATGACATATCTATAAGTTATTTCCCAATATAATAGATGCTTAAATTAATTTTGAAGTCGCGAAGGGATTTATAACCAATTAATACAGTTAAGTTCTGTATAGACATGTGTTTTTAACCATTTGACTCCCGGAGAGTTTTCTTAAATATATAATTGAATACGCGAGTGTATAAAATAGTCTTAACTGTAAATTTATCGCGCGTCAGAATATGATTTGATTTGCGTTATGATTTCATGTTTTCTATTTTTCCACATAGGGTGATCATAAACCTTTGCGTCCCAGCAAAATTTATATAGAGTCCTCCAGACTCAGTTCTTATAAACATCCAGAGATTTTATGAACATTTTAAATATAATCTTGTGGCGGCCTGTTGGGGTCTCGCTCTCTGAATTTACCTGAGAAAAAGCAACCCAAGAACATTTAAATCATAAATCAATAAAGTCTGTAAAGATAAACTGGAGAAGAACAATTGCCAGTAGCTATATATATATATATATATATATATATATATATATATATATATATATATATATATATATATATATATATATATATATATATATATATATATATATATATATATATATATTATATATATATATATATATATATATATATATATATATATATATATATTATATATATATATGTATAATATGTATATATATATATATATATATATATATATATATATATAAATATATATATATATATATATATATATATATATATATATATATATATATATATATATATATATATATATATATATATATATATATATATATATATATATATATATATATATATATTATATATATATATATATATATATATATATATATATATTATATATATATATATATATATATGTATATATATGTATATATATGTATATATATATATATACATATATATACATATATATACATATATATACATATATATACATATATGTATATATATGTATATATATATATATACATACATATATATATAAGATATATATATATATATATATATATATATATATATATATATATATATTTATATATATATATATATATATATATATATATATATATATATATATATATATATATATATATATATATATATATATATATATATATATATATATATATATATATATATATATATATATATATATATATAATTTACTGCTCTACTGTGGAAGAGAACATATATTTCCTGAACACTGTCAGTCACGTATTTTCCACTGGATTTAGAACCCCCGAAGGAAAACATACCTCACTTATCAGTCTTTGTCATCACGCTATAAGAAGTGTTCCACCACCAGCGGTGAAAATCCAGGAGACCACACCATTCACATACCTGTATCTGGGACAGTGCCATCCCATAGAAACTTTATCTAAAAATAAAAAAAACACTAAGGCTTCGCCTTCCAGCGATTTCGGGACACTTTTGCTAAACGCTAAAACCCGCTAAATCTGGGGCTGGAAACCGAAGAAAAGAACTCATTCATTTATTGAGTACTTAATACTGTATGTGTTTTTTCTATGGAGTGCCAGATTCCACGATCGGTAAGTGTGTGTGAGAAAATGCGTGATGGCCATTGCTAGCGTGCATGAATGAATGCGATATATTTGCTAAAATTATAATTTGCTTTACCTGGTAAATACTTTTTTACTGTATTCCTTGTATTGTTCTCTTTAAGTGGGATTTCTTACCTTTGTTTATTTCCCCTCCCTTAAATCTGCTTAGTCAAGGGAAAACATTGGAGAATAATAGGACTCGTTTCCGACACCCCATACCAAATATTGTAACACCTCTTATCAGAATAAATTAATCTATTTTGGGTTAAATTATCTCCTTCTGATAACCACTTGTCTTTGGACTGGGGTTATTTTGTCTATACAAGCGGGAAGGGCATATTGGGATACTACTCCTCAAACCCCCCCCCCCCCAACCTTGTTATTTGTGTTTTTCTCTGTAACTATGATTCATTGCCTGTAACATGCTAGATGTTGTGATTTTGGTTTAAAATAATAAACACCATAAAACTTTTATTACTGTGTTGGCCGACCCATGACCATTACCCATAATTGTTATATGTAGTTTGTATTCACGTCGCGTCTGTGTGTTTGAAGCACCAAATTGGTGTGCGTACATGAGTGTTGAGTAACTGGAAAAAATTGTTTAGCCAGGAGAGATTAAGGAGTCTACAGATAAATAAAATTGTCGTAAGGTAGGCAAATCGGAGAAGATTTCCCGATTTCAGAGACTGTCCTTTTCTCTTTTCAGCACCCTTGTGAATCAACTAACTATTTCCCAACCCTTTCTATCATAGAGCCTTCACCATCATTCTTCACTCGAACGGGACCACTATTTATAAGACCTATCTCAAATAAAATTTACGACAATGTACATAGAAGGGTAATGACGCTTCTATCCCAAGGGAGGGTTCACGAGATATTCAGAAAAGCGAAAACAATGCTGCATTGGCTGAGCACGTTATTTCTATGATCTGCCGACAAATTTTGTGAAGAATTAAGCAATTATTTTTGTTCAGCTCGTCAAGCCCCCACCTCTGATTTACTCAGTGGAATTTTTATTATTCTGGTATAGCTCTGTTTAGAGTGTGTTTAGTAAATTGACTGAGACAAACATGCAGTACATTTAAAATGATTGAATCGAAGTTAAATTTGTATAATTACAAATAACAGATTTAATAATCATTTAAGTTTATCAGGATTTTAGAAGATTTTAATAATGAATAATAAACAAAAAAAGGTTTTTATCACGGTTGTGATGGGAAGTTAGTTTTAAAGGAGGTCACTTGGTAGCTTATAGGGTTACTTAACTTCCAATGGTATTGTTAAAGATGATTTATCATGTATTTTACATGTTGACTATGTTTAGTTCTGTTATCAGTTAATCTACGCGCTAACAGTTCTATTCGTGGCCAGCATGATGTATTTTGCACTTATATAAATGTTAAATGAACGCGATATTAGTCTGACGTCACTTGTGTATGATGACGTCGTTTTGGTACTTAACATAATTTAAACAAACCGTTAGACGGGGCCTTTCGTTATCAGATTTTGATCAAGAAGGACGTCAAAGCTGTTGCTCCTTATTTTTGAAGAGTATCTACTCTTCTACGTGGCTGTATATTGTACGAAGGTCGCCACTGAAATTATATATCATCCCGAACAGAAGAATTGAGTTCGAGGAAGTATTTTCAGAGAATTATTGCTATCGCAATTTAAAATATATAAATATTAACTCCACGTCTGGGGTTCGATACTTCAGTGATTCCATGATGGCACTGCGTAGTAAATATTCCAGATGTGTGATGTTCCAAGGAGGACTGTAGGAGCTCTCAAATTATTAATGTAATTCATGCTTTCAAATGAACTTGTTTAATGTCATAATAAATATGCCGGTATTTGTGGACTGTCGTAGATTTCCGATAGGAGAATTAAGACTAGGTTTGGTCCCTTCTGAATAGGTTTGAATAGGTGATAGACTCAGTGAGAGTTAGTGAAAGGTAATAGAATTTCCACACACGTGAGATGATAGATTTTGATATAGTGGCTGTCTCTGAAAGCGAAAAGAATTCTTCTCTCTCTCACCTATCTTCTACAACAGTTGTTACAGCGTCAGACAGACTACACCAATATACATATTACGTATATTTCTATCACTCACAGGCACGCACATACACGTGACGACAGGTAAACACACAGACGTGGGAAAACTATAACAATGATATATATATATATATATAGAACGAGCTGACCAAACACGATTATTAAGTTCAAGAGCGATTTTAATATCAGGAAAAATCGGCTCACAACATCAAAGAAAGTACATCAAGGAAAATACATATACACATAGTCATAAAAATTCAAGGAAATGTTGCAAGGATGATAGCCCCGTTATAGTGTTAACTCTAGGTTTAGCCCGGCCCCGTTAAGAGAACAGATGATGGCGCCCGAGTCACAGATACATAGGGTTTGAGTCTAAGAGTTTTCTTTGTTTTATCTCGTAATTATATGCACAGAGTTTGAAAAAAAAATCTGATTTAACCTAAGACAAAAAACACAAGAACTCTAGCCTTAGCAACAAATTATGCAGATTGAAAAAAAATATTAGGACAGCAACAGGGTGTCAAAGATATAATAGTGAAAATATCACTCAAACCAGCGTACACTCATTCATTCCGCCATGGCCTCTCATTCTGGTACTCACGACTTTGCTCGCTGCCTCTTGGAACACACTGATTTTAGATTTTCACACAGACTCAAAAAAATGCAGTCTTCTGCCAAGAAGTCCCCAGTTCCAAAAGACGTATTTAACTCGGAGTCTCCGGGAACGACTACTTGGGTGTGCAAATTTGTTCAAATGTCTGATTAAGTCACCTAACAATTATTCCAGGCGCGGGAGTTAGCAGAGCACAGTGTCAATAGCGTAGGTTTCTAGAAATGATGAATGTCGGGTCGGTGCCTTCCCTCAGTATAGGATTCACTTTAGTCACACCACAGATTTGTCCACAAGAATATATATATATATATATATATATATATATATATATATATATATATATATATATATATATATATATATATATATATATATATATATATATATATATATATATATATATATATATATATATATATATATATATATATATATATATATATATATATATATATATATATATATATATATAGTCGGGAAATGTTAGTTAATACTAGAAGTATTTCGCGCCACCAGGCAGAAAAATTACGTAGAGTTTCTAGAAGAAATTAAGATCTGGCTCCAAGGTCCAGTATTTATCATTACAGTCTTTGAAAACCCGTTATTGGGATATAGTATTTCTGGCTAACTCGGGTTGCATATGCACTGTTTTGACCAGTGGTACTTAAGAAACCCACGTACGTGGTTCAAAATAAGGACTGTCTATTTCTTCACAAGTATGGAAACTACTACTAGGTGCTGGTAAAGTTAGGGTCACCCCAAAACTTTCACTCAACCACAGAATTACAGGTAGTCGCACAACTTAAGAATAAGATTGCTGAAAATATTTCTGGAAGTCTAGAAGTTCGACAAATTGCCGAAACAAACTGAGATCTTCGCTAACAGCTATTCTGTTTACGAGCAACCTATCTACTGTGAGTCTATGAGCGAGAAAGAAATTAAAGTTTCAAACTCGGGCCAAATATCTTAAAATCAGACAAAGGGCCCAAACTTATTTCGCCAAGCGAAATTATCTCCCCTACTCCCAACATTTACGTCCGCTTAACGCGTGTCGTAACTGTCACCTACTGACCACGATGTACGCGTGTCAGTTTCAAATCCCAGACAGCCTGACTCCAATGCAGGGCAGTTTTCACACTACAGCTGACCGTGGCCCACAGTGAGCGCCGTGTCAGTTTGGGATTTTCCAGACAAATGTCTGGATACTGACCGGTGCAGATGTAAAGTATCACACCTCACCGGGACTTATGCCGAGAAGAAGCTCGCGCGCTCGGTGAGAATGTAGACGATTTGCTACGTCCTATGTTCAGCGAACCGACTTATCACGCCTTCTGACGCCCTGCAGCCCTGACATCTACGTAATATCGTCCTAGCGCGATTCTCAGTTTTAGAGAAAGGAAAACAGGTAAAGTTTGCGAATTATATGAAAATAATATTCGCAAAAACGAATGGATGAAAAATATACAGGAAAAAAATGAAATACAGAGATAATAAAAGAGAGAAATCGGGTGAAAGAATAGGAAGAAGATGTAGGAAATTAAATGAATATAAACCCTACGTGACAGAGCCTCCCCCCTTTAAGATATGGAAGCACTCCATGTCTACGTTATGGAGTTTAATTTCCTATAACCGTAGCTTCAGGGTGTCTGTCCTCTTCCCTCTGATCTTCCCCCTCCATCTCTGTCCAATTCCTACTCAAGTCCACTCCTCAAAGTTTCCTTCCCCTGGAATGTCTCATATGCGCGCTTGAAAGAGCGTCGCCGCTTCTGACATTTTTGAAAGATTTCCTGTGATAGCGGTGGAATATCCCTGCCACTATCGTCATCTTCGTCAGTTTTGGCGATCGTCAGGAGATGGTCGGAGGTTGGCACTGGTTTTTCCAAGTATCTCTTTAAGAGATTTAAATGGAAAACTTTCTCCTTTCCTTCAATAGAGATCTGGTAGTTAGCCTTAGAAATCTTTTTCAGGACGGTAAACGGCCCTTGCCATCCGATCTTCAGTTGGTTGTTCTCGGTAGGGAGCAACACCAAAACTTTCTCTCCTGCTTCCAGTTCTCTCTCTTCCGCGACTTTCCTGTATCGGTTAGCGTGCTTGGTGCGTGCTCGCTTAAAGTTAGTCGTTGCTAGGTCCCACCCTAGTTTCAACCGTTCCTTTAAAACCGACACATATTTACTGGCTGAGACAACTGTCTCATCAGCCTTCTCGTCTGTCAGAGACTGAAGTAAGGCTTCAAGCGGGCCCTTAATGGGTCTGCCGAATAAGAGTGTAGCTGGCGGAAATCCTGTGGAAGTATGAGGAGATTCTCTGTAGCCAAATAATGCTGCAGGAATACAGAGATCCCAATCTTCAGGTTTCACTTGTGCCAGCTTACTTAGCATCATGGTGAGGTTTCCATTAGCACGTTCCACGAGCCCATTTCCGGCCGGAGTATATGGCTTAGTGTGGATGTGCTGGGTCCTCAAGATCTTAACGATCTCATCCATCAACAGGTTTCGGTATGGAGATCCATTATCCGTCAACACTTGCTGAGGGAATCCCAACCGAGTGAAAATCTGCACGAGGGCTTCTGCGACATGCTTGGCATCTGCGCATGTTAGCGGGATAGCTTCTGCCCATAAAGTGCATGTATCGACTAAGGTCAGGATGAACCTGTTCCTTCTTTTAGTCCTTTCGAAAGGCCCTAAAATGTCGATCACAACCCGTTCGAATGGTGTTCCCATTATTGGCATTTCACCCATGTGGACTGGGGGTGCCCGTTGCTTGGGTGGCACACGTTGGCACTGGGCACAGGATTTGACATATCTGATAATATCAGTATTTACTCCTGGCCACCAATAATGAGTGGTTATACGTTCGTTTGTGGCGTTCTGTCCCATATGTCCGCTAAAGGGAAGAGAGTGCCCCATTTCTAGGATTTGGCTTCTGTACTGTTTCGGTACTAGGAGCTGGTTGTAACCTTTGTCAGGCTTGCCCGTTCTCCGATAAAGTACGCCATCCTCAGAAAAAATGTCCCCGTGCTGTTTTGGTTCCTTCGCCATGGGCAGTTTCCTAAAGCAGGGTGCCAAGGTAGGGTCCTTGTATTGCGCTTCTTTAAGTTCCATAGGTAACAAATTTGGCGCAGGCTCCCGTTCCTTCTTGGTTTGCCCTCTTATAGTTACTGCTGCCACAATCGGCTCTTCCGGTTTCCCAATACACACGTATCTCCCGCCAAGTATGACTGGGTAGATGGGATCATCCATAACAGCTGCTTTGATCACACCTCTGACAAAGTCAGAGTGTATCTCCACCAATGCGATGGGAAGCGCTGTAGGTGCATCACTCTTACGAACTCCACAAAGTTTGACGGTCTCTCCTGTCTCTTGACCGGGTTTAACCAGCTTTCTGGCAACAATGCAATCGTAAGAAAGCCCCGTGTCAAATAAGCAAGAAGTTTGAGAACCGTTCAAAATAACAGAACCTCGCGTTGAGGGTGTATCCCCAACAGGTTGGGAATCACTGTCAATAATTCCGCCTTGCGAGACTGTCAATAAGCATCCGATGCGTTTAGGCTCGGTGTGCTCGGTCTGATCATATGTCCCGTGCTCAGGGGTTCTCCCTTTGCCACCTTGTCCTTTCTGGCTACGCTGCCATGTAGGGCGGTCGGGTTGATCAGACTGTTTGGGGTGGTTGGGGTACTTGTTCTTGTAGAACTTGGATTTTTCAGGAGGGGGGTTTTGAGGTCCAGTTTCTCTGTGGTTATTTAGGTTAGAAGCCTGAGAAGATTGCTCAAGGTTATGTTTTTTTTAAAATGCTCCTCTGTCGGTTTCCGCTTTGTGGCCGGTAGTTCAGCCAGCGCATTGTGATAACGCTCAGACTTTTCCAAGATGTCTTCAAGTTTTTCTGCCCCCTGCTCAGCGAGAAATCTCCGGGTATCCGCAGACAATGTGTTCTTTATTTGTTCTGTTAAAACAAATTCCTCAAGACCTTCGTAGGTAGAGGGGAGCTGCGAAAGCTCAAGGCACTTTGTTAGATATCCCTTAAGACGAGATGAGAACTGGTGAAAAGTTTCAGAATTCTCTTTCCGGCTGTTGCGAAACAGTTGCAAAAACTTGCGAGCGTTCATTTCAAAGCGCTCCAGTAACGCTTTCTTCAACACATCGTAGTCGTCTTGTTGGCTACTTTCCAGCTTAGAATAAACATCATAAGCAGAACCTTTTAGGGCCTGGGAAAGTTTCATATTCCAACGCGACCTCTCTAACCCGTACAGAGTTGCAATTTTCTCAAATTTTTCTAACCATGTGTCAATCTTCTCATTTGGACAAGGAAAAGATTCAAGAGTGAAAGACATAGCATTTAGTTGAAGAGATTGAGTGTTAGCAGGGTCAGTTAAGGAAGAATGAGGAGAAGACTCTCCATTGCTGGAGGTAGAGGCAGCACCACGACTTTGGAATTCTAGAGTTTTAAGAGCCAACTCGTGCTGTCTCTGTTTCTCTTTTTCCTCAAGCTGTCTCTCCTCCCTCTCCTTCTCCTGCTGTCTCTCCTTCTCTCTTTCCTCATGCTGCATCCTGCGATTTTCCATTTCCTCATCCATCTTCTTCTGCTGTAAAAGACGGTCTTCCCTTTCCCTCTCTCTAGCTTCTGCTTCTTTCCTCTTGAGTTCTTCTTTTTCCTCTTTAGCTTCAGCTGCTTTCCTCTCCGCATCATATCTCTCAAGTTCGTCTCTGACAAAAGCTTTCGCTTCCTCTCCTTCCAGTCCCTCCTCTCTCGCTTCGTCCCTGAGGAGTTGTCTAAGCTTTGCCCTCTCGGCCATATTATGTCAGTGACTGAGACTGTTGGAGAAAGAAAATAGGAAAAAGAATAACCTGGTTCCTACCACTTACGAGAAAAAAAATTACCAAAAAAATCAAAAGATGATATATTTAACCCTGGGATACCTCCTCCAAAATAAAATCTAACTATCGCTGCTATTATCGGCAATAAAGCACTTAATGCAAAACACGACTACGCCAACTAAATGGTAGTTAAGATTACAACTGAAAATAAGTTGCTACAGTGGAAAAGCAAAAGAATATAGCAAAAATAAAGAGAAAAATAATCCCTTAATTTTTAAAAATCCACTATAAGTTCGCCCCTGAAGTCAGATCGGGTAAGGGAGGGAATTAATCTGGACAAAAAGTCCGAAACACACTCCTTAACTTAGTTCAAACCCCGTTCTGCCTCAGTACCCAGTGAATGTTATACACTCACCACTTTACCAGCATTTAGTATTACAATCACCAGTTAACATATATCCCGACAAAATCAACCTGTAACCAAAATGTATATTATTCAAAGATGCTGTGGAAAAAAAACTTATTAGTTTGTGTGGTCAGCACGCCCGTAAACAGATCGCTAGTCTAGGGGGTAATATTTTTTTGGTTCGATACACAGTCACAAGACATCACACTCTTACTCTATATCAGAATACAGAATCTTAAGTTCAAAATCCAGATAGACGAGTCCACATTTGTCGTACTCGTCTTCCTATTCTAAGTTCAAAAATCCTACGGACGAGAACCCATTTGTCGTAGATTTCCGATAGGAGAATTAAGACTAGGTTTGGTCCCTTCTGAATAGGTTTGAATAGGTGATAGACTCAGTGAGAGTTAGTGAAAGGTAATAGAATTTCCACACACGTGAGATGATAGATTTTGATATAGTGGCTGTCTCTGAAAGCGAAAAGAATTCTTCTCTCTCTCACCTATCTTCTACAACAGTTGTTACAGCGTCAGACAGACTACACCAATATACATATTACGTATATTTCTATCACTCACAGGCACGCACATACACGTGACGACAGGTAAACACACAGACGTGGAAAAACTATAACAATGATATATATATATATATAGAACGAGCTGACCAAACACGATTATTAAGTTCAAGAGCGATTTTAATATCAGGAAAAATCGGCTCACAACATCAAAGAAAGTACATCAAGGAAAATACATATACACATAGTCATAAAAATTCAAGGAAATGTTGCAAGGATGATAGCCCCGTTATAGTGTTAACTCTAGGTTTAGCCCGGCCCCGTTAAGAGAACAGATGATGGCGCCCGAGTCACAGATACATAGGGTTTGAGTCTAAGAGTTTTCTTTGTTTTATCTCGTAATTATATGCACAGAGTTTGAAAAAAAAATCTGATTTAACCTAAGACAAAAAACACAAGAACTCTAGCCTTAGCAACAAATTATGCAGATTGAAAAAAATATTAGGACAGCAACAGGGTGTCAAAGATATAATAGTGAAAATATCACTCAAACCAGCGTACACTCATTCATTCCGCCATGGCCTCTCATTCTGGTACTCACGACTTTGCTCGCTGCCTCTTGGAACACACTGATTTTAGATTTTCACACAGACTCAAAAAAATGCAGTCTTCTGCCAAGAAGTCCCCAGTTCCAAAAGACGTATTTAACTCGGAGTCTCCGGGAACGACTACTTGGGTGTGCAAATTTGTTCAAATGTCTGATTAAGTCACCTAACAATTATTCCAGGCGCGGGAGTTAGCAGAGCACAGTGTCAATAGCGTAGGTTTCTAGAAATGATGAATGTCGGGTCGGTGCCTTCCCTCAGTATAGGATTCACTTTAGTCACACCACAGATTTGTCCACAAGAATATATATATATATATATATATAGTCGGGAAATGTTAGTTAATACTAGAAGTATTTCGCGCCACCAGGCAGAAAAATTACGTAGAGTTTCTAGAAGAAATTAAGATCTGGCTCCAAGGTCCAGTATTTATCATTACAGTCTTTGAAAACCCGTTATTGGGATATAGTATTTCTGGCTAACTCGGGTTGCATATGCACTGTTTTGACCAGTGGTACTTAAGAAACCCACGTACGTGGTTCAAAATAAGGACTGTCTATTTCTTCACAAGTATGGAAACTACTACTAGGTGCTGGTAAAGTTAGGGTCACCCCAAAACTTTCACTCAACCACAGAATTACAGGTAGTCGCACAACTTAAGAATAAGATTGCTGAAAATATTTCTGGAAGTCTAGAAGTTCGACAAATTGCCGAAACAAACTGAGATCTTCGCTAACAGCTATTCTGTTTACGAGCAACCTATCTACTGTGAGTCTATGAGCGAGAAAGAAATTAAAGTTTCAAACTCGGGCCAAATATCTTAAAATCAGACAAAGGGCCCAAACTTATTTCGCCAAGCGAAATTATCTCCCCTACTCCCAACATTTACGTCCGCTTAACGCGTGTCGTAACTGTCACCTACTGACCACGATGTACGCGTGTCAGTTTCAAATCTCAGACAGCCTGACTCCAATGCAGGGCAGTTTTCACACTACAGCTGACCGTGGCCCACAGTGAGCGCCGTGTCAGTTTGGGATTTTCCAGACAAATGTCTGGATACTGACCGGTGCAGATGTAAAGTATCACACCTCACCGGGACTTATGCCGAGAAGAAGCTCGCGCGCTTGGTGAGAATGTAGACGATTTGCTACGTCCTATGTTCAGCGAACCGACTTATCACGCCTTCTGACGCCCTGCAGCCCTGACATCTACGTAATATCGTCCTAGCGCGATTCTCAGTTTTAGAGAAAGGAAAACAGGTAAAGTTTGCGAATTATATGAAAATAATATTCGCAAAAACGAATGGATGAAAAATATACAGGAAAAAAATGAAATACAGAGATAATAAAAGAGAGAAATCGGGTGAAAGAATAGGAAGAAGATGTAGGAAATTAAATGAATATAAACCCTACGTGACATGGACCCAAAAATCAACCAGGTGTTGGAGTCCGTGCATGAACTGTAATTTTCTTGACAACCCCAAACCATTCGCAAACATCCATAAGCACAATGCTCAAGATTATTAACCATCCATAATAATACTAAAACAAGCCTCAACAGGTATGTTCTGCTCCCGCTGATGGGTTGGTTCTTGGCAGATATGTCACTGGAGTTCTCGCGTCTTTGGTCTAGATTAAAGGCGCAGCACGTTCCAGAAATGTCAAGGAGTAAGTGCCAAGCTGGTCCCGCGTTTCTACGTCAGTCCACTTCTCCCCTCACTTTGTTCCAGAGATTAGTACCCTCCTGGTACCACCAACAACTATGGTAAGAGAATAGAAACGAAACGCTTTCCTGAGTATTGGTTTTTTCTGACACATACCTCTGTGGCGCCCCCCCCCCCCCCCCCCCCCCCCCCCCCCCCCCCACCCCCCCCCCCCCCCCCCCCCATCTTCCTATTCCACTATCCCATTTAACTCAGAATTTACCCTCGATGGGAATTAAACTTAATCCCTCGAGAGATAACTTTCTTTACATTTAAATTGAATAGCTTTATCTTTATTTATCATTTAAATGGAAAGGTTAATAGCACAGATAGAATATGTTTACATTTACATTTCCACTGATTGAAAAGTGTTCACAATATAAATTGAATATGTTTTCATTTACATTTACACTAGTTTGAAAATGTAACTATTATACTTAGAATGTACATCATCTCTTTCATATTTCCTTCCCTGCTCCATATGGAACTTGGTACTACCGTATGCATTTAGTTATCTTTAAGAAACTATCAATAAGGCAGTCACCAGCCCTTGCAGTGGTGGTTCATGAAATCATCATTCTATACGCTGACGTTGCCAGCCTCAAATGACTTGGACATCCACTGGAGATTTTCACTTATTAATATTCACATGGTAATATATACATATTAGTGCACATGTTAGTCATGAAAAATATAGAATGTAAAATGACAACTTTTGCCAATCCTGGCTCACATACTTTCTGCTCAGATGAATGAAGTTTAAGCACTTGATTAGGCCTCTTACAATTGTTCTTGAGGGTCGTTACATTTGTAAGAGAATTCCCTCTATGACTCCATCTGTTTCAGTTTCCTCAGCCTTCCTTATTAAAATGGGTTTCCTGGGCTATGTAAGTCCTTCAAGATTGTTCCACAAAGTCCGGCCTGATAAATGGAAATACTGAATTCTAACTTCTGACAAGTCAGATTGTGTCTTGGCAAGCGTGCATCTCACAGAGTCTTAACACTGAAGCGTGTCAGGTTATATTCCTATCCCACCCCCGCATCTGTTTGTTATTGAGCTACTCAAAAGCCCCAATCATTTTCAAACATGCGTGTTGGGGGGAGTGTTCAAAATATTCCTGACATGGAAAAATTTTGAACATAATGCAGAGGTCACCTTTCCCATATATGGTATGAAAACATCCGATTGCCTGGCAGGCGAACTCACCAACACATCTGTAAACTCGTACGACAATGTGTTTCAGATGTAACAAATTATTACTATCTACAGTAATCTTGCCATAACAAGTCGGCCCTGGTCAGCTTGGGAAGGAAAAGGCAGCGAGGAAGGGAACTGGTCACCTAACCCCATAAAGCTGAGATCAAGTATAGGTAACATCTCTAACACATCTCTCCCTTAAAGTGGTTTCTGCTATCATCATCATCATCATTTTCCTGTGTGCTCCTTACGGAGCATGGAGCCACCACTGCAGCTGCTCCCATTGCAGGAAGCCGGCACCAAGTATTTACACGTTCTTGCAGCGGTGATTCCTTCGGTAATGTGTTTTACATGATGAGGTTGCCTGCACCATGCACAATCTCGTATTAGTTGCCTTGAACGACATGCATGAGAGTGCAAGTCATATCCTGTCTTTACCTCTTTAGAGACTCATGAGAACTACTACACGGGGTAGAATCTGCTGTAGGACTCCTTAATCTTATTTGTTTTAAGTCTCTAGCATCGGGGATCGGATTCCCATTTCAGCCCATTACTCCGTCAACAGCCCACTTGGGATCAGTAAAAGTGCTAGAAAATCAACGTCCAAAAGTATAGGTAACCACGAAAAGTGGCAGGCGTTCAGTTTCGTTAAGAATAGTTACTTTAATACCAAAAGCGTTGGAACCCTCTTCTCTTTTTTTTTTTTTTTTTAAATTGAATGACCGGAAAGCTCTATTTACCTACATTTTTCACGCGGAATGACACCGCGATTTTTTTTTTTTTTAAACTGGAATTATGTAAACGACTGAATGCCACATTTTCTTAAGGTTTGAATAGGTGAATCAAATGCAAAGCTTTCTAAAGGAACTTAACACTCGAAATCGATTGCCTTAGGCATGTTGAGAAACAGTTATGAAAGACTGCTTGTAGTGCCTGTTAACGCCTTAAAGAGCACAAGACTACCTCTGCATATGGCCCCTTGCAGGAAACTTCCTTTTTTACCTTTCAACTCCCAAAGGAGAACAAGGCCTTCAACAAACGTGTGCCAGACTTTCCTGTCACGTGCCATCTGCTCGAGGTCTTCTCCATGTCTTCTTCATCTCCTTCATGTCTATCTCCAGTTCTCTTCTCCATGTGTTCTTTGGTCTTCCTCTATCTCTCTTACCCTGGGGATTCCAGAACATGGACTGTCTCTTGATGCAGGTTTTCTCAATGCGTGTCCTATCCGTCGCTAGCGTCTACCACACGGTCTTTTATATTTGGAAATTCTCCCTAAAATAACCGATTGACCATGTGTCCAGGTTACAAAGACAACAACCAAAAAGCTACAGACTTTCATAAATGGGTGCTTGCGTAGAATAGATGGATTTAAATGGTATGACAAGGTTACCAGCGTGGAACTGAGGACAAGAACTAGACAAGTGCCAGTGGAACAAGAGATGAGAAGAAGATGATGGCGATGAATCAGAAAACACACTAAGGAAATCTGTTGATAGCGTTATAAGGCAGTCCTTGTTCTGGAACCCCCAGGGCAAGAGAAGCAGAGGTAGACCAAGAAGCACGTGAAGAAGAGAGCTGGAAACAGAGGTGAAAATGATGAGGAAAACATGGAAAGAACTTGAGAAGATGGTACGTGACAGGAGGACTTGGCATGTGTTTGTTGAAGGCCTATGCTCCTTTGGGAGTGGAGGGTTATGATGATGATGTGTCCAGGTTAATGAGATGTGCCTCCGCCAAAACGAGGCAAAAATTTTATTTTATTGAAAACAAAAACAAACTTGTCTAGTTCGTGTCATCAGTTCTGCATTAGTGATCTTGTCGTACCACTTCGATCCTTCAATTCTATGCAAGCTTACTTTTATGACAGTCTGTAGGAAGCTTCTTGTAGTTGCTTCTTTTTGTTTATGTTTGTAGGAGTAGTAGTTGTTGTTGTTGTCTATATTACATAGCTGCTGAGCCTGTCTATTCTTGGCAGCCCAATGCCATCTTTAGAAAAGTGCAGGTTTTCTGCAGTGATCCAAGGTTTCATATAGTGAACTGGTGAGATTCATCTGTAATATTTTTTTTCCCCTGGTATTTGTAGGAGTATCACTATTGCCTTACAGCACAGACCTTAGACAAATACAATCCAGACCTTTCCGTCCTGTGCCGTTCGGTCAAGGTCTTTATATGTATTATTTTCCCCCTTAATATGTCTCCAGTTCTTTTCTCCACTAGTGAATTTTTGTGTCTTCTTCTATTTCACTTACAGATCAGGAGATTTTCCTAGAAGAAAAATGATGTACCTACAAGCGAGACTCTTTGGGGCTGTTGCTGTGCTACATCACGAGCCTTCTTAATAGAGGACTTCTTCCGTATTGGATGATAGAGTCGAATTTTAGTTTTTTACTTTAGTTAACGTGTCCATATCTGCGGCAGTATTTTATTTATTTTTTTTTTTTTTTTTTTTGTTTAGCTTACAGTTTCTACATGATAGAGGAGCGAGTCCCATGCCTAATGCTCCTTAAGTTACCATCTACGACATGCCTGGTAAGTTACAGTGTTAACATTCATCGCGTGCCTTTCGGGCCCCGGTAGCACACGTCTGTGTAGGTGCATAAATTATATTATTGTGTTGTTGTTGCACAAGAGCGTCTCGCTCTTTAGCAGCCAATACCAAGTTGAAGACTCCATGGTATTATCTACACTGTAGATCTAGGCTTTTCCTGCGGCTTTGCTGCCATTCCGAACGTGTTGAGTCAAAGTCATTAGCTCCAGTTTCTCCAGCTTAGCCATGCATTTAATTGATCGTCACAACTGGTCCACAAGCATTGTACAGTAATGTAATGCTGGGTTCTCCACAAGTTTCACCACAGGGGAAATCCCTGGAAGTGTGTAGACGATTTCAAGGTGTAGTTGACCTCAAAGACAGAGGTTCACTTTTACATTTGTATGTTATAGCATTGTACATAATCCGATGGTCATATAAGGATGACTCCAGATATGCCTCCATGCATCCTTTATTCGGCTTTTCACTTGGTACATCGATGTGGTCCTATTCCTGTTTTCTTAGTCTTGAGTACCGGGACACACATTGCTATATTTTGAATTAAATTATGTAAAAGAGAACAACGCATGTGTGTTAGGCGATTCCTGAATATTTCTGAGACAAATACATTTCTAAATGGAGAGAGAGAGAGAGACGTGGTTCGCTGTGTAGAGATATTTCTTTATAAGTTTATCACAGCTCTGTGCATATATTCAAACACGTCACTGGGTGAATTAATTTACTCCATTTTTCACATTCTCTTCATGCGAATTCATTTGGCAAAGGTTTGAAATGTTGACTCAGTTAGCTAATATAAATAAAACTAGTGTGTCTTCCCTTTGAAAAGAAGCCAGTATACTGCGGGAGGTTGTGGCTAGTTCAAGTATTTACCATATGCCAGTAGAGCCGCTGGCAGAGAACTTCTGTTACATTATTGAAAAGAAGGCACGTATGCTATCTGCATACATCAGTAGGATTACATTATTGAAAAGCTGCGACTGGATAGTTAGTGTGATAATGGAAACATATTTAAATGTCCGCACAAGTGGAGCAAAAGCCTTATTGAAAACAAACTAAGTACAAATTGAACGTCATGGTTATTACCAACGAAAGTCTTTCTCCGTGATTACAAATATTCGGCACTGGCTTTAGAAGCCAACTTTGGCCTAAAAGTGGGACAGAAAAAAAAGTTGGCCTTAGTTGACATGTATTTGCTTGTGACTGACTGTAATACGAAAGTTTGATAAGAGAAAGCACGTCGTGAAATCAGAAAAGGGGCGTCCACATATGACGTTACGCAGCGAAGCCCGGAGGATGGGATTTGGGGGTGGGGGTGTGACGTCACACACAAAAATACCAGTTAGGCTCGCTTCTTTCGTAAATGATGTCGAAACAAAATACATTTTGTTACCTCCATTCTCATTCCCTACTTTTATCAGCATGAGTTAACAACTCCCTCGTGCGCGACTTATATGAATATTAAGTCTCAGCTGAATATATATAAATATCGGGTAATTGTTAAAACCTTCAACTGTTTTAAATTGTTTTTAACTATTCATTCCTTTAAAAAAAAAAATAAATAATGTAATACAGACCATTCCAATAAATAATGTTGATCTTGAAGCAAACGGATTTCTAGTTCGTTCAATAGAGGAGCGTCTTACATTGCCTTGGGATAATGATAATGAAGAGAAATCAATCATTGATAACAACTTCTGCTTTTAACTGTGATTTTTGTGGATTTTCTCTCAAATTCAACATTATTTTTTTGAATCTTTAACATAAGAACTGACGTTTTTGAGGGGTTTCTTTTACATTTAATTTTTGTTTTTAAGCGTCTGAAATTAAATTAAGCCAAATTAAGCATTATTTTAATACATTAAGCAACATTTGACAGGCCTGATTAACACTATTTTACTTAAAAGATTGTTATTTGGCCTGCACTAGTTAACTAATTTACATTTTTTTTTCGTACGCCCGCCAATACTCGAGGCGAAATCTCAGTTAATTGTCTAACAAGACTGTTACGTGCAGTCTTTGATATCTTACAATATTATACATAGGTAATTTTTTAGTGCTTAAGGGAAAGTCATTATTGAGTTACTTCCCTTGAACTCCGCGGATAAATACATTTTACTGCGATTTATTCGTTGTTTGGGTAATAATAGATTGTTCTTGCTTCAGAATATCTATGGCCTGAATTTATGTGTATTGTTTGTCTGAGTAGGACAAGTCTGTCTTATATCTGTATATCTTTACATATCTAAGTCGAACTATATGTTCTGTTGTCTCTAGAGAGGTCAAAGGCTATTCGGCGGATGTGTCGCTTGAGTGGTGTGATTTGGCTTCGTCCTGATAGGGACTGTGTGTGTTTTGCTATGTCGGCTTGATGCCTTGAAAAAGTGATCTCAGTGGTTTTGGGGAAAGTGATGTCGTCTAGACCTATCGTGTATGCTTTACCCCAGGGTTTATTCATCTTGCCAAGGAATGGCAGTTTCATATTCCCTCTACCAAGGTAATCAAAGATACTCTTATGAACTCTCGATCGAAGCCACCATTGTCGATAATTACGATTTGAATGTTTAAGAGAATATATTTGACTCGATGAAAAACGACTTCGATTCCTAGCAGCACTATATTCTGTAGAATGCAGTCTATTGTTCATGACCAAATCTACAGAGCAACGAAATGTTGTATGAATGACTAACTTTAGAACAGATTCATTATCTGTATTCAAACGTGAGTGACAGTTCACGAGTGGAGCCATCTTGGAACCAAAACATGTAGGACTTTCAAGAAGAGAAAAGGGATGCCCGTATTATCGCTTGATCAGTCCAGAGATCACTGCTACACATGAGAACCCATTGTTAGCGGTTCAATATTATTATATGGAAAAATATGTGCTGAACATTATGTTGAAGAATCGTTGCTAAACGAGATTAGGTTTAGAAGTCATCTGAAATATTGTTTACAAGCTGACGTGCTCAGTCAGTGACGTCAGATGATATATGTATGGGCGATACTGAGTGCTTGGCTATTGACAGTCCATTATACCATTATTCTACATGAGTGCCCATGTAACATTGCAAGACCATTTGTCCACTGTACTATGATGTATTATGGCAACCTGTGATTTGTCACTATCTGTGCTGTCGAGTGTGTACGTCCAATTAAACTTTAGAAAAGGTACACAGTCGTTGGTGTCGATGACTTCCGGTCATACATGAGTGTGAGAAGAGAACATTTGTCAACAACACGAACCCTTATCATCATTCGCACATTATACACTCCATCCATGTCTACACAACACTGCGTAGGTCAAGTTGACATTCCATACACTACAGTGGGGCAGGCAACACCATAGGGATCTTGTCAACTGATGATGATAGACGCCTGTCTTCCCGCCTAGGAGTGTTCTGGTGTACTTTATCAACATATATTATATCCAACTAAATATCAACTTTATCAACTGGTGGACCAGCTTTCTGGGTTTGACCTCGCAGAAATTCAGAAGTCAACAGATTACCGATACCAGACCGTTTCCTGTGGCTGATACGACACACTTGCAGTATTGGTTTGCTCTTTGTCAACGCTTCGTCACGTGACCTGTCAAGTGAATGCAGTATGTAGGTCAGCGTTGTTGACATTTTTTACATTAGACATTATAGAGTTTCACAGAACAGTTGGATCAATTCTTGTCAGTGTTAACAGAAAGACAGTATTTGTGAACTAAGAAGTCCTGGTTTCATCGATGGATCTTCTTGTTTGCCATATATGAACTTTAATATTTAAGGCCAGAATGTTTAATTGAATAAAGTGGCAGTTTGTTTGTTTTCATGAAAAATAACTTTGCCATTACTGTAAGACTGAGCCTATTTTGCAACACATACTATCATACACATAATTTATATATATTTATGTTTACATGTTATTTGTTTGTATAGTATGTTAGTTTCTATGTCAGCGGGTTGTGTTTAAGGTTGGGCGGCGTCCTCACAACAGAGTATCCCACGTCATAGAGGGTCCGTTGTGGGCGTTTTCTATAGGTGCAATTTTCTTGATTGAAAATTTGCTGCGACAACTGTTGCTTTTGTGTTAGCTGTGAAGTCTGTAATTATTGTTATTTTTGTAATATTTCTTTGTTCTTTAGTTTTGTTTTGATTTGTTTGTAATTTGTTGGTCTAACCTTTTCTATCTTTCAGTTCTATTCATAATTTATATTCATATATTGTGACGTCATTTGTGTTGTTATTCTTTGCAGATTCAGTGATTATCTTCATTGATTTCCCTATTTGATTTATTTTGATTTCTGCAAACGTTCTTGTATTGTCAGTCCTATTTGTACTTTATGTATTCTGTTGGTTGACATATGTTTTATATGGGTATATTTCATAAGACACAATTGCCTGTGCACTGCACTTGGATTATGGTATAGACCAGTACCTGATTATTATTACTATTATACAAGACCTTATTAAAGGCTTGTGACCCACAGATATTGGGATAGTATACTGATTAATCAGGTCATTGAGAACTTGGGGTATTATTATTGATTCAGGTGATTAGTATTATTGTTAGGCATCATGTCTACTCTAGATTATTTCATTACTCAAGGGAAAGCTCTTGATAAGACTGGTCAACAATTAGAACAATGGGCAGTTGCTCAATATGACAAAGCATTAGCTGCAGAAGAGAAAAGATTAGCTGCAGAAGAAAGAAAAGCTATGGCGGAAGAGAAAAGATTAGAAAAAGAAGCTGAGGCTGCTGCTGAACAAAAGAAATTGCAGATGCAGGTAGAGGAAAGGAGATTTGAAGCTGAACAAAAAAAATTGGAAAGAGAAGCTGCGGCTGAACAAAAAAGATTAGACAGTGAAGCTGAACAAAAAAGATTAGACAGGGAAGCTGAACAAAAAAAATTGGAAAGAGAAGCTGCGGCTGAACAAAAAAGATTAGACAGGGAGGCTGAACAAAAAAGATTAGATGCTGAAGAGAAAAAAGCAATAAGAGAACATGAATTTGAGTTGGAGAAATTGAGATTGACAAGTATGAGTAATGTTAATCAGGCATCTAGTGGTAATGGTAAACCTTCTACTTACAAGGTTAAGGTTCCACCGTTCAATCAGTCCAGTGACGATATTACATTCTGGCTGGATAGATTTGAACGTTCTTGTCGTACACATAATGTGGATAAATCACAATACACTAATCAATTATCAGAAAACTTGAAAGGTGAATCTTTGACTAGATTATGCCTTGTAGGAGAAGCAGATAAGGATAATTATGATGTCATTAGGGCGGCTTTGATAAAAAAATATCAGCTAAGTGAGGAAGGCTATCGCCTTTTATTTAAGACGATGGTACCTGAGACGGGGGTAGAATTCTCAGAATTCACTGCAAAGGCACGTCTCACAGTTGATCGTTGGATTGAGCTGTCCAAAACGGAAAAAACGTATGAAGGACTTATGGATTTGTTGCTCAGAGATAAGATTATGTCATGTGTGAACAAACCTTTCCTTGAATTTATACATGAGCGTAAACCTAAATCTCTAAAAGAAATGGAAGAATATTGTTCCCAATATGTCACTGCACACCCCGACGTGACTTTTGGCAACACTAAGATTAAGGAGAGTATGCCAGTTGCTTCAGCAACACCATACAATCCCAATTATTCACACAGATTTCAGGGACCTCAAAACAGATTTGAAAAAAAAGGTAACCATAATAGTTATCAAAACCAAGGTAACCAATCATTTCAGGGTTCTTCTTCAAAGAACTGGAGACGACCTGATAGCTCTCGACACAGGGGTGGTCATAATTATAGGAATTTCCGTAGAGGAAGTAATTATAGAAACTATCAGGGTTATCCGTCTTGGAGTCAACAAGATCATAATTACAGAGATACTCATTATAATGAATATGATAATGGTAACCAAGGGTACTATGACTCAAACCCAAATAGGGGTTACAATAGAGGTAACAATAACTACAGAGGTGATAATAACCGAGGTAGATCTCAATACAAAAGACATAAACCACATTTTCAGGCAAACTCTGCACAACAAGAGTCCCATGAAGCCTATAAACAGAGTAAAGATAATAATGATGCTAGTAATATGGCATGTGCCGCTTTTGATTTTGGGAGAGCATCTCAGTGCCCCCAATGCAAAACGTTATTTGAGCCAACCACAGTGACTACTTTAAGCTGTGGCCATCCTCTTCCTGCTCTTCCAGCATCAGTCGCGCATGATGGAAGAGGGTCTCTTGTCTTACATAAGGGTTTAGTGAATAACAATCCAGTCTCTGTGCTATTTGATTCTGGATGCACCACAATTGGTGTTAGGCAGTCACTCGTAGATCCTTCCCGTGCCACTGGACAAGTAGTCAAATGTGTAACATTTGGCGGCACATTAGAGAAATACTCTACCGCTATCATTAGGATTGCTACTCCTTTCTTTACAGGAGATGTACACGCATGTCTTCTTCCGAATCCGATCGCTGACCTCATCATCGGTCGCATTCATGGAGTCAAGGAATGCACTCCGCAACAAATTTCCACTTGGGAAAGGCAAAACATGCAGATTGCTAACGCTGTAGTCACTAGAGCTCAGGCTCTTAATGTGCCTCAAACTTCATCTACTGAAGATAATGAAGTGCATAACCAAGATAATCCCTTGGTAATTTCTCGTGACTCGTTTATAAAACAGCAAGAAGATGATCCCACTCTGAAGAAATTCTTCATTCTTGCAACTAAAGGTGATCCGAATAAGGACACAAGTCGTAAATCGTGGATTACAAAGAAGAATGGCGTACTTGTACGTATGGTTCAAGACTCCATTACGTCAAGTCATTCTCAAATCCTGGTTCCCAAGAATTTGAGAGTTAAAATTTTGCAGCACGCTCACGACTCTCAGTGTGCTGGACACATGGGTTTTTCCCGTACTAAGTCAAGAGTCCTTGCGGCTTTCTTTTGGCCATTGGTAAACAAGGACATACGGATTTATTGTCGATCTTGTAAAGTATGTCAGGAAGTTAAATCCAAAGGTCCACGGCATGCTGCACCCATTCAGGCGGCGGACATTCCTATTCGGCCGTTTCAAAAAATGGCCATAGACATTATTGGTCCATTTAAGATCAAGTCTGCCAGAGGACATCAGTTTATCTTGACGTGTGTTGATATGTGCACACGTTGGCCAGAGGCTATTCCTCTGAAGAGCATTACTACTGCTGATATTGCAGATGCTCTTTGGCTTATATTTTCTCGTCTGGGGTTCCCCGGAGAGATATTGTCAGACCATGGCACCCAACTAATATCAGATACCATGTCTCAAGTAATGTCTACCCTGCAGATAGATAGATCTTTAAGTAGTATCTACCATCCAATGTCTAATGGTATGGTCGAACGCCTTAATAGAACACTTAAAAACTTACTGGGGAAGATAACTGAGGATCATCCTCAAGACTGGGACAGAGTTTTACCTGCGGCCCTCTTCGCTTACAGAGAGGTACCCAATGAACATACGGGATTTTCTCCCTTTGAACTCGTCTTTGGCGCGCGTCCGCGTGGCCCTATGTCGTTGCTTCACGATCTCATAACATCTGACAATATTGACGATGACACAAAGTCATCCTACGAATATGTCATCGCGTTGAGACAAAAGATTATCGAAGCATGCAAATTAGCAACTTCTTCTTCTGAATTTGCGAAACAGAAGGCAAGGCAATTTGCCAATAAGAAGAGATGCTTACGACAACTTTGTCCTGGTGACAAAGCATTTGTATTACTACCTTGTAGGGAAAACAGATTACTTATTTCTTGGAAAGGTCCGTACGATATAATATCGAAAATTTCCGATGTCGACTATATTGTCGATATTGATGGGAAGCATAAAACCTTCCACATCAATATGCTTACTGAATTCCATGAACGTCCGGATTATTTGCAACCCATTTTCCAAGCAACGGACAATTCTCCAGTACCACATGGTCATTACTCATCACTGTCCGTGATACAGGATGAGGAAACAAGTTTTTCAGATGTAAATCTTCCTCTTCCAATGATCCCACTTCATTCCAGTGAATCATGGAAGAACGTTACTGTCTCTCCTGATTTGTCTCTAGGAGAACAGCGACAAGTTTCAACTATGTTGCAAACATTTCAGGATGTACTCACTGACATCCCTGGACAAACTAATGTCATTCAACATGACATTGTGCTAACTGACCATACTCCTATTAGGGTTAGACCTTATCCTATACCTATACATTTCCAAGCACAGGTCGAGAAAGAGTTGGATGTGATGATAGATTTGAAAATAATCGAACCATCCACCTCTGCGTATTCTTCGCCGATGGTTATTGTGCGTAAAAAAGACAATAACATACGTCTTTGCGTTGACTATCGAAAATTGAATCAAGTAACGAAGTTCGATGCCGAACCTATGCCTTTACTGGAAGAGCTACTTACTCGACTCTCCAAATCTCATTTTTTCACTAAACTTGATTTGTCTAAGGGATATTGGCAAGTTCCTTTATCTGAACGCGCCAAACCTCTCACGGCTTTTTCAACACCTAGAGGTTTGTTCCAATGGAATTTTATGCCTTTCGGTCTTATGAACGCACCAGCTACGTTCGTACGCATGATGCGCCGAATCCTATCTTATCGGTCAGATGTCATTGCATATCTAGACGACATCTGTCTTTTCAGCGATACTTGGGAAGATCACTATTCAGGGTTAGATGAATTGCTGTCTACTTTGCGTGAGCACAACCTGACAGCGAAACCCTCTAAAGCCTATATTGGTTTTAGCGAAATTTCTTTCCTAGGCCACCGAGTTGGTCATGGTTTCCTAAAGACAGAGGACCATAATACTAGTAAGATACTTAACATCTCAATCCCTAAGACTAAAAAACAGGTGAGAAGTCTGTTAGGTCTTATTCAATTTTATGGCAGATTCATTCAGAATCTATCCTCTATCATGGCACCTCTCTCAACACTTCTAAAGAAAGGTTCGCCTAATGTGGTCCACTGGTCTCAGGAATGCCAATGCTCTCTGGATAAGATTAAAACACTGTTTTCAACACCACCTATTTTAGTGCTACCCACTAAAGATAAGACATTCGTTCTTCGTAGTGACGCTTCATCCACTGGGATTGGAGCGGCACTAATGCAAGAGTACTCTGGAACTCTGCATCCTGTAATGTATATTTCCAGAAAACTTAATGCGGCAGAAAGGAATTATTCGGTTTTAGACCGTGAGCTATTAGCTATGGTTTGGTCGATCCTCAAACTACAGAGATTCCTTCTAGGCGCACATTTCATAGTAGAAACAGACCAAAAAGCTCTTACTGCTATACAGAGTAAGAATTTGAAGAGCTCGAGGTCTACTCGATATGCAATTGCTCTTCAACCTTTTCATTTCTCTGTGCGAGCTATTCGGGGATCAGATAATGTGATGGCAGACATTCTGTCAAGATGCCCACATGATTCCACATAACTATTAGGGCTTAGACTTCTTGATATGTCTAGTTCTATAGTAGTTCCTTTTCTATATCATGATAGATACACATTTGTAATTTAATAATATAATGATTGTATCACTACATAGCGGTTCATGTATGTTTATTCACCGCTGTGCTTTGATGATTTTTACTTCATAAATCATAAATTTAAGATATCTAATACGTAGTGATGATATGAATTTTTTAGGCATTGTGTAATTGCAAGAATTGTATTATACTTTGATGACACCTTCCTGGAAAAATATACTTGTAGAGAAATAATTTCTCTCAGTTTATGAGACACATTCTCACCAGTCGCTCCATAAGTCGACTTAGCCTCATATTAGGCGTTATAGGTATTCCTGATATTTTCATCTGCGCATTATTCATGCGTTGTGAGCCTATTGTACGTTGCTCCTAGATGTATTTCAAAAAAAAAAAAAAATGTTCCATTTTTTTTTTTCCCGGGAGGTGTGGTAAGACTGTTACGTGCAGTCTTTGATATCTTACAGTATTATACATAGGTAATTTTTTAGTGCTTAAGGGAAAGTCATTATTGAGTTACTTCCCTTGAACTCCGCGGATAAATACATTTTACTGCGATTTATTCGTTGTTTGGGTAATAATAGATTGTTCTTGCTTCAGAATATCTATGGCCTGAATTTATGTGTATTGTTTGTCTGAGTAGGACAAGTCTGTCTTATATCTGTATATCTTTACATATCTAAGTCGAACTATATGTTCTGTTGTCTCTAGAGAGGTCAAAGGCTATTCGGCGGATGTGTCGCTTGAGTGGTGTGATTTGGCTTCGTCCTGATAGGGACTGTGTGTGTTTTGCTATGTCGGCTTGATGCCTTGAAAAAGTGATCTCAGTGGTTTTGGGGAAAGTGATGGTCGTCTAGACCTATCGTGTATGCTTTACCCCAGGGTTTATTCATCTTGCCAAGGAATGGCAGTTTCATATTCCCTCTACCAAGGTAATCAAAGATACTCTTATGAACTCTCGATCGAAGCCACCATTGTCGATAATTACGATTTGAATGTTTAAGAGAATATATTTGACTCGATGAAAAACGACTTCGATTCCTAGCAGCACTATATTCTGTAGAATGCAGTCTATTGTTCATGACCAAATCTACAGAGCAACGAAATGTTGTATGAATGACTAACTTTAGAACAGATTCATTATCTGTATTCAAACGTGAGTGACAGTTCACGAGTGGAGCCATCTTGGAACCAAAACATGTAGGACTTTCAAGAAGAGAAAAGGGATGCCCGTATTATCGCTTGATCAGTCCAGAGATCACTGCTACACATGAGAACCCATTGTTAGCGGTTCAATATTATTATATGGAAAAATATGTGCTGAACATTATGTTGAAGAATCGTTGCTAAACGAGATTAGGTTTAGAAGTCATCTGAAATATTGTTTACAAGCTGACGTGCTCAGTCAGTGACGTCAGATGATATATGTATGGGCGATACTGAGTGCTTGGCTATTGACAGTCCATTATACCATTATTCTACATGAGTGCCCATGTAACATTGCAAGACTATTTGTCCACTGTACTATGATGTATTATGGCAACCTGTGATTTGTCACTATCTGTGCTGTCGAGTGTGTACGTCCAATTAAACTTTAGAAAAGGTACACAGTCGTTGGTGTCGATGACTTCCGGTCATACATGAGTGTGAGAAGAGAACATTTGTCAACAACACGAACCCTTATCATCATTCGCACATTATACACTCCATCCATGTCTACACAACACTGCGTAGGTCAAGTTGACATTCCATACACTACAGTGGGGCAGGCAACACCATAGGGATCTTGTCAACTGATGATGATAGACGCCTGTCGTCCCGCCTAGGAGTGTTCTGGTGTACTTTATCAACATATATTATATCCAATTAAATATCAACTTTATCACTGAGACTGATTTTAAGTGAGTATCCTTTTTTCTTGCACAGAGACAATTGTCACTCGCCATTCAGGGCAGATACTCGCCGATTTCGGAGGTACCCATTAGAGCTGGGTCGGCTCAGGAGCCGCCAGTTCCTGGTCGACGACACTCCTTCAAATGTCGCCAGGTCTCGAGTTAATCCAGTCCAAATCCCGGTTGACGAAAATCTTCAAATGCCCTCGCCCGGGTTTGATCCTGGATCACCCGGTCGCCAGCGCGATGTGGCAACCACCACGCCAGCGCGGCTCCCTAATTTACATTCGATTACATTCTTCCTTTTCATTACAACAACAACTGTAGCGTAAGGTTTTCTTGTATGAATATAGGGTTTAGAGAAGAAATAGAATTTTCTTTAGAATCTATGAAGTCCCAGTGTCAGAGAAGTGCACTGGTATCACAAGTGAGCTACGGCTGCGTATACTCTGAGTTAGACAATATTTTAAGGCTTCAGAAATATACTTTGCCACCTTAGCTGTAGCAACTCATGTGATATTATAATAAAATTAGAAAAAGTAACTCAACTTAAACAGTTAAAAATTTAACGTCACTTGAGTACAATCTCATAATTTATTATTTACACCTATCTAATTATGTAATGAAGGGTGAGTGTTGGACGATGGTGATTATGGTTATGTATTTACAGCAAGTTGATAATATATTTATAAGTTTAAACTTAGAGAAAAAGTCCCCATGGGATCTTTAAATTAATTTACATCTAAAATTGTTCTCTCACTGTTGTTATTTATACTAGTCTGTCTCTTTTACTATATTCCCTAATTTCTCATCATATGACCGTTGAATGTCTAACATTAGCCACAGGAATAGTCACTATGTCACTCAGCTTTGAATCAGCACTTGTCCAGATAGGGTTTGACACATAACACTGTTGTTCTGAAAGTCACACTTCAGTCCAATCCCAGCAATCAAAGGGAAAAAGCTATGGAACACTTCAACCTCTGGGCTCCTGTTATGTTTAGGTAGCAGGATCGAAGGTCCACTTGACTTCAGGGTTTTTGAAATTCGAATATAGAACCTGGAACAAGGAGTATCAAGTGGCTAGGCGATGTCATGGAGACCTATTACATCCTATGGTGTGTATGAGATGAGGGTGTCATCAGGTGTCTGCATGTATGATAAATGATACATGGCCTTGTATGAGTGAGATATAGTGAGACAGACTGGTGTCTACTGCAAAACATTGTCTCAAATATAAAAATATATGAATAATCAAAGCAATCTGAATATATGGACACGATGCAACCTCTGCCTTCCTCACATACATGCCAAGTCAGTACTGGTCTTGCTGGTAGGTTATAGACCAAGACAAAACCAGAATGGTTATATTTAGCCCTGACAAGGACTGTGGAGGTTATATTTGAGGTTTTCCAATCTTCAGCAATCCTATCCACACAAACAATATGTCCAATACAATCACAACACACTAAAATCTGAAATAAAATTGATGTTATTCACATAAATATCTGTAGTAAACCTATACACACTCTAAGATCGATTCCAAGCTCTTATGAAGACTAAAATTTGCAAGAATGTCTGCCCTGCATGCAGTGGTAACTGACGTAGTATAGACAGCACTCTACTTTGTCTTCTGGCTGGGTTTTTAGTTGTGTGTATTTTGAACTGAGCGTTCTCGCCTTATATTTGGTGCGGGCGGGTGTTTCGGGGAGCACTAATGTTTTTTTGTCCCTTTCCAGCACAGGAGATTTCTCTCATTCAGAGTATTATGTGTAACTGTCCCAGCAATCGTCCCAATACAAACTCAGCTAAGTTTATCCATCACGTTGTCTTTTATTTCCTTTATCTTCCCCCACTCGAAGCTTCCGTTACATATACTTAAACTTACAATCGGGTATGGCATGTATTTACTACGAATTTATAAAGTCTATCACTAGGTTAGACCTGTGATGTGAACGTCAAATAAAACTGCAAATATCTTAATATATACAAACTTCTTCCAACTTTCCTTTTGGATTTCCATTCCTGCATATCCCTTCTGTGAAAATCTATAACTTTTATCCCAATTTACTGATACATAGTCCCAGTTCAAAAGAAATTCTCTACCTAACTTGCGACACTTTGCTTTCGCCATTGTGGATTTTTTTCTACCTGCCTCTCTCCGATAACATAAACGAATGCGCATGCGTGACCACTACTATTTTAAGAATGCTTAGAAAAATTTCCTACTTCGTGTTAATCCTGGAACACGGTGTTCGTTTTGTTTTCATACAGTTCAAGGCTCTTGCCGAAACCATTACAATTTATTCTTTCTCTTTTCGTTCTATCAGTCCATTAACTATGCGTGTTTTTGCACACTTTGCTACAACAACAAACAACAAAAACTTGGGAAAAGGGGGCGCGGGGTGGGTTAAGATTATTGTGACGTCACATGAGAGGGTGGGTCTGGGTTTCTGTGATGAAATGTGATAAAGGGGAAAAAGGGGGGGGGGGGTAAAAATGGCCAAAATTGCGTGACGTCATATGTGGACGACCCTTAACCTTGACCAGGAATCAGCAACCGGTCGATCGCAACCTACGTGTAATCGCAGGGAATGCTGTGGTAGATCTCTAGGTGATAGAAAGGGGGAGAATAAAGAATTGTTTAAGCTTGAGAAATTTCGTACTAGCCCTGTCCTGCTAGCATTTAAAAGTTCGGTATTTCCAGGAGTCAATGTACTGTTTACTCGTTCCCAGCGGGCTTGAAGTTTTTGACTTTCGGGATTGAAACCTCGTAGGGTTGCCACATGTACCCAGTTACAAATCGATACCAGCTAGCTTACAAAAGTTCACTTTATTTGTGAACTGCGATCTTTTCTTTGAAGTCAAAATTCTGTAAAATATCATTTACTTTGAATTGTCCACCTCTCTTGTCAATGGGATTGCAGGAAGAAAATTGTCCACCTCTCTTGTCGATGGGATAGCAGGAAGAAGATTGTCCATCTCTCTTGTCGATGAGATAGCAGGAAGAAGATTGTTCACCTCTCTTGTCGATGGGATAGCAGGAAGAAGATTGTCCGCCTCTCTTGTCGATGGGATTGCAGGAAGAAGATTGTCCACCTTTCTTGTCGATGGGATAGCAGGAAGAAGATTGTCCACCTCTCTTGTCGGTGGGATAGTAGGAAGAAGATTGTCCCCCTCCTTGTCGATGGGATTGCAGGAAGAAGATTGTTCACCTCTCTTGTCGATGGGATTGCAGGAAGAAGGTTATTCACTGTCGCAAGAAGGTCGAGAAAAATGGTGATTCAGATAACTGAAGATATTCAGTTCTGCACCACTTCAAAATTCAGTCTATATGAGGCAGACAGGCTCAGAGTTTCGCTCCAGATAGACTGGCAGAAGACAGGAGGACACTATTGTGTTGAAGAGAAGTGTAAACCAGGTTACAGAAAAGTAACAGGTAAGCCCATGTGGCACACACTGTTAGGGCTGTACTCTGGTAATTACTTCTGGCGACACTTGCCTTTGTTACACTCACTCACTCACTGTCGATATAGATTGCAAGGAGCTACAGTAGATTTTAATTAGTTGATAGACAGAAAGATGGAGTGGTAGTTCGTAGTTTAGTATTCTGGACGAAGACTATAATTCACCAATGTAACTCCAACGTTTACAGAAATGGTAAAATATATGGCAAAATTTAATACAGAACAATTTAACATTTATCAAAAGGAAGTTGAAAGAAAACCATTGTTGACAATATTTATCAAATTGAGCATTATCTCAGGAGCCGTTCGGGTTATTCAGTCAAAATCCTGGTCGATGACACTTCTTCAAAATCCACGCCCGGGCTTGAACCTTGAACACCTGATCGCCAGCGCAATGTGGTAACCATTACACCAGCGCGGCTCCCTGGTGGTCTAGTAAATGAATAAAGAAACTACAAAAATCAAAATGTCAGTTTAACCCACGACATTCACCTTTGTTGTCGATGGGATAGCAGGAAGAAGATTGTTCACCTCTGTTGTCGATGGGATTGCAGGAAGAAGATTGTTCACCTCTCTTGTTGATAGGATTGCAGGAAGAAGATTGTTCACCTCTCTTGTCGATGGGATTGCTTACTTACTTAGTCGTTCCCACCTTGGTGGACAGAGGAAGTCAAAGAGAAAATAAGAGAGAAGAACATGGCATCGAAACAATACTTAGGAGCTAAAAACACAACAGGACAAATGGAAAAATATAGAGAATATGTGACACTCAGAACAGAAGCAAAGAACAAAGTGCTAGCAGCAAAACAGAAGTCCTGGGAAGAATTTGGAGAAAAGCTAGAAAAGATGCACAAGAAAACCAGAAATTGTTCTATAAGACCCTAAAGAACATGAGGAAGGAAAAACAATGCCCTCTCAAATTTATAAAGGACAAGCAAGGCAAATTGCTTACTGCCCCAAAGGAAGTAATGGAAAGATGGAAAGAATATTTCTCAGAACTCCTGGATGGTGAGCATGGTGAAGCATCAGAAATGATAACCACTAGCACAGAAGAGAAAACCAATGATGGTGAAGATGACATAAAGATGGAAGAACTGAGGGCAGCACTAGAGAAAATCAAGATGGGCAAAGCAGCAGGGCATGATGGTATAACACCAGAAATGGTTAAGTACTTGGGAGCATCAGGCGACCTATTACTCTTAAAGGTCCTACAGGCAGCATGGTGCAACAAGACCATACCAAAGGATTGGGAGATTGCCATCATAACACCAATTTTAAAAAAGGGTGACAATCGACAATGTGGAAACCATAGAGGCATATCCCTTCTCAGCGTCCCTGGTAAAATCTACTCTAGAATCCTAGAGCAGAGAATCCGACGCCTAGCTGAGCCACAATTGGATGAGGTCCAGTGCGGGTTCCGAGCAAACCGAAGTACTCAAGACCTAATCTTAACACTCAGACAGCTGAGTGAAAAGGCCCTTGAGTATAAGAGTGAGATCCATCTTTGTTTCATAGATCTGGAAAAGGCGTTTGACAGGGTCCCTGGAGCAAACTTTGGGACTGTTTGGCAAGGAAGAACATTCCAGCACTTCTGATTCATGCTATACAGAGCTTCTACAAGTCTTGCAGAAATTATGTGAGGACAGCAAACCATAAGTCAGAAGAGTTCAGGACCATCACTGGTGTAAGACAAGGTGATATCCTATCACCTTACCTCTTCATACTCCTTATGGACGATGTCATCAAGGCATGTAAGGAGAGAACAAGAAAGTATTCAGTGGGGTACTGGAAGATGAGACAGGTCTGTATTTCAGAGCTGGCATTTGCTGATGACGTTGCCCGGATTGCTAAATCAGAGGCACATCTCCAATCCAACCTGCAAGTCTGGAAGGAAGAGCTGGAGAAGAGAGGGATGGTCATAAGCAGCTCTAAAACAAAATCCATGGTGATATCACGAGAAGAAAGAAGACATCAGATTAAGCTGGGAGAACAGGTCCTGGAGCAGGTCGACCACTTTAAATACCTTGGAGCTATTGTAGACCGAAAGGGAGGCATCAAAGAAGAGTAGCCACTCGAAAAGCAGCGGCTGGGAGACTTTTTCAGGCCATAAATCGAGAATTCCTCAGCAAGAGAGAGGTTGGTAAGAAAACGAAGATGGCTGTATACCGCTCCATCTATGTCCCAGTCTTGACATATGGATGCGAGTCATGGGCAATGACTACAACCCACAAAAGCCAGATCCAAACCTCAGAAATGAGGTATCTGAGGAAGGTGGTTGAAGTAACAAGAAGAGACATGGTCCGCAACCAGACGATACGTCAAGGCCTAAAATCCCATTCGCTGCAGACCCAAATAGAACGGTCCCAACTAAGATGGTTTGGCCATGTCTGCAGAATGGGAGAAGATCGGCTACCACGACAAGCATGGGAAACAAAGAGCCAGGGATCCAGACCTCCAGGACGACCCAGAGTCCGCTGGGAAGACAACATTAGACAATATTTGAAGGACCGAGGACTAGAATGGAACCAGGCCAGGAAGAAGACAGCTGATAGAATGGTCTGGCGCTCTCTCTTCCAAACCTCTACACCTCACGGTAGAAGGGGAACGACTAAGTAAGTAAGATACTATCTTTTTGGTTTTTGGCCACAATGCAACCCAAGCCCCCTTTAGCTCTTTCAGATGTGGGTACATCACTGTAGAGCAGCATGTTGCCATCGAGATCCATGTCTCCTTGTCCCTTTTTCTTTGTTTCCGTTATAGCCAGGATTTCTAATTTTGCTTTCCTCATCTCTTCCACCAGCTCCTCTTCTTTCCCATTTATACTTCTTGTGTTCCAAGTTCCATAAGTCGTAGTCCGTAGTCCGTTCCAGTTCGTCGCCTTTAGAATCAGTCCGGTTTTCTCTCTTGTAGTTCGCGTAATCATGCGATGGGATTGCAGGAAGCAGAACGTCCGGTAGAAATAAAAGTTACATATAGGTTGCAATTATTAATAGTACTTTACTTACCCAAAAACTGTATAAGATAGAAATTTAACATTTGAAGTTAACATTCTGTAAAATGATAAAAGGAAACGCTATACAGAGCGATACAACAGGAAGCAATCTGATCATCAGAAGTGATCCCCTCTTTCTTCCCCCCCCCCTCCCCCGTCGAACAAGTGTTTCGGCCCGTTATTCGCCTTTACACTCTAAGGTGGGGGATGGGGGAGAACCTGGGTCATGACTCCCAAGTTTCTCAGCTTCCTGTTGCCTTGTGTGGAAAATGATCCCATTCCACCTTAGATGCAGCTTTAAAATCCACAATTCCGCCAGCAGGAGGCAATTGTGAAAGTAACAAAGGGAAGGCAAATTATTGCAGCACACCACTGACACGCATGCGTGACGCCGACGAGGCTTGAATTCTTTACGAGCCGGCCTCTGAAATCTACCTTCGCCCCATTTAATGCCCCACCTGTTTCTTGTAACGCCGCCAATACAATGAAAAACTCGATGTATCTTCTATACCTATACCGCAGGTGGGGCTAGATTTTACTGTAACGATTTTACTGTATTTTACTAAATATTTAGTTTAATTTTTCACTGCTTTGTTGGTGGGATTGCAGGAAGCAGATCGTGCGACAGAGATAAAACGTTACATATAGTCCGCACTTATTCCAAACTCCGGATACTCTGAAACCTTGAAAACAGACATAATTTTATTACGGTAGATCTTTAGAGAGTCCAGTGTTTCTAAAGTGTATCCCCGCCGCTGCTGGGTTGCCTACCGCTGAGATAGAGTAAATGCAAATCTACAAGTACGGTACCTCAAACATTAAAGTGCAAAGTGAAATATATTAAACAGCAAAGTAAGGGGTACAACTTAGACACTGTAGACATTATGGAACAAATGTCAGAGAATGTGCAGCCTAAAAGAACCAACCAGAGAAAATCAACAAATGTAATATATTATTTAAAAAATTAAAAATACTATATACCCTAATTTTAACCCACATGAGGGTGAACCGGGTATTCCTTGCACAAGATAAACACCGCATTCCTTGTACATGGGCCAAAAAGGTAATCTACTAAACCGGGCACGTCCCGGGGCCCCAGTACAGTGTGGCCCCAGAATGCAGATGTCGAAAGGAACCCTTTATATATATATATATATATATATATATATATATATATATATATATATATATATATATATATATATATATATATATATATATATATATATATATATATATAATTTTAATTTCCTTTGTTCCTGTGTTAAATTGTGTCAAAGCATGCTCCAGTTTCTGGAAACAGATATGAAAAGGATACAGAAGACACGAAAAGATCTTAAACTGCTGGCATAGGGCAGGAGGACCAGGCACAAATCCGTTGACGGCCTATGCTCCTTATGGGGCGGAAGGTTACTGACGATAATGAAGTAAGCAGTTAAATTTTTTGAAAATATTTCCCCAATACAGCAATTACCCCTCTCCCCCGCCCCGGAACTACACAGGGTACACACAATACAGCTGGATATTTAGAAGAAGAAAAAAATGGGAAAAAAACTGTATACCTACATATTCTTATCGGGGAAAACCTACCAATTTTACCATTACTGAGAGGTCACTGACTGGAACAGATAGGGAAGAAAATGGTGAGGAGTCCAAAGAAAGCCCGAGGAAGAATAGAAACGAGGAAGACTAAGCATTCGAAACATCCGCAGAGCTGAAGAAACAACATAAAACATAGCAACTAAAAGCTGCCGCCTAAGGCCGTAACGGGGAAAATAAAAATGATTAATGAAAGAAGATGAAAATGATCAAAAGGAGCAAACTTCTCTTAGCTCAAACTGATAATCCTATCAAAAATTGTTTATCTACGAAAAGGGACATAGCTAACATATTTTCATAACCAGTGACAAAATGTTGATATTGTATTTGTGGAACCTGTATGGGGCAACAAGGCAACAGCCAATTAATATCTCAGATTTAAAATGTGCTTGAAAGATGGCAAAACAAAACTTAGTAGGCAGGTTATATCATAAAAATATCTCTTTCTTTTAAAAATTTGCGGACAGTTAATTATGCAATAAAATGAGAATAGATATTTTAAAAAAACGTTAAAAATTGTACACATCCACAATCTCGTCTTCTTAAAAATTTCGTTTCGGAGCAGCACTATTTTAAATAATACGCGCCATGAGTTCGCTTAATTAATCCACCAAACGTGAAGTACGTGATTCGTTTGTTGTTGAAACTACGACACAAAGTACTGTTCAAGTCATTTTATGTAAGTTGAAATGTAATATATACAGCGGAGCAGTAGTCCGTCTCCTGCTTTGCAAAACTTTATTGACTTTTACCTGTTATCAAGAAGTAAATTAACGATACAAAGAAATGTAGCCTAATAGGCCTACATTTTGTTTGATACGTGAAAACAATAGGGGCCAACAATGCCTTACAAGCTGAAACTGACTGCCAGCATTAATCAGATTCCTACTATAGCACGTTTCACTAGCTTTGCCCAACTTCAAAATGCTATATCTCAGCGAATATATAACGCATATAAGTGCAATTTTGTGTGTGAATTTGAAATGGTATAGACCCTATAAATTAAATTTTTCATTAAAATGCGGCCATTGGTTTCAATTTTCGTTTCTTTGCGATATAATATAAAATCCTACTTGCCAACACACATCACACGCCCACATATTGAAATGTCTACAGTAAATTATACGACCTCATTTGCACATTTTTGGTTTATCAAGCAATTGGCATGATTTTTGAGTGAAATTGCGTGAAATCGCACTTCTTGAACATAAAACAGTTTATATCCGGTGCAACGCACACATTGTCAATCAGAGGTGTGTCTACAAAAATTATTGTGTGGTTAAGAAGGAAAAATGAGTCTGCGAGTACATTTTATGACATTACAGCAAATCACAAATAGGATTTTTAAGTATTTCTGCAATGAAGCTACTCGAGGAAAATTATATCATTCTATTTCAAACCCACAAAAGAGGACGATTCACGCCTTGGGGATAAGCAAACGATCATTACACCGCTGGATAGCGACATCTGAAATGTTTAATTCCAGTGTTTTACACACGAAAATTAGGCCAAGAGTGGTGGATAATTTTGACAGAGAATTGATCCGCAGAGAAATTTGCAATGTTTCACAATAATGAGGCAGTGACTTTAAGGAAATTGAAAATTTGGTTAAGAAAGAATAATGACATTGATATTTCCAAATCTACGCTATGGAGGACTATTAGGAGTTTGGGGTTCACTTTTAGAAAATATGTTGGTGGTAGAAACCTTATTTGTGAGAAGCCTCATATAGTTACAACGAGAAGCAAATATTTACGCGAGGTCAGAGAAATGAGAAGAGATTGTTATGATTTTGTGTATTTAGATGAAACTTGGATCAGTGCGCACCACAGTAATGAACGAGAATGGCAATCATCTGATGGAACAACTAAGAGACTAGTACCAAGCAGCAAAGGACAGCGCCTAATAATTGCACATCCAGGAAGCAGCCATCATGGGCTTCTAAATAATACTGAACTCATATTTGTTTCAAAATCCACAGATAATAGGGATTACCATGCAGAGATGAATGGCAAGATATTTCAAGATTGGATTGGGAATCATGTACTTCCTTCCTTGGATAGACCGTGGTGTTTGATAATGGACAATGCCTCATATCACAACGTTGTGGCACCAGAAGATAAAATTTCTAATTCACCAAGTATTAAAGATGTAATAAAGATTTGGCTGACCATAAACAACATTCCATTCAACGAAATGTCCATGAACCTGAATTACTTGGAATTGTAAAAAAAGACACAGCATACAAAGATATTTCACATAGACAAGGCAATCCATGAACATGGTCACAGATGTTTAAGATTACCTCCTTACCATTCTCACTTAAACCCAATAGAATTAGTATGGGCTAAAATTAAGGAACAGGTAGCAACAGAAAATAGAACGTTCAAATTAAAAGATGTTGAAATACTTATAAAAGCCGCCATCTCCAATATAGCCAGGGATTATTGAAAGAAAAGTGAGAACCATGTGTTACAAGAGGAAGACGAATATTGGAAGAATGATGGTTTGTCCTTCATTCAGCCGAGATTGATTTTCAATTTCTCAGAGACATCTGATTATAATTCGGATGAAGTTTAATTTCTTTAAAGATGACCTTACCGTTATTTACAAGCACATTAGAGGAGCAACGTTCCATTATGATATTTATGAACCGCACAGAGATGATACCCATTGAAATAATTAGATCAAGGAAGGTCCAGTATGGTAGCGCATTAAATGTCAATGACAAACAATGTCACGAGTATCTCGCATGCAGATCATTTAAGAAATCATCTTCAACACGTATTCAATTGCAAACGCGATGGCCACATTATTGTAATAGTAGACACGCCTATGCCTAATCAATTCACAGAATCTGTGCATGAAGTGGTAAAATTTCTTTTCTCGATACACAATAATTAGTATGCCGACAAAGATCAAAGGATTTCATCCGTTTATGGGAACTGGACAAGATGCACAGATATAAAGTATATATTTGTTGGGTCTAACCCAATATAACATCGTATGCAAAAAATGGCATTAATACGTTAGACGGTTAATCAGATAATTACATTTGTTTGAGGGCAAAGCTAGTGAAACGTGCTATAGAAAAGCCTTTCGTAAAATTCTTCTTCGTTCGTCCTGAAAAGGACGGTGGTTGCGTTGTGTCTGTTTACGCCTAAGCTGTGATATCTGCACCTTTCGGTCGACACATCCGACTTCTGCACGGCATTTTTTAGGACCGGGTTTGCCTTCCCATTGCGATCCACACTTGCTCAGCCAGACTGCACTGCTGCAGACTGTTTCCAGGACCACCACGTGGAGGTGGAGTGCGGTCTTGACCAGCTCTGATTCGCTGGTCCTGACGCAGGCAGTCAAGCTATGAGTCGCTGACTGCGTTCTCTATTGCTGCGTCTTTGGGTCCCTTTCGTAAAATGATACATAGAGGAACTCTGCTCTGTCAACTGCAGTTCTGTAACTTGAGGTACCTGCTGAACAACTGCTACAGGAGTTCCCTATATGAGGGTTAGACCTATAAAGAAAAAGATAACATGTGATAGTGACGGTCGCCAGCCCCAACCCAGGACAAGTTTTTTGGAGATAAACACAAATCAGGCTGATTATTGTTTTTTTTTTCAAGCATGAGTATCTACATAGCCTAGGGGCCTATTGGGTTGAAATGAAGAACAGTGGTCAGTGTTCTTCAATGTCATTCTAGTAAGTTGTCACCCACCCCTGAAACCTAAACGGCGCCCTCCTCCCACTCTCCTCAAAAAATGCCACCCAGAAAAGACAGACCTAACCTTAAAACCCCTCCGGTGTGCCCCAGTTGCAAACCAACCCCCCCCCCCCCCCCCCCCTTCCCCCCCAAAAAACCGTCAAGAAATGAAAATGCAGACCAGACATGGGTCTAACCCCAACTCTCCCCACGCTCCGTCCCATTGCCACTATCACCCCCCCCCCCCCCTTTTCCCATTACTCCAACAATACCATAAAATATGCCGCCACTATATACCTTTGCTTTTATATATATACTAGCAACAACCCACCAAAATTGGCAGGTTTTTAATTATAGTGTGTTGTTTCTGTTACATGTATTACAAACGGTACTATCACTACTGTGGTCATTTCATTGCAGAAGACCGTCTTTAGTCATGCTTTGCTTTGAGGCAGTGAAAGCCCAGCTCAAGCAGGAGACAGTAGACGGGATGCCGCCATTTTCGGCTAAAATGCGGCATTTGCTTCAAGCTAAATTTTTAAAAATTTTGTTATTTTTGAAAGTGTCGAGCGTATTTCATTTTGACGGTTGAAATGAAGAATAGGAGGGTGCTTTCTTCTATGTCGTCCAAATAAGTCGATAGAGTAGCGTACCTATTGCAGAGACACGGCATTGACCTTTCAGAGTTTATCTGCACCAAGTTCAGTAGAGGTTGCCATGCAAGATGATGTCTTTGAAGTCACTATGTAGTTGTGACATTCCATTAGCAGCTGCTTTGTTGTCATCACAAGAAATTTATTAACATTCCACCAGATATGTTAATATTATTGGGCTATATTTTGCTGGTAGAAATGAAAAATAGTGGGTCATGTTCTTTTATGCCATACAAAAAAGTCCCCAACGTCTTTAGGGTTAGGATTACGGATAGGTTTTTTATTTGGTTTAAGATTCCTAAAACTAACTCTTACTCCATTTTACTGTGTCTCTGAATTCTTTTAAAAGGCCCTATTGAACAGACGGCTCACTGTTCTTTATTCCAACCTGTTTTGTTATCTTTAGGTGTTGTTGTTTTTGTGTGTGTTGTAAGCCTATTGTGTTGTGGTGCCTAGTTGGCAGGGAGAATAGTGTGAATCGTTTCCGTAGCTAGGCAGTAGTGCTGTCGAAAGGTCCTGGGTTTGATTCTCTGGTAAGCCTCTCACTTCTGTTGTTTTTCTGTTGTCTTGTGTTCTACTTCTTTATTTCTCACCAGTGCCTGAAACATACCTTTTATGCATGAAATGTTTATTTATTTACTATAGATGAACTTGTTCATATAAATTTTTTTCAGCGCATGTTACCTGTTCACAAGACCATAAATTAAACTCAGATCCAATAATGTCACTTGGACAGCCTGTGGTTGATTTTGAAAACCTAGACGATGCAGAGCTGTCACAGCGATTAAAGAACTATGGCATTGATGTAGGGCCCATTAATGGTAAGGTTTCCCGAAAATTAACATAGAATGGCGTCGATCATAGTGCCCTTTTGCAAGCACTAGTCAGACTTGCTATTGAATTTTGCATTGTATTAAATTGTGTGTATTCATTATTCGTTTATAACCCTTTCGTTCCCTGAGGAGCTTAGGTATTCAAAGATTCATGCCAAGCCACCCTGACCTATACCTATTTGAATTCACATTTTATTTTCCTCTAAAGAATGACTAGAAAAGTTTAATTTCACTATGATATGTACAGAACTAATTCTTTTGATGTAGATTTTCAACTTTTCTTTTGTTCACTACCTTTCAACTGCCTACTGAGCACAGCCTTCAGCAAATGGCGCTAAGCCTTTCTGTCCTGTGTCATTGGTTCAAGGTGTTTCTGTGTCTTTATCCCTTTAATGTCTTGTCTTTATCCCTTTAATGTCTTGTCTTTATCCCTTTAATGTCTTGTCTTTATCCCTTTAATGTCTTGTCTTTATCCCTCTAATGTCTTGTCTTTATCCCTTTAATGTCTTGTCTTTATCCCTTTAATGTCTTGTCTTTATCCCTTTAATGTCTTGTCTTTATCCCTCTAATGTCTTGTCTTTATCCCTCTAATGTCTTGTCTTTATCCCTTTAATGTCTTGTCTTTATCCCTTTAATGTCTTGTCTTTATCCATTTAATGTCTTTTTTTTTTTTTAACGTTCGCCCGCTAATACTCGAGGCGAAATCTCAGGTTATTATTTATGTCTAACCTGACATTGATTTTACGTGAGTATCCCTTTATTTCTTGTACAGAGACAGGTGTCCCTCGCCATTCAGGCAAATACTCGCCGATTTCGGAGGTACCCATTGCAGCTGGGTCGGCTCAGGAGCCGCCAGTCCCTGGTCGACGACACTCCTTCAAATGTCCTCGCCAGGTCTCGAGTTAATACAGTCCAAATCCCGGTCGACGAAAAATCCTCAAATGCCGTCGCCCGGGTTTGATCCTGTATCACCCGGTCGCCAGAGCGGTGTTGTAACCACTACGCTAGCGCGGCTCCCATTTAATGTCTTGTCTTTATCCCTTTAATGTCTTGTCTTTATCCCTTTAATGTCTTGTCTTTATCCCTTTAATGTCTTGTCTTTTTCCCTCTAATGTCTTGTCTTTATCCCTTTAATGTCTTGTCTTTATCCCTCTAATGTCTTGTCTTTATCCCTCTAATGTCTTGTCTTTATCCCTTTAATGTCTTGTCTTTATCCCTTTAATGTCTTGTCTTCATCCCTTTAATGTCTTTTCTCTATCCCTTTAATGTCTTGTCTCTATCCCTCTAATGTCTTGTCTTTATCCCTTTAATGTCTTGTCTTTATCCCTTTAATGTCTTGTCTTTATCCCTTTAATGTCTTGTCACCAGTTTCCTTCTTCATACTTTTTTTTGTTTGGTCTCTTTCGACCTCTCTTACCCTGGGGATTCCAGAACAAAAAATTGCCTTGCAATGCAAACATCAAGTTTTTTTAGTGAATGAAGAAGGGTAATGGACATGTCACATGTCATTTAAGATTATTAAGGTCCTGGAATGGTCCAAATAAGTTTAGAGCAGGACTGAACAGTTAACCAGCAAATATTAACTGGGAGAATTGTAAACAATAGCTTAGCTGTTCACAGCCTCTCTAACTGCTAGTTAATTTGTTTTATCTAAAAGATTCAATTCAAGTACCATGCCTAGTAGCGTAGGAGATCATGTTTCTCCACATTTTCATATCTCCAGTACAATTTATCAGTTCTGTTGTTGACTTCTTTCCATGCCACGATATCAAACTGTCCAGTATTTGCTATCTTTATCTTCCCCTATGTCTTTTTCTTTCAATCTTACCTGTTGGTATGATATATTTGAGCTTTCCTCTTCTCATAACATGCCCAAAAAAAGTGGATTGCTCCTTTCTAACTTGTGAAATAAGCTTCCTTTGAGCATTGGCCTCTTTTAGGACATCCTCATTACTCTTTTTTGGCTGTCCATGGTATTTTTAACATTCTTCCGTAAAACCACATCTCTGTGGCCTCTAATGCCTTCCCTCCTTGTTTATTAAAAAGATAAAAGGTAAAAAAAAAAAAAAAATAGAACAAATCTTAAAGCATAGAGAACCCCGTAGGCAGATTTAACAGAAGGATTGTACTCCATACCAAGAAGAGATAACATATTCATTTTTCAGACTGAGGATCTGCCACTGTTCAACAAATTAAATGTACCACAATCATATATCCATATGAGGAAGATGAGTAAAATGTAGATCATGTCCTGGAAGAATGTCGGCTTCAAGACATCCGTTTTCTTGCGTTGCTGAGAGGTAAAAGATTGCTTAGATTGTATGGCGAGTTACACGATGAGTGGAGATGTGTATGGGTTAGGGTGAGAGAACTGATTGACACGTGGATCTGTCGCCTGTAACACCACATTGATTTTCTAGTCTCAACTGCAAATAGGTTAACAACGTATGAGCTTGGTGTCTATGTATTTGAAAGGCTGGTATCTAATAGGCCAACACTGACCTACTGATCTGAAACTTATAAGTCCTTCCATAGGCATACGTATTATTTTCTTAGATGTGGTTGTGTTTTATGTACCCAACTCTGCGGGTGATCCACGCGACATAACTGTCTCTGTGTACTTATGAAGCTCCTGTGACAGACAAATATGCACTCTCGATATGAACATTAGCTGATGAGAGGATAGTGATGATGATGTATCAAGAGTGGTTGAGTAGTATGTTGCACTTTTCTGGGGTGACATTAACTTCATATTGTGAATCATTTTTCATTAAAGATGTACTCACCTGTATATGTATTGGAAAGTAACTTCATGATTGGTAGAGATCATTAGGATTTCTATGGGACAGGTTCGGGTGGCTGTTAATCATCATAGTGGAGACAGTAGGGGGGATTTTAGGGGGTGAGGGTCTCCTACTGCACGCAGTAGTGTGGGAGGGGGATCAGGGGGGGGAGAAAAGGTCGTATCTGGTCAGGGGGTGGTAAGTGTGGTATTAGTAACTATCAAAAAAGGTGCGGGATGGAGAGAAACATACTTTAGCGGTGGGAATAGGATCTGGGGGGGGGCATTGGTTGATTCTTTGAAATTTTTGGGAGGTAAACTTGTACTAAAACGAGGCAGTAGTGTGGATGAATAGGGGGTGTGGGTTGTCATGTGTGCTTTGGGGCATCAGGAGTGATTCCTCGTTGACAAGTGTTACTTAACCAGCGAGCTGAAGTCGTAGTGTCACAATGGGACTCTCTCAGTGGGGGGTATATGGATTTATAGTGGGACGTATCTGGGGGGGTTTTTTTCATATTACTGGGATAATTAGCGATTGGACGAGCAGATGGATTGTCTCTTCTAAAAAATGGGAGAGTGTATTTATTTCAATATGAAGGGGGGGGGTTGAGGGGGGGTGATGGTCTGTTCATTTGGGAGGGGGGGGTTGGGAGGAAATGGGTGAGGTGGGATTTACATGGTAATGGGGGTAAGGGTATTGGGGAGGATAGGATTGGGGATAGGATTGGGGGGTATTAGTATTTGGGTGATAGGAAATATGAGGATAGAGTAGGAGTCTATATGGATATGAGTGTTAAAAATGGAATGTTTATTGAAGGGATTATATGAGTAGTATGTGTGTGAGGTGAGGTGGGAAGGGGAAAAGTAATGGTGGTATTTATGGAAATGGGAATAGGTATAGGGGATTAGTGTAGGGTGTTTTGGTTGAAAGAATTGTAATGGGGGGTTGAAGGTTTTTTAGTTGTGATGTAAGTGTGAAAAATGGAGAGGGGGTGTAATTTAAGTGAAAGGAAAATGGGTGGGAAATAGGGGGAGGTGTAGAGTGTGTGGGATGGTATGGGTGATAGGTAATTGGGATTTGAGTTGGAGAAGGGTTGAGTTATTTGAGTGAGGATATAGGGATAGTGGGGGGGGTTTGAAGAATGGGAGAGTGAGGGATAAATGGGGTGATATGGATGAGTGGTAAGATAAGGGAATAGGATTGAATTGGGAATGGGAGGGGAGTTGGGAGGAAGGTTATGAATGTGGTATTGGATTGGGAATTAGGAATGGGTGGGGAGTTGAGAAAGAGATTGAGATAGAGGGGTTGATGGATTGGGCGTGGGATGGGAGTTAATAATGGGATTGGTTGGGGAATTGGAGTGATATTAAAGATTTGGTTTATGGAGTATGAAGGATAGGGATAATGGTGGGGAGTATGAAGAGAATGGAAATGTGGTTAGGTTAGGTTATGAGGGGGAGTAATGGGGTTAGGGGAAGAAATAGGAATGAAGACTGGAGATGTTTGTTGAAAAGGGGGGGTTTATAGTGGGTAGATGGGGAGGGTTGATTAGGGGGATGTGTGGGTGGAGGATATGGAGTGGAGGGATTGAGGGGGTTTATATGGAGATTTTGTAAATATATGTGTGGAGTGTGGTGGTAGGGGGGGAGAATTATGTTTTGGGAGATGGGATGGGGGGGAGGAAGGTGAATGGGAGGGAATAGGATAGGTGGGTATGTTGTATAATATTAGAAGTTGGGATTTAACAAGGAGTGGGATTTGAGGGGGGGATGGGGGGGGGGGAGGAAGGGTAAGTGTTTATTGGGGGAGGGGGGGGGGGTATTTGTAGGAGGGATGAAAGGGTGGTTTGGGTGTGTTGGGTGTATGAAGTGGTAATAGGGGAGGAAAGTATTATGTATGTAAGGTAGGGGGGTGGGGTTAATAATGGGTTTTGTGGGAAAATAGGGATGATGGATGAGGTTAAGTGGGAGAGGTGTTTTATGTGAGTGTAAGTGGGTAAGGAGAATTGGAGGTGGGGTGGGTAATGTGGGTGGAAGTTGTTGATTGATGGTGTGTGTGTGTGGGGTGATTTGTATGGGGTAAAGATTGAATGGTGGGGTAAGGTGGGGGGGGGTGGATTTGGGGTTGTGGGTATGGTGTAGTATATATATCATATATATGGGATGGTTATAATTGGGATATTAATTAGGGTTGGGTTTTTATAGTAGTGTGTATGTTGGGGGTATGGGGGATGTGTTGAGGGTTGTATGTAGGGTTATGTTTGGGTTGAAGTTTTTATTTGATGTGGTTTTGAGTTAGGAATGTTTTGTTGGGTGTAAGGTATATAAAAAGTGTAAAGAAGGTTGGAATGTGGAGATGGATTGTGTAAGTGTTGATGTTTGATTTTAAAAGTTGTCAGTATTTGTTGATTGGGAGGAGTTTAAGTTTAGGGGAGGGTTAGATTTGAACAGGAATGTTTTTATTTTTGGGATAGGATGGAGGATGTAGAGGAGTGTGGTTGGGTTGGTATTGTTTGTGTTTGTTGGAAGATGATGGGGAATTTGGGATGTTTGGAGGGGATAGTTTTGTTGATTTTTTTTTTGTGGTTTTTGTGGAATGTTTTGATTATTAGATGTTAGAAATTTAGGGATTCCCTTAAAATGCCATAGTGTTTTTTTTAGTGGATATAAAAATACTGATTGGTGAATGAGGGTCAGTGGTGGTTCCATTGATTGTGGGGGGTTAGTTTTGTATTAGAGTCACAAGGTACCAACTAGATGTATAGTATTGTAGAGGGGAGTGCTTTGGGTAGGGGACAGGGTAAATTGTGAATGATTATGTGGACGCTGGGAAGGAGTATTATTGGTTTGGGGTTTGTTGTTGAAGGGTAGTACAGTTGGTTAGGTTTGGATGAGTGTTGGTTGGGATAGAGGGTTAGGGAAATGGAGGTAAAGCTCCATGGGTATTTTTAATGAAGCTACTTATGAAGATGGTATGTTGGACGAATTTAGAGATGACTATTTAAGTTGGGGTATGTGGGCCACTGTGTGTGCATGTGAGAGGGGGCCAAATGACTTGCTGCCCTAGGGGGGGGGTGGTAGATTTAGTTTGAGCGTGAGGGTTGGATTAGAAAATGTTTGTATTATGTTGAGTTGGTTTTTTAGGTGGTGGGATTTGTCGTTTGAGTTAGAAGGAAAGTGATTTGTGGAGTATATGGGGAGGGTAGAAGCTATAGTGATAGATTGTTGGAGTATTGTGAGATGGTGGTGGGTGAGGTATTAGTCATGGGTGGTTAGGTTAGGAGATTATTGGTGGAGGTAATGAGAGGACGTGGGGGAACGGGGTTGATGATTTTGATATGTTGGGGACATGAGTGAAGGCCACCATTTATTTTGTTGGAATGTTAGAGAGGGGGGTTATTCTTTGATTGGAAGTTTTGCAGGTGGATAAAATTGGAGAGTTGGGGATTATGTTTGAGTTTAGTTTTAGTGCAAAAGCTGTTATAGATGTTTAGTTGGGAGGGAGGTGAGGATTTAGGGGAGATGATTCCTCTCTCACAGTCGAGTAGGAGTGTTGGAATTATGAGGGAGTGTTGCCAAGAGGTAAGTAAAGTTGATATTTGTTAGTATGAGGGAGGGTTTTGTATGATAGGGAGTGATGGTATATGTATGATTTTATGTGAATGGAGGTTATAGGTGTTGGAGATAGTGATGAGTACATCATTAGGATTAGATGATTATAGGGAGGGATTATAGAGTGACATTAGTAAGATGATAATATTGTGGTTGAAATGTAATTGAATGGAGGAAAGGGTGATACGGTTGTAGGGGATAAGGAAGGAGTGGAATTTATTATAAGATGATTTGTGTAAGGTGGTGTGAAGGGAATTAAAGTCGTTATGGCCATTTTGTGGGGGTTAAAATTACCCAGATGGATATTAGATTTTAAGTGGTTTGTAGAAAAGTATGGTACAAAGTTAGAGTTAATTTCAGTGTATTTAGGACGGTGGGTCGTGAGTATACTTGCAAACATGATTTTTTTTACGGCGATATGGGTGTCATTTTGTTTATGGGGGTTAGTTTTGGGGTGGTGGGGGTAGGTGGGGTGATGTGGTATTTTTATGGAATTTGGGGTTTGGGTGGGGTTTGGGGTTGGTGGTTGGGGTTTTGGGTTTGGTTGGTATGGTAAAAATTTTTTGGGGGGTGTATTTAGGGGAGTTGTGATTATTGGTGGTTTGGTGGGGGGTTGGGTTGTTGTTGGTATTGGGTTGGGGGGGTTTGTTGGTTGGGGGGTTTTTATTATGTTTTTGGGGGGGGGGTTATAAAGGGTTGTGGTGAGTTTGATTGATATTTTTGGGGTAAATTATGGGGGTTGTGTTTTTTATTGGTTGTAATTTTTTTGGGTAGGGTAATTTTGTTGGTTATGGGGTTTTTGGGGGTTGTTTGGGGGTTTTTTGGTGGGATTTTGTTTTGAAGGTTTGGTGGGTGGTGTGAGTTTTTTTTTTTTGTGTGTTTTGTGGGGGGGTGGGGGTTTGGGATGTTTTTGGGGGTTGGGGGTTTTTGGGGGGTGATAATGGGTTTTTGGGGTTTGGTTGTTTGTTAGTTGGTAATAGGGTTTGTTTTGTGGGGGGATAATTTTTTTTGTTATGTTTTTTATGGTTTAGGTTTTTGTTGGGGGGTTAATTTGGGGTTAGTATTTATTGGGTTTTTTTTTATGGGGGGGTGGTATTGAGTAAAGGGGGGGTTTTGGGGTATTTATTGGGGTTAATGGTTTGGGATGGTTATTTTTTTTTTAGTGGGTGTTGATTTTTAGGGATGTTTTGGGGGGATGGGTGTGGTTTGGATTTGGGGGGGGTGGGTTATTTTTTTTTTTATGTTGGTTGTTGTGGGGTTTGGTGTGGGATTGTATGGGAAGGATGATGTAATGTAAATGGGTGATGGGGATGGGTTTGGAGGTTGGGGATGAATTTGTTGTTTGTGAAATTTTTGAGGATAATGTTGATTTTGTGTAATTGGTTTGTAATAGTGTGGGGGATGGGTTTAGGGGAATTATTGGGTTAAATTAGGAGTAATGGTAGTGTGATTAGGTTTAGTTTAATTTGGTATTTGGGGAATTTTGGTTTGGGGGGTTTGGATGGGGGTGGGTTTTGTGATGTGGGGGTATTATTGTTGGGTAGGGATGAGGGGTGTAATGGTATTTTTTGATTTGGGTGTTGGATGGGATAGGGGGGGGTATGGGGGGTTGTTAAGGGGTTATTTAAATTGGGGGTGTTTTAGGGTTGTTTTTGAATATTGTATTTTGTGGTGTTTAGAAGTTTTTTATGTTTTGGATTTTGGGGTTTGGTTTGGGTTGGGTATTATGTGATATTTTATTTTGTATTTTTAATTGGTTTGTAAATTAAGGGGAGGGTTTATGTTTTTATTTTTGGGGGTGGAGGGTAATGAAGGTTTTGGAGTGAATGTTGGGTTATAATTATATGGGGTTTAAGTTTAGTAAGGGTAATTGGATTGTTATAAATGTTGTGTTTGATTTATATTAATGTAAAGGATTGGTAATTTTATTGATTTGTTTTGGAATTATTGGTATTGGGGGTGAGTTATTGATTTTGGTGAATTGGGGAGGGGTTTGTGGTTTTTTGGTTGGTTTATTTGGTGGTGGATTATTTTTTATTGGGGGTTTGATTGATTTTTTTGATTTGATTTTGGGGGGATTATGGTTGTGGAGATTGTTTTTGGTGGTTTGGATGTGGTTTTTGGTTGGTTTTTATTTGAGGTGTATTTGTTTTTTATTTTGATGGATTTTGGGGGTTAGGGGGGGTTGAATGGTTTTGGTTTTGGAGGGTAGTTAGTTTTATGGGGGGTTTGAGGATTTTGTTTTGGAGATGATTGGGGGGGGTTAAGAGGGGGGGGGGGGATTTGGATTATGGATTGAGGGATTTTTGATTGGTTTTTAATGGAATGGGGGGGGGTTGATTGTATGGGTATTGTGGATGGGTTATATGGTTAATTTTATTTTTGTAAAATTATGTGTTTTTTGGTTATTTGGGTTTTTAAATTTTTGGGGGTAAATTAGGGGGTTTTTATAGTTTTTTTTTTTTTAAAAAGTATGGTGGTTGATTATTTAGATTTGAATTTATTGTAATGATGGTTGGGGGGGTTATTGGGTTGGGGTGATATTTTTTTTAGATTTTTGTTGATGTTTTGGTTGAATTTTTTTGGGGGATTAGGTTTTGGGGTGTTTTTGGGGGGATTAGGTATAGGGGTTTTAAAATGATTTATGGGGTTTTATGTTTTGGTGGGGTATTGGGTTGGTTGGTGTTATTATATGGGTATATTGGGTTATAGGGGATGATAGGGGGGGTTGGGGGGGATTTTTGGGATTGTATGGTTTGGGGTGATGTGTTGGGGTTGGGTTTTGAGTGTTTTTTTGAGAAGTATGTGAAATTTAAGGAAATGGTATTTTAATGTTGTTGTGTTTGGGGGGGGGATTAAAGTTTTTTTTTGGGTTGGTTGATTTTGGTGGATTAGATTTTTGATTAATGAGGGGTATTGTAGGTTTAATTTATTAGGTTTTTGGTTTTTGTGTTTTTTAAAGGTTGTGGGGGGTTTTTATTAGAATTTTTGAGAATTTTGGGTTTTAGGGATGGTTTGTTGGTTTTTTTTTTTGGTAATGGGTATGGGTGGGGGGAGGGGGGATTGATATATGTTGTTTAATTTTGTATTTTAGGGTGTTTTATGGTGTTTTGTTTTATTTGGAAGTTTTTTAGATTTTGGGTTTTTTTTTTGTTTTTTTATGGTGAGTTTTGGTTTTTTTAATGTTAGGTTTTTTGGTTTTTTTTTTTGATTAATATTTTTGGTTTTGGGGGTGGGGTGGGGGGGTTATGTTTTATGGTGTAATGGGTGGGTAATGTTTGGGGTTGTTGGTTTTAAATTTAGGTTTAGGTGTTTTAATATTGGGTTTGTGTTTGTTTTGTTTAGGGGATTTTGTTTTTTTAGGTTTTTTTGATGTTTGGGGTAGAGGGTTTGGGTTTTGAATTTGGAGGGGAATATTTTGTAATTGTTTTTGGGGGGTTAGTTTTTTTGGGTGGTGGGGGGATGGTATTGTTAGTTTTTTGGGATTGTATTATGGTTGTTATTTTTGTGAATTGGGGGGGGTTGTTTTTAATTTTTATTTAATTGATGGGTTTGGGGTTTTTTTATGGGGATTTTTTATAATTAGATGTGGAAGTTTGGGATTGGTTTTTTAATTTTAAATGTTTTTTTTTGGTAATATGGGTGGTTTTTTTTTGGTGGGGTTTTTGGGAGGGGGTTGTTGGGTTGAATTTTTTTTTTTGGTTAGGGATTTTGGAATTTTTTGGGGGGGGGGGTTAGGTTTGTTTATGGGTATTTGTTATTGGTATTTGGGGGGTGGGGGTTTGATTATTTAAATTTGTGTGGGGGACATGGGGATGGTAGTGGTTTTTTTATTATTGGTTTTATTTGGGATTTTAGGGTTTTTTGTTTTTGGGGATTTTTTGGGGTTGTATTTTATTTATTAATATTTAATTGGATTGGTTTGTATTTTTTTTGGGAAAATAAATGGTTTGGGATTGATTTGTGGGGGGTTTTGGGGGGTATTTTTTTGAATAGTGGGGTAATAGGGGTATTATGTGTTGTATGTTGGGAGATTGGGGGAATGTTTAGTTATATTTTTTTTTGTTTTGGATTTTATTTTAAGTGTTGTATTTGGTTGTTTTTATGGTTGATGGTTAGTTTGTATGGATGTTTAAATTTTTGGTAATTAATAATGTTGGGGGGGTGAATTGGGGGGGGGTTGTATTATAAGTTGTTTTGTTGGTAATGTATATGTGGTGAGTATTAATTGTGTATAATGGTTGTATTGTGTTAAGTTGTTGGATTTTTTATTTGAGTTATTTGTTTTTGTTTGTTTGAGTGATATAATTTATGTTTTTTTGGAAGTTTTTTATTAGGTGGGGTTTTTTGAGGTTTTTTGGGGAATGTTTTATTTATTAGTTTTTTATTGTGAATAGGGGGGGTTTTGGGTTTTTTAGTTGATTGGAGTTTTAGTGTTTTTTTTTTTTGGGTAAAGGTTGGGGGGTTTTTTTTTTTGTTTTATTTGAAATAGGTTTTTTTTGGGGGTTTGTATATATGGATTTTTGTTTTTGAGGGAGATTTTGTTATTTTGAAGTTTTGGGGGGTTTTTTTTTGGGTGTATTGTTTGGTGTAATTTTTTGAAGTTTTTGAGTTTTTTTTGATTTTATGTGGGTTGTTTTTATTTGGATGTTGGTGGGGTGAATTGGATTTTATTTTGGATGTTTGGGGGGGTTTTATGGTGTTTTTTGGGATTTTTGTATTTTTTTTTTTTTTTTGGTTTTTTTAGTTATTTGGTTGTTGTGTTGGGTTGTTAATTGTTGGTGTTTTTTTTTTTTTTTTATATTTGGGGGTTTTTTGGGGAAATGGTGTTAATTAAGTTGTTTTGGGTTTATAATTTGAAGTTTTTGGGGTATGATTTTTTTTGTTTGGGATTTTGTGATTGGGTTTTTGTTTGGGGTTTTTTTGATAGATTTGGGGTGGGTTTGGTTGTTGTATAATTTATGGGGGGGGTTGGAATTGGGATGGGGGGGGGGGGTTGATTGTTGGTTATTTGGGTTTTGGGGGTTTTTATTGTTGGGAATGGGAAAGATTTTGAATGGGGTTTTTGTTTTTGAGTTTTTGGGGTATTTGATTGAATTGGTGTAGGGTATATTTGGTTATATGGGATGTTTTGATTTGTTTTTTTTTTGGTTGAATTGTGGTTGGAATGGGGGGGTGGGGTTTGTGGGTATTGGGTATTGTGTGGTGGGGGGGTTATTTTAGGTATTTTTATTTTTTTATTTTTGGTATTTTTGGGGGTGATGGTTGTTTGGTTTGGTTAATTTGGTTGTTGTTTTTGGGGGGGGGATTGGGTGTTTTGGGGGGGGGGTTTGGTTTTTTTTTTGGGGTAGGGTTTTGGTTTTGGGGGGGGTTTGGGGTTTTTAATGTGGGGGATGGGTGGGTTTAATGGGTTTGGTTATTTTATGGTTTTTGGGTTTTTGGGATTTTGGGGTGTGTTAGTTTTTTGTGGGTGGATGTTGTTTGGATTTTTTTTTTGATTTTGTTATTAATTTGTTGTGTGGGGGGGTTTATGGGTTTTTGGGGGGGGTGTTGGGTGGTTTAATGTTGTTGTTAATGGTTTATTGTTGTGGTTTTTTTTGGGGGGTGGATAATTGGGGTGTTGGTTTTTTTTTTTTTAATGTTTTTGGTATTTTGTTTTTGGGGTTTATTGGTGTTAGTGGTTGGGGGGGTGTTGTTAGGGGTGGTTTTATTGGGGGGTGGTGTTTTTGGGGATTTTTTTTTGTTTTGTGTTTGGTTTTTGGGTTTGTTTTGTTTGTGTTGTATTGGGGTGTTTACATGGGAGTTTTGATTTGTAGTTGGGTTAGTGTTTGGATTTTGGGGTTGTTTTGAGGTTTTTTTTTGGTTGGGTTTGATTTGTAGTGGTTGGGGTTATTGGGTTTTTTGTTTGTGTTTTGTGGGGGTATTGGGTTTTTTTTGGGTAAGGTTTGGTGTGGGGATGGGATTTTGGTGGTTTTGTTATTGGGTTATGGGTATTTTAGTTGTGTGGGGGTTGTGTTTTGTTTTGATGTGTGTTTGTCAATTTTGGAATTGTGGGTGGGGGTTTGGAATGGGGTTTGTTTGTTTTTAGGTGTTTTTGGGGATTTAGAATGTTTTTTATGTGTTGGTTTTGGTTTTGGGGGTTTTTTGGTTTGTTGTTGACAGCAGAATTTAATAATGGAGACTGAAGTGCAGTGCTCATGCAGACACAAAATGATGTCATTGTGTTTCTAAAGAACACTGCCATGATTGTTAGAATTTCACCAGTAGTGAAATAATCTCTTATTCCCTGTAATATGTAATGCTGTGTATAACCTAAAGCTTACTCACGTGATACTGCCTTCCTTCCCCGTTTCACTCATAATGGAATACGGAACCACCACTGCAGTATTAAGATCACTAATGTGGAACTGATGTCCCGAACCAGACAAGTACCAGTGGAACAACAGATGAGAGGAAGATGCAGCAATGGATAGGGCACACGCGGAGGAAACCTATTGATAGTATTACAAAGCCGTCCTTGTTCTGCAATCCCCAGGGTAAGAGAGGTAGAGGTAGACTGAAGAGAATTGAAGACAAGACATGAAAGGAATAAGGAAGACATGGAAAGGCCGTGAGTTGTCGGCGCGGGACACCAAGACTTGACATAAATTTGTTGAAGGCCTATGCTCCCTGGGAGGTGAATGGTGATGATTGATGACAGACTGCAGTATCCCCAATGCAGGAAGCTTGCACATGATGTGCTACAGCAGTGACGGCTTCTGTAGCAATTTCTGTGACATAGTGAGGTTGTGCCCGTGAGATGCACATTCTCCCCTTAGTTGCCTCTCAACATGCCTGGTGGGAGCAGTGGACGTTTTTTTTTGCTTGAGTAGATACTCCCAAGAACCACACTGGGCATTCTTGTGATGGCTCCATGCGAAAAGGTTTCCTGATATGTTTACAAGAAAATGGTGATTGGCAGTTCTGAAAGTTGCTGTGTGTATTATAAAGGATTGCTTCAGAAGATGCTAATTGATTAAGGAGAGTGTGAAGATGTTCAGATGCGTCGATGGTTGTTGCTGTTACGTTGGTGAGGACATTCAGGCAGTGAAAAGTAGAGTTTGTTTTGTAGATGCAGAAACTGATTTGTAAAAAGTTGCAATTAAAAAGAGCAGTCTTGAAAATTATTAAAATTAAAATGGTTTGGGCATATCTAACGACATAACATTTTAATGCTAAACCTTAAAGGAGGAAAGGTTGAGATAAAAGGACAAAATAGCATCATTATTAACTTCATGCACCAAAAACAAAAATCTTTGCTTAAATTGTATATTGGGAACAAGAGCAAATTACAGCCTGTCCTCCATGAATGTCTGCAGCATCAAAGAAGCGTATCAACAGCTTGCTCAGCCCCCTTTTTTATTGAGGCAGAATTTAATTAGATGGTGGGAAAAAAACCTGAGGCAGCATACCTTTTTCTCGATTTATGGTTGAAGCTACTACCTTATGTATTCAAGTATGAGACTAAATTTTTTCCCTTTTTAGACCTTAAAAAAACGTACCCCGACTTATATTCGAGTAAAACAAAAAAAAAGATTTATGAAACCGGTCAATGTTGCTCTTCTTTCCCCAGGCCACCCACCCCCACTGCTGCACACTGGTATCCTTCAGATATGAACCTGCTGCAAATGTTTTATTAAAATTTCTTGAGTAATGCAAGTTTAACTATTAAGTCACAAATTTCAACTTTAGTGCCTCCATTTGATCTATCAGCAGTAACCATTACTTCTTTCACTAGATTCAGTTTCATCAGTCTAAATCGGGCCCATATTCAATATCCACATCTGATTTGGCCGCACAGTTAGCATCCTGATCAAATAACAAGTCACTTCTCCAATCCCAAAGCAAATATTTGACTGCCTGGAAAGCCCTGGCATTTTAAAAAACCATGAAAAATCATAATATCGATCGCCTCTATAAAAAAGTTCAGAAAAACTGAAGTATTTTATTGTAATAGAAATCTATTTACACTCAGGTCTCACTAAATGCTGAGATCTCATTGCTACTTAGCAACAACCAACAGCAGTGATCCGACTTTCAGGGCAAACGAATGAACTTTATTTTCAAAGGGTTGAGATTTGGTCGCTGTCAAAATACTAGTATACACCACTGATACGAATACACAGTATTACTGCTGCACGAATCGACTTTATACGGGACATCACAATAGACACGTAAACATAAGGGGTGCCTCCCGAGCAACGGCGACACAAGAAGGGAAGACTTAATCAGGAACTATCCCTTTTATTTACAGTACGAAACATGGCCAAATAGTGCCGTTGTGAAATACAAAATATATGCGTGCTACCAATGCAAATCGTAAGATAGATATAAACTAACTACTAAGCCTTACGGTCAAGTCTGACCACCACTCAGCATAATGGGTGATGAGGCAAGCTACAGTATAACATTCTCATTGAAATACTAACACACTCACAAAGCGAGAATCAAAATTACAGCAAATACAGCTGTCAACTTAGAAGAGCAAAATACTTCTGACCAGAACAAATATACCAGGACTATATTACTAATGGCAGCTAATCACTGTCCCGCCATTTGGCCGAAAAATAAGGTATCAAAACCGGCCTTCCAAAACACGTTTCCTCATGACGGCCACCAAGACCCTAGTGCTTTCGTAGCCTCTTTTTGCACTAAAATTCAATCCCATCACGCGACATCACATGTCATGTGGTTTAAACCACAACTGGGGCATATCGCGTTTCGTTCACTGCCCAGGAAAACACACTTGGCTTCCGACCTAGCCAAAACGGCAGTAAAAACAAGCCGTGACAGGCACGCATGCCCGTCTGACATTCTGCCCTTCATTTCTCTCATATTTTGTACTGAATTCATTTATTCTCATGTGCATTTTACATATTAATGGGGCGATTTCAAGCATTTTAAACTGGAAAGGGTTATGCTGAAAGTGAAAAAAAATTTCAGAAAGTCAAGGAAATTGCAGTGCAATTTGGAAATTCAGAATCAGCTAAAAACTCATTCAACTTATAATCGAGCTTTTCATTTTAGATAGTTTTTAAGTCCTTAACCCTTTGAACCCTGGCCACCCAGCCTGTAAAATCCCATTCCCCTGGGCTCCTGAGCAAAAAATGCACAAAACAGACACATAAGCAAAACTAGTTACTGTGACACAACAATATAGTCAGTTTTAACTATTCTATCTCAAATTGACTGACCTGATCATCTCCAATATTCCTGCTTAGTGTGCCAGTCCTCCCAGCATGTAGACCCTTCCTTTAGGCACAGATAGCTTTCACAATATTTACACCAGAATTTAGTCTTCACTTTTTTGAATGGTCTGTCTTTGTAGGCCATGTCTGGGAAGTCACTAACATGTTTGTTGAATTTGTATGCACACACAACACAAATGTTATTGCCAGTAGCTTGTGGAGACACTTGAGGATGATGCAAGCCCACATTTTGCAGCCTCTGATGTGCATCAACACGGTTGTGAAGCTTCATTGCCGATGTTCTGCAATCGCCAATGAGTGATAAACAGATTTCATTCATGAACATACCAAATGTTCTGTAGCGTCTTCCAGTTACATTGTGGGGATTGTATTTATTCATTAGTATATAGGCATTATGGAGCCGCGGTAGCATAGTGGTTAGTGCACTGGCTTCCTAGCGCAGTGGTCTATGGTTCGATCCCCAGAGGAGGCGGAAAAATTTTTAGGCCACAAACGGCTCCTGGGTCGACCCAGCCCCAAATGGGTACCAGAGCTACTCTGGGAAGGTTAAGGCGGCCGGCGTGATGCCGACCACATCACCCCTCGTGTGCCGACGGTCAAGATAATATGGGCCTAACACCATATTCCCAATATGCCTCAATGGGCGTGTAACGGGTTCCTTTACCTTTACTTATATAGGCATTATTGCATGCCCACATGAAAAATTTCACTATGAGCCTTCGAGGCCAGCGATAATGCTGGCGCGTTTTATTGAGATGACAAACTTGGTCGTTGACATCGCAGCCACCCATGAAAGTATTGTAGTCAATACAAAGTTGTGGAGTTTGAACATCCACAGTTGTTCCATCCTTGTTTCTCCTTCTAACAGTTCCCATTTCTGTTAAGTTATGATAATTAGATATAAAATTGATGGGTCTTTGGTCCATCCATACAAGGCAAACAATGTTATTGAAACAGACAAATTCTGATTGCCCCCTGCACATTTTCTTCTTTCCTGACAGTTCTTTTGGATAATATTTCCTATTTGTCATTGCTGTCCCTACTGCAAGTGTTCCATAATCACTGTATAACTTGTCAAAGAGAGTTACACTGTTATAAAATCTGTCCATGACAAGAATATGGTTTTTGTTTGCCAAATCACCTGAAGTCAAAATCCTGATGACGACACTACCAACAACACCGAGTTCTGGAATAACATCCTCTGTTTTTCCAGTGTAAATTTCCAAATTTAGAATATAGCCCGAGCTCGCTTCACATGCCATGTAAGCCTTTATTCCCCACTTTATGGGCTTTGATTTTATGTATTGTTTGAAGGCAAGTCTGCTTTTAGTGGGGATCATGCCCTCGTCTAAACTCAAGTGTTGTGAGGGTGAATAATAATATCGAAATCTTGGAAGCAACAAATTCAGCATGGGCCTTACTTTGTACAGTTTATCTGCTTTATCCAGAGCAGGGTCCTCTTCATCTACAAGATGAAGAAATGTCCATATAGCAAGAAAGCGATCGCGTTCCATTACAGTGCGAAATCCAGGAGTTTGCGAAATGAAGTTCAAAGACGAGCTGGACCAGTAATCTTCGTAACGTGGTTTATTCACACTGTGCTCCATTTGAAGACGCAGTCCAAAGAATGCTTTTACCTCTGGCACTGTTACATCTTTATAATTTTTAGCATAGTAGCTGGTTGGCTTTTTGCTTTTTACTTGCTCAGCACGTCTGTTTGTCTGCTCACACAAATTGTGCCAGAAATTACTGTCGAGGAAAAGTTCCAAAAATTCAATGGGTTTACTCTCAGGAGAAATGGAATCTGGAATATTCTTAGGGCCTATCTGGTCCACAAATGTTGTGTCTACGGTAAACATAGGTCTAAATATATTTGCGGTAGACCAACCTGTATCAAATTTACTTGATACATTGTGTGGGATACGCCCCTTTCCACGCCCCTGCACCATAGCCCGATCCCCTGAGGGGCCAGGAACAGGGTTAGAACTAGATTGATCATAATCTGATTCACAAGTTTCATCACTCGATTCATTTTCGATGTCACTTTCACAATAAACACCATCTAAATCTAATTCATCATCCTCCGAATCATTGAGCACAAGTTCAACAGCTTGTTCCGTTGTTAGCCTTTTAGAACGGCTATTTCCTGGGTTTTCAACACGCCTTTTCATTATGAAAACAGTTAAAAAATTGCAAAATATTATCACGTCGTGGGCGCCGCCATTTTGGTATAACATTCCAGAAGACGTGTACTTCCTGACGTCATTATTTTTTACACATTTCCATTCCGGCCCCGTACTGCTAAGCTAGGTGTGTCAGGCCAAAAAAGCAGTCGCTTGGGGTACGGATTATTTACACACGGACCGAAATTTCGGGACCTCGGGTTCAAAAGGTTAAAGTCTAGGGGTTGACTTATAGTCAGATCGACTTATACTCAAGTAGATGCAATATAACTTCATGCTGCATTTAGTTCCAGAGGTTTGAGGAGACAAAGAATAGAACCACTGGTCCTTCAGGGATGCTGCAAGAGATAACAAATATGGTTATGGGGATGGCAGTCTGATCATTTGAAATAAATTCCTACAGATACTGCCACTGCAAGGACACATGAATGCTCTGTTGTAGTCTTCCAGCAAGGGAATCAGCTGTAGCTGTGGCTCCATGGGACTCGAAATGGATGATGATGATGATGATGATATCTGAGCTTAGTCATTTTCTAATAGTAAAACAAAGGCAGTTGAGGAAGGGTTTTATGCAGATATTTAAATCAGATATTTATACAGTCCTGCATACAAGATCATATGAAATGTCATGCAGTAGTGGTATTTGTGAATGACTTCTATTTTTTTAATGAGTATTTCTTTTCTGAAATAACTTTATCCAGGCCTCAGGAGAATAGCAGAGGTTGTCCACTGTGGTTGATCGCGCTGAGTGTAGCAGTTGCCTTAGTTCTTAGCTACCTCATCTATGCCAACATGGAGCCAGCAGCAAGGAGCAACATTCCTGGCATTCCGAATAAAATAGAAGTCTAGTCAGTGTATGGCACATAAACATTCCAATAATTTTGTAAATGAGACTTTATTTTGTGCACCGTTTCCAAATAAAACTTGTGGAAACATAAAGGGGGATGTCTCCAGTTGTTTGATATCATCTTATCTGGCAGTATTAATGTTCTGAATGCATGATTCAGATAATTGGTCACTGGTGTTTTAAAAGCAGTTGAGAGTACTTTTTTTTTTTTCGTAATAAAATGTTTGTGTTGTTTAACACATTAACTACCGAATTAAAAAACATACTGTGGCCGAGTTAAATTTTTTCCCATTTTCATCCTGTAGGTGTTAGCACAAAGTAAGCTGTAGTTTTCGTAATTGTTTACAGATTTGTATGAATTACACGTCATTTTAAAGATAAATAAATGTACTATTAAAATAAACATTGGTTTCAACTCTAATAGAGGTTGTTGCTATTTAATGGCCCTTTGATGGCCGAGGACTTGCAATATTTTCACAATTATAACTGCTTGCGCCCCATCTCTATAAAAATCACAATTTCAATCAATGTGCACACCGTTTTCACTCTTGTCCTCGTCGCTAGATCTTTCAGTCAATTGTTGAAACATGTTTCTATCCTATTCAGCCGTTAGACGAGATGTACACGCATTTTTTGTAGTCCTAGCACTAGTTTCCACGGTAAACAGTTTTACACGATTTGGTAACTAACCCAAAACGCTGAAAAATATGAACATAATATCAATTTTTCATTGTTCTACAACAACCATGCTTTGGGAATTTGTTTTCAGGTGGCAACTTAAAGTCTCGAACCAGATGAGAGAGTGTTTCAGTACATTTTTCATTCGTTTTATTACTAAAATCAGATTGGCGCCCTGAGCGGCTTGCGGTCCAAATGTGATTATGTTGTGAGCCGCTGACAGCGGCTTGCGGTAGTTAATGAGTTAATGCAAGAATGTTGAAGATGGGGGTTTATTTTTTTTTTTTTTTTGGTTTTTTTTTTAAAAAAAATAAATGTAAACTCACAAGCTCTATCCAGTGAAATAAAATAATTTTGAGTTGGTAAGGTGAATTTTTCCTTCTATTTTGTGGTGTCAAGTGTTGTTGAGTGAAACATGGAACATTTTCTGATCTTGTGCAGCGTTTGTGTCCCTAGACACAAGTACCTAATTATTCAACATAGTCATCATTATCTTCAACTCTTCATGGAGCATGGGCTGTCAACAGTTTTACTGCCCATTGTTATCTGTTCAAGGTTTTTTACATATCTTCATCCCGTTTGTGTCAAAGTACCTTCTGCATGTGTTATGGGTCATCTTCTGTTTCTCATAATTCTTCAGAATTGCATTAATGTTATATTCTTTGTGCGCATCCTCTTTCCATTTAGTCAGATCTTGTGTTAAAGGTTCATGATGGTAGTTGACTGGGTTACACTGAGATGACCAGATCATTCCATTTTGTGTGATCACTTTATGCATGGTTTTGTTCCTTCAAGTTTCCTCGTGCCTTCTTTTCTGTTTCATTATTCCATTCTGTTTTTCTTTTGCTTGTGTCTGCACCAATATTTTTTTCTAATTTTTAAAACTATAAGATGTGCTCCGCATGGAACGCACAAGTATCTGAAGGAAATTCCGGGGAATCAAGTCCCATTCACGTATAAGAGCAGCTTCGAGCTGTTGCAGATTAGCTGGAGAACCTTGCCTGTAGACTCTGCGTCCAAGCTCGTCCCACAGATGTTCTATAGGGGACATGTCTGATGATAGGGCAGGCCAATCAATCGTCACAATGTTCTGTTGCTGTAGATATTACTGCATAATGTGTGCGCACGTGCGTTATCCTGCTGGAGAAGCTGCAAGTCTGGATAATTTGTGAACGCAGGAGCAACCAATGCATCCAGAACCTCATCTCGATATGTCACAGCATTAACATTTCCACGGAAGACGTGAAGAGGCAAGCGATGGTGAAAACTGAATCCTCCCAAAATGTGAATACTGCCACCTCCAAATCGGTTGTGCTGACGAACACAGCAATCTGCAAAGCGCTCTCCACACCGTCGCCAAATCCGCATACGTCCATCAGCAAAGGATATGTTGAATCTGCTCTCGTCTGTGAATAGGACAGCATTCCACTGCAGTCTAGTCCATCTGACATGTTGCTCTGCCCATTGCAGGCGCTGCTGACGATGTCTGTGAGTCAAGTTTGGCCCAACATAAGGTCGTCTTGCAGTAAGGCCTGTATCTCTGAGTCGTCGTATGACTCGTCGAGAGACTTGCCCACGTCTACCCACTATTGCTCTTGCTGTTTGACTTGCTGGGAGAGAACGATTCCTTAGGTGACTCAGCACAATATGACGATCTTGCGCAGGGGTAGTAACTCGTGGTTGGCCACTCCGAAGTCTATCCCGGGCACTGCCAGTGGTTCCTTAACGTTCATTGAGACGTACAATAGTGCTGTGGTGGCAATTCATCCTTCTGGCAATGGCCCGCGAGCTCATTCCGGTCTCCAACATACCAATGGCTCGTTGGCGGTCGTTTTCAGATAGTCGTGGCATTTCAAGCACATGTACTGGGTGTTTTGTCTCAACGGCCTTTTTATACCGAGTATACTGCCACAACGCGTACACATTTTCAGGGTCATAGCTGTTGGGAATCGTGTTGCACGTGTAACTTTCATTGTTTTCATGTAGTCTGTACACAAACCCGTGGGTTGAATCATGTACTTTCCATTCCAGCAGCCATTCGCTCTCTACCTCATGACAAACACGGGGAAAATCCATTCCCACGCTTTTTTTTTTCCAGATTCTCGGCATCAGTATATATAATAGTGGTGCGTTTTTAATGTGCTTCAGTATATATTAAATTCCTGCAGTGCAAAGGACATCACATGCTTCTCGTCTACTATTAAATTGATATATGTTCATTCACTTCACTTCCTGCAGAACACTCACAACACCACAAGCTTCTCATCTCACATCAAGCTGCTATATGTATAATCACTTAAATTCCTGTAGCACACTGACAACACATGCTTATTATCACCCATCAAGATACTATACGTGTATTCACTTCCTGAAGTGCACTAACATCAGACGCTTCTCATCTTGCAAGATGTACATTCACTTCCTTCAATACACTGACAACACACGCTTCTCCATCGCTCATCAAGTTGCTATATGTGTATTCATGTCCTGCAGTATGCATGGAGGCACATCTGGAGTCATCCTTATATGACCACCAGCTAAGCACAGTGTTACAGTTTTCAAATGTGGAAGTGAAACTGTGAGACTAATTACACCCTCATTGACTCTTGAAATCATCCACATTACCAGGGCCTCCCCCTATAGTGAAACCTGTTGAATACCCAGCATTGCACACTAAGTTTGGAGAAATCACTTGAGCCCAAGACATAACTCTGGCTTTTTACCTGGTTGGCTACATGCAGGAGGATCTCACTATGGGCAGGGGAGCTGAGAAGTGGTTCTGTGTAGGACGTGACATTCCTTGGGAGAGCCCAGAACCAGAGCACAGTATTTTAGCCCTGCATATTTGTAGAGCCCCCTTGGATGGCGGGGAATGCGGGAATGCGCTTCTTACTGCTAGCTTGGGACCAGATGTGATGATCCTTTAAATGCCAGCCAAGCTGGAGAGACTGGAGCTCATGACGTCAACTCAATATGTTTAGGAAAGGCAGAAAAGCCTACATCTACAGTGTTGATAATACTAAGAAGTCTTCAACTTGGTATTGGCTGCAAAAGAACGAGCAGCTCAGGAACCCTAGTAAAATAGCAATAACCTCTTGCAGTACACTGACATCACACATCTAATTTCACATCAAGTTGCAATATGTATATTCACCTCTTTTAGCGCACTGACATCACACTCTTCTCATCTCCCATCAAGTTGATATATGTATATCCACTTCCTGCAGTGCACAAACTCACACGGTTCTCTTCTATTATCAAGGAATATGTATATCCACTTCCTTCCATGCACTGACATCACACGTTTTTCATCTCTCATCAAGATGTTATATGTGTTCTCACTTAACTTCCTGAAGTCACATGTTTCTCATAAGGATGCTATACGTGTTCTCACTTAACTTCCTGAAGTCACACGTTTCTTACATCTCCTAAATTTTCTTACATTCCTTACATTTTCTCTGTCTGCTTTTAAGTGTGTTATTCATGCTTTAACATCTGACAGCTCGTTGGAACTGATGACAAGAACTAGACAAGTGCCATTGGAGTATGGGACGAGAAGTAGACACTGGCGATGGATAGAACATGCACTGGGGAAACCTGTTGATAGCATTACCAAGCATCCCTTCTTAAATCCCCAGGGTAAGAGAAGCAGAAGTAAACAGAAAAAACATGGAGAAGATAACAGGAAACAGAAATGAAAATGAGAAAGACATTGAGCTGATGGCACGTGACAGGAAGACAGCTGTCACAGAATTTCCTCCCCTGCTTTGCAGTAGTGGTCCAAATATGGCCAAAACTCACTGGCAGGGCAATTGTTAGCTTAAATCGGTCCACCGCCTTTTATGAAGAATTAAGCAATTATTAATTTCAGCTCGTTCAAGCCCCCACCCTGATTTACTCAGTGAAATTCTTCTTATTATGGTATAGCCTGTAATATGAATACATTAAAGTACGAACCACACATTGTAATATAATGCGAATCTTGACATGTACGATATTCTGTAAATAAACATGGCTACGGGGTCGGTTGCCGACTCAACCGGCATGGCGGTAGCAAAACTGTTGTAAATTTTCAAACCTTCATCGTCCAATGCTTCTAGGATATATGGAGTTAGGGTTTGTCCTTCCAGACCAGTGGTCTTGGAATATAGATCTATGCGTTGGCGCCATAACAAGAAAGCTTCACTCTTATCATCTTGACCGGCAAATCTCATTTGCGGTGCGCTGCGGTAATGTTTAGCTGCCATTGTTGACCTCGATGACGAAAATTAGCCGAATACTGTACTCACGTGTTATCGTGTAGCTGTTTTGCGTCAGTCCGGTATCGACCGCTGCCACCATGTAATGTTATGATGTATGTATATAAGCATTACCTCGTCATCTACACAAGCACACACATGTTTCAGAAGGGACTCAGTAAAAGCATGTTCAATTCGTAGCCATGTTTATTTACAGAATATCGTACATGTCAAGATTCGCATTATATTACAATGTGTGGTTCGTACTTTAATGTATTCATATTACATAGCCCTGTTTAGAGTGCATTTGGTAAATTGACCGAGACAAAACATGCAGTAAATTCAAAATGATTAAATCAACGTTAAATTTGTATATTTACAAATAACAGATTTAATAGTCATTTAGGTTTTAACAAGGTTTTAAAAGAATAATTATTTATAATAAAAAAAAAAAGGTTTATCATCACTGTTGTCTTCTTCTTTGATCCTTAGCCGCCGACCGTCAAAGCAGTCAGTGGCCATCACGCCTAGTGGCGTCTTGTAGGGCAACAACAAATTGATTCCACTTTGCTCGGTCGGCGGCCATCCTTCGTACAGTGCCCCAACTCTGGTTCCTTCTTTGCATCTCAGCCTCCACAGTCCTCCGCCAGGTTGTTTTTGGTCGGCCTCTCTTTCGTTTTCCTTCAGGGGTCCAAAGCATAGCTGTTCTTGTGATGGCATCGGGGTCTCTTCTGAGGACATGGCCAACCCAGCTCCAGCGTCTGCCAGCTATGATGGTGTGCATGTCCTCTTGCTTGCTCCGAGTAAGCAGATCTTGGTTGGTGATGGTATTCGGCCAAAAGATTCGGTGAATTTTTCTTAGGCATGTTGTGTGAAAAGAGGACAATTTCGACATTTCCTTCTCTGTAACTCTCCAGCATTCCGCACCATAGAGAAGCACAGAAAGCACACAGCTCTGATATAATCTTAATTTTGTGCTTGTGCTGTATTGAGAGGACTTCCAGATGTTGTTTAGGCTTAAAAAGGCTCTAATTGCCTTATTCATTCTGATGTTGATGTCTTTGCCTGCCACGCCGTCTGGTGTTACTATGCATCCTAGGTATGTGAAGGTGTCTGTCTGTACCAGTTGCTGATTCCTTAGTGATATGGGCTCAGGGTTGCTCACATTGAGCGTCATGACCTCTGACTTCTTTAAATTGATGTTCAAGCCCACCTGCTGGCTAAACTTATTAAGTCTATCCGTTTTTTCCTGGATGTGTTGATGTGAATGTGCTAGTAGTGCAATGTCATCTGCATATTCCAGATCTTCCAATGTAGAAAATGTAGTCCATCTTATTCCTCTTGGACTGCCCTCTGTTGTCTGGCGCATCACCCAATCTATGACTGTTAAAAATAGAGTGGTTGATAAGGGGCATCCCTGTCGTTCTCCTGTCTTCACCTCAAAGGTTAGGTTGCTCCGCCCAACACTACACGTAAAGTTGGCATAGAGGCTTTTTATGATTGCCACTATGCAGCTTGGAATTCCATAAGCCCTCAGTATTTTCCATAAACTGTCCCTATGTATGCTGTCAAAAGCCTTTTCAAAATCAACGAAATTAATGTACAGCTGTCTTTGCCATTCTGAGCACTGCTCTATAATGTTCCTGAGAGTGAATATATGATCTACACATCTTCTGTTCTTTCTAAATCCTGCTTGTTCTTTCCTCAGTTTGTGGTTTACTGCTTTTTGAAATTCTCTGTATAATTATCCTGCCTAGTATTTTGCTAGGAACTGACAGAAGAGTGATTCCTCTCCAATTATTGCAGTCTGCAAGATCTCCCTTCTTGGGCAATTTGACAATTATTCCTTTGTTTCACTCTGATGGTGTTGTCCCCGTTTTCCAGATTTGTGCAAATAGTGGTTCTAATAGTTCTGCTGCTAGCTCAGGGTCTGTCTTAAATAGCTCTGCATTTAAGTTATCATGGCCAGGAGCTTTTCCGTTCTTTAACCCTTTGATTGCTGTGATGATTTCTTCTTTTCGTGGAATGTCTGTATTTACATCTAGATCGTTTTCAGCCTCAGGAACATTCAATTGTGTCTCTGGTGGTTCCTTGTTCAGAGTTTCTCTGAAGTGTTCTGCCCATCTTGTTTCCTGTTCCTCTGCTGTCGTGATGAGATTTCCTTGCTTATCTCTTACCAATGTAATATTGTTTGCACCTCGTTTTCCGCTGATGAATTTAGTTATTTTGTATACTGTGCTTTGTTCATTTCTCAGTGCTGCCTCTTCTGCCTGTCTTGCAAGATCGTCTAGGAAATTCCTTTTGTTGGCTCGGGTTTGGCGTTTAACTTCCTTGTCCAGCTGACTGTACTGTTCGCTATATAGTTGCTTTAACCTGGGAGACTTCGCTTCTGTTTTCTTTCTTTTCATTTCCTTTCTCAGTGTTATGGTGTTTAATGTTTCTGGTGTTATCCAGTCTTGCTTCTTCCTTTCCTGGAATCCCAAGCATGATTTGCTGCTTTCCTTATATATTGTTGAAATGGTGTTGAATTTCTGGTCTATATCATCAGTCAATGTCTTTTCCTGACTTTTGGCAAATTGATATCATTTCTTTATGTCAGCCGCAAAAGCTTTTCTGGTAAGGGGGTCCTTCAATTTGCTGATGTCAAACCTTTTCTGTGTAGTTACAGTTGGTCCAGCCCTTCTTAGTTTCACTTTCAGTTTTGCTACTACTAAATGGTGATCACTTCCCACATCTGCACCTCTTCTTACCTTCACATCTTGTAATGCATGTCTCCATCTACCGTTAATCATGATGTGGTCTATCTGGTTTCTGTCCCGACCATTTGGTGATTCCCATGTTAATTTGTGAATTTCTTTATGTTAATACTACAGAAACTTATTAATTTATCCCCATTTTCGTTTGCTGCCGCATTTCCCCATTACTCTTTCATTATATGTATTGTGTGTACCAGCTTTCGCATTGAGGTCTCCCATTACTATAATAAGATCATATCTAGGTGTGTCTTCCATTTCTTTCTGCAGTTGTTGATAGAATTCATCCTTGACCTCTTCATCGCTGTCATTCGTTGGTGCGTAGCATTGTATTATTGTAGTATTGGTGAATCTACCTCTCAATCTTAATCTTATCAGTCTGTTGTTGATGGGTTTCCATTCCAGTAATGTCCTTTCTATTCCTTTCTGTAGAATAATGGCTACACCTTCATTATGCTGTCCACCCTCTCTTCCAGAGTAAAGTACTGTTTCTTCTGTTGCTGTTTTAACTTTTCATGCCCCTGTCCATCTGCTCTCGCTTATCCCTAGAATGTGTAACCTATAGTTTCTCATTTCTCCCGTGACCTGTTTTAGTTTACCCGTCTCATTCATTGTCCTGACATTCCAAAATCCTATTCTTGTATCATGTTTTGCGGTCAGGACGTCCGTTTTCATGTCAGTGGCTTCCTTTCGGCTTTCACCACTGACAGTCATACGAGCCTCAGACTCCGGATGTCCGTCCCACAGCAAAGTTTGTTTATTTGTTGTTGTTTCCGTAACTTCAATTTTTTTTACATAGACAGGGGTGTCACTCCTATGCTAAAACCCCCAACCTGGAGGACCAGGGTGTCTGCTTTAGTCTGACCCCTGCCCGCGCAAACCTGTCCAGCTTGGTAGAACCTTCCAGGAGTAAAACTCCCGCTGGCATAGCTCTGGGGGTAATCAGGGTACGCAAGCCGCCATACCTCGACAAGGTTTTGACACCGGTGATGGCAGATCACTGTTGTGATGGGATAGAAATGTGTAAAGGAGGTCACTTAGCTGTCAGTGACGATTATGCTCGTTCTGATGGTTTGGTTCATGGTAGAATAATCACGCTCGTCGCTGGTCAAGGGTGTAGGGCGCAGCACGTTCCCAGAAATGTCAGGAGTCTACGAAGTTGGTCCCTCATCTTAAAGCTCAGGCCACTTTTCCATTCTTGTTCCAGAGATAGTACCCTCAACTGATACCACCAACAACTATTGTAAAAGAATAGAAACAAAACGCTTTCCTGAGTATTGCGTTTTCCGACACATAGTTTTGGGTCCCTTTCTCCTACTCCACCATCCCATCTAACTCAGAATTTACCCTCGATGAGAATTAAGCTTAATCCCTCGAGAGAAAACTTTCTTTACATTTAAATTGAATAGCTTTATATTTACTTTACATTCAAATGAAAACATTAATATTATAGATAGAATATGTTTACATTAACATCTACACTGATGGAAAGTGTTCACAATATAGATTGAATATGTTTTCATTTACATCTACACCGATTGAAAAGCTTTGAAACTTTCATTAATTTTAAAGTGAATATGTTTACACAGACATTTACACTGGTTTGAAAATGTAGATATTATAATTAGAATGTACATAATTTCTGTTATCTTTTCCTCCCTGCTCCATATAGAACTTGGGACTACTTATGCTTTTAGTTCTCTTTAAGAATCAAGCGATACAGCAGTCACAAGCACTTGCAGTGGTGGTTCATGAAATCATCATTTTATATGATGAGCTTGCCAGCCTCAAATGACTTGGACATCCATTTACGATGGATGGGTTTGAAAAAAAATCGAAAAAAGGTGATTCGTCTTACGTAAGACGAATCACCTTTTTTCGATTTTTTTTCAAACCCATCCATCGTATTCCACGTCTTACCGCAGTTCCCCTCCACTTCCTGGACATCCATTTAGCAATTTTCACATATCAGTATTCACTTGGCAATATATGTATTAGTTCACATGTTAGTAATGAAAATTGTAAAATGCACAACTTTTGCCAATATTGGCTCACAGACTGTTTGCTCAGAGAAGTAGGTTTAAGGCGCTGGCAGATGCCTTTTTTCACGTGTCTTGTGGGTCATTATGTTAGCACTAAACTCCCACTATGACTCCGTGTTTCAGTTTCCTAAAATGCCGGTCTTCCTTATTAAAATGGTTTTCCTGGGCTCTTTAAGTCCTTCAAGGTGTTCCACAAAGTGTGGTCTGATAAAGAGAATTCTAACTTATGGCATTCTGGTTTCGTCTTGGCAAGCGATCGTCACAGTGAATTTTCACAGCGTCTTAAAACTGCGAAAAGGTCAGGTTATATGGCCCTTCTTCCGCCGCATTTGTTTGTAACGATGCTAATCAGAGCGCCAATCGTTTCAAACATGCGTGTCTTTTGGGGTAATTTCAAAATTATTTCCGCCCGAAATAATGTGCGTGATGTAAAAGGTCACCTTTCCCATACATGGAAATAAAACATCCGATGCCTTGTATGCAGACTCACAAACACATATGTAAACTCATTTCCTGCCCAACATAATCTCTCCAGACAGGTTATCGGTAATATTGATACCGAGATGGGCCAGCGGAAACGATTACGCATTCTCACCCGTGTTTGCGTAGATCTCCCAGACAGATCTCCCAGACACGCAATATGGCTTTCTTTTCATCGATCGTGCGCGACCATCTTGTACAAACACAGATCGCCTCTATCAAAGGTTTCTAGATGACATCGGTGATAAACGTATTACCCGCTGACCTGTCTAATTAGCTTGGTATTATTGGCGGTTTGGAAGAGAGAGCGCCAGACCATCCCATCGGCTGTCTTCCTCCTGGCCTGGTTCCATTCTAGTCCTCGGTCCTTCAAAGATTGTCTAATGTTGTCCCCCCCAGCGGACCCCGGGTCGTCCTGGGGGTCTGAATCCCTGGCTCTTTGTTTCCCATGCTTGTCGTGGTAGCTGATCTTCTCCCATTCTGCAGACATTGCCAAACCATCTTAGTTGGGACTGTTCTACTTGGATCTGCAGGGGGTGAGATTTTAGGCCTTGACGTATCGTCTGGTTGCGGACCATGTCTCCCCTTGTCACTACAACCACCTTCCTTAGATACCTCATTTCTGTGGTTTGGATCTGGCTTCCGTGGGTTGTAGTCATTGCCCATGACTCGCATCCATATGTCAAGACTGGGACACAGGTGGAGTTGTATACAGCCATCTTCGTTTTCTTACCAACCTCTCTCTTGCTGAGGAATCCTCGATTTATGGCCTGAAAAAATCTCCCAGCTGCTGCTTTTCGAGTGGCCAACTCTTCTTTGATGCCTCCCTTTGGGTCTATAATAGCTCCGAGGTATTTAAAGTGGTCGACCTGCCCCAAGACCTGTTCTCCCAGCTTAATCTGATGTCTTCTTTCCTCTCGTGATATCACAATGGATTTTGTTTTAGAGCTGCTTATGACCATCCCTCTCTTCTCCAGCTCTTCCTTCCAGACCTGCAGGTTGGACTGGAGATGTGCCTCTGATCTAGCAATCAGGGAAACATCATCAACAAATGCCAGCTCTGAAATACAGACCTGTCTCATCTTCCAGTACCCCACTGAATACTTTCTTGTTCTCTCCTTACATGCCTTGATGACATCGTCCATGAGGAGTATGAAAAGATAAGGCGACAGGATACCACCTTGTCCCACACCAGTGGTGGTCCTGAACTCCTCTGACCTATGGTTTGCTGTCCTCACATAATTTCTGCAAGACTTTTAGAAGCTCTGTATAGCACGAATCAGAAGTGTTGGAATGTTCTTCCTTGCCAAACAATCCCAACGTTTGCTCCAGGGGGACCCTGTCAAACACCTTTTTCAGATCTATGAAACAAAGATGGATCTCACTCTTATACTCAATGGCCCTTTCACTCAGCTGTCTGAGTGTGAAGACTGGGTCTTGAGCACCTCGACCAGCTCGGAATCCGCACAGGACCCCAGCCAGGCGTCGGAGTCTCTGCTCTAGGATTCTAGAGCAGATTTCACCAGGGACACCGAGAAAGGACATTCCTACACGGGTTCCACTCCTTCGACTGTCACCCTTTCCGAAAATCGATGCTATGATTCACTTAGCGAAACGTAAACAAGTCTGGGGCGGCGAGGCAAAAACGCAGGGCATAAAATATGCCGAATAATAGGACGACTAATGAAGAAATGAAGGGATACTCCCGGAGAGAACAACAGTTATGAAAAGTGCACCCAAATAATAGGACGATGAAGGAGAGAAAGAAGGGCGCAAAAGTATATGCACAAACCGTTTTGTCACATTATTATATGTTTGTTGACAGCCTATGCTCCTTGTAGAGCTAAAGGTGAATAAATCACGTAGACTAGTTCATTCCCTACCCCCTTATTTTTTTTTTCAAATCGTATTCAACAATTCCTTTACTTAACTTAGGCGGTATTTAAAAGCGTAAAAATTGTCAATGATAATGCTAAACATATCTCATGAAGTCTATAGATTTATATATTTTATACTTCGTGTCTCTTTTCAGATTAACGATGTTAGGACAGATGCACCGGGCTGTCGCATTATTTCTTATTTTGACAACATTGTATGTAGAGTGTAAGAATGTTGTCTTTCTACCACTGTGGATTACGAGTCATATAAGAACTCATGCTTTTGTCGGGGAAGAGCTGGCAAAAATGAATCATAACGTATGGTTGGGGGTTTCCTCCACTCTGGAAAGGAGAAATGCGGAGAGTTATCACGGTGTGAATACTTTCAGGTACAACGACTTCTGGGAGTCGTCAGAGGACATGATTGTCTCTGATTTGGAAGCAACAGTTATTACGGCGATTGAGGCTGGTACCGAGCCAGACTTTGACTGGGTTATGAAATCTTTAGACGTAATTTCGGAAGTGTATTTCAAAGCGATGATGGAAGGGAAGTTCATAGATTACATAGAAAGTCTAAAACCGGATCTCATTGTACTCGATTGGAATCCTAAGGTGGACGAAAGAGTAGCAATATCATACAAGCTAAAAGTGCCATTTGCTGTTCTCAGCCCCCTGCAAGACCCGATTACAGGAAGAGTACCCTTTAATCCAGTGGCGGAGGCTTACAACTCTCCATACTTTCGCAATCGCGCTAGTTTCTTTGAACAAGTGCTAATGGTCGTTGAGATAATGTCTCCTCTGTTTCTGCATCTTGTCAATGATAGAGGGTATACAAAACAACTCTTTCCCACAGATCCAAATGTCCCACCTGCGAATGAACTCATGAGTAAAGCAGAAGTCTACATTGTGGAGTCTGATCCTATTTTTGATTATCCGCGGCCTGTAATGCCCAATGTGAAATGTATCGGTGGATTATCTGTCGGACCTGCAAACAAATTACAGGAACCTTTCAAGTCGTTTGTGGAGCGGTCAGAAAAAGTCGGGGTTGGTGTTGCAGTTCTGTCATTTGGTAGTCTGTTTATGAATCTCCCTAAAGAAATAGAGGTTAAACTTGTGACAGTCCTGAGGCGGCTAAATTTAAACACAATTTGGAGAGCCAATCTTACCTCACCCGACCCAAACAAGATTCTCACAACGACCTGGTTACCCCAGAATGATCTTCTAGGAAACAAAAATGTGAAAGTGTTCATTTCCCATGCAGGGGCCCACAGCCTGTATGAGGGACTTTATCATGGAGTTCCCATGGTCTGCTTACCGGTATTCTTTGACCAACACTTCAATGCTGAACGAGCACAAGATAAAGGTTACTGTCTCAGCCTAGATTTCGTCAAAGCGTCAGCGGATGAGCTGGTCAAAGTTATAGATGATGTAGTTTCTAGCAACAAAATTAAGTCAACCATTAGCGCAGCTTCAGCAATATACCGCCAGTTGTACAAAAATCCCAGACAAGAAGCAGCATTTTGGCTTGATCACGTGATGCGCTATGGCGGGTCTTACATGCGGTATAGTGGTCAGAATATACCCATGTATCTTTTTATTATGGACTACGTATTGGTGTTTGTTGCGGGTGTTTTATTTACTCTTGGAGTTTTGTTAACTGTTTTCGTCTTAAAACGAGTGCTTAGGTTATGTTTTAGAAGAAAAAGACATTTGAAGAAGGACTAATTTTTATATATACTGCGGCTCTGGACTTAGATTACATAGACTGTAAATCTTCAGTCGTAAGAGAAAAACATAGACATCGTACAAAAAAAAAAACACGGAGAAAGGAATTGGAGGTAGACGTTTATGGGATAACGACATGGACATACCTCGAAAGGATGGTACAGGACAATACGGCTTGGCGTGAATTTTCGAAGGGATATTCATCATAGGGAGCTAAATGAGATGATGATGATGATGAATCTTCAGTCCAATAAGGTGTGTACAACATAAAAATTTACAAGGTATATCGATGAATTAACGAGGCTTGGGCCTCTCCACTTAGCAGACCCCATTTCATTCATCTGCGCGAATATGCATCATACTTTTCAACTGTGATTACTGGCAGTAAAAAAAAATACTGAAAATAGGTTACCTGACAAGAGAACAAATTATTAATATTGTGATATACCACTGATACTATACAAACAAAGACAAATTTGATTTGTCAAAAATAAAAATAAATTTATTTGCTTACTCTAGTGCGGCGTGACGTCACTCTAATTGATGGCTTTTTACTTTTAAGCGTTTGCGCAATTGAAAATGGCATAAAGTGCTAATGACATTATTGTGCTGTCCGTCCATCCGTGTGTCAAAGGAAACAACTCAAGACCTCATGGCCCGATTCTGATAAATTGTTCTTTGTAAGTTTAGCAAAAATATGTATCGAACGGTTTCAGACTTCATTTAAATCAGATAAGAAGTAATGGCACTTCGTTTGTGTATAACGGCTTCAATTTTAAAGCCACACTTTTTCGTTGAGTTTGTTTGCTGTGTGTTTGGTTTTTTTTTTTATAATATCGCTTGACTCTAGTTATTTTAAGAATCATGTGATTTCATGCAATATTGAGACTATATCATCTACTGTCACTGCATTATCACTAGAATGTTTGCTGTATGCCGACACCTGATGATTTGTAGAGTCAAATATTGAGATGTATGTTAGGCACTATTAATCAGGGAAACTAATGCAACTGTAAATATACTGTCACGTGCCATCAGCTCAAGTTTTTCCATCTCTTCTTCATCGCTTTCAAGTCTGTCTCCAATTTTCTTACCATGGGGGATACGAAGAAGAACTGCCAGGTAATGCTATCAACAGGTATTAGAGACAGTTGTTAGTCACGGCAGTTTGCGAGCGACACTTTAGTTTTTTTTTTTTTTTTTTTTTTAATTAATGTGTTTGCTACTTTTCTTTGTAGCACGCCCCTTTCAACCATCTACCATGTACATGGAGTTGTTGGTTATATCAGGACGTGTTTCCTTTATTGTAGTATGTTTTTGTTTGTATTTATTTTATACTATATATCTCTAGTAGGTATTTTTCCTTTTGTAGTTATAGTTCAAAATGGTTTTTTTTTATCCTAAATATGATATTTTATAAGCTGATATGTTTTTAATTTTCACTGAACGGTTTATTTGTTTAATCCGTATGTATCTGGGGGGAGTCTTTCACCAGTGTGAACTACTGGCTCGGATCCTTATTTATTTTTTATATGTTAGCTTTAGTTTTTGTGATATAGTGTTTTATTAACTTTTGCACTTCTGAAGGGGTCTTTGTGCCTATGAGATTTTCTACACTCATTTCTACCTTGTGGTTACTACAGTATGTCTTAATGTTTTGCCTCTGCTGGTCATATTTATTGCAGTCCACCAGAAAGTGTCTAATTGTGTTTGGTTCTTGACACTCTTCACATGTGGGTTCCTCAATCATAAAATATCCAGTTCCAAGCTTAAGCCTCATCAGTTTTTTATTAATTGAAATTTTTAGTTCATCTTGTATTTGACTTTTTTTGTTTGGTTTTTTAAGGATTTTATATGAATGTCTTGCTTTTTTACTTTGGTCCCATGCTATTATCCACTCTTTAGTTATTGCTTGAGCAATTAAGCTCTTAATTTCAAACTTCCCTAAACCTACTTCAATTTTGTTATAGCTAGTTCTACCCCCTTTGGCTTCTTTGTCTGCAAGCTCATTTCCTGCTATCCCCACATGTGATGGTATCCATGTTACTGTTGCACTGCATGCTATGGTGTGCAGGTATGTATTAACCTGTAGTATTTCCTCTATAATATCTGGCCTGCTACATTCATTCCTGCTTCTGATAGCTAATACTGATGAAAGGGAATCTGTGAGAATGGTTACTTTATTTGGTGGGTTTTCTGCAGCTATTTCTAGAGCTTTTAGGATTGCCACTAATTCTGCTGTAAAGATGGATGTATTACCTGTTACTTTGTATCTTTTATAAATTTTTAACTTTGGTATTGCTATTCCTGCTCCTAATTGTCCTTCTTCGTCTTTTGATCCATCTGTATATATAGTTAGGCTATTATTTATATACCGTTCTATGTACTCTAATGCTTTACTTTTTGCTGAGATTATATCGTTAGATTTGCTTATGATCTTCGATAAGTGGGAGTCAGTTTCTGGCACTTTTAATTCCCATGGTGGGATCTTTGCTTTATACTGAGGACTACTGTTTATCATATTAAATAGGTTTGGGTGTTGATCCACTTCATCCATTGTTTTCCACCCTAACGGGTATCTATTATGGTTTAGTGGAATGTGGCCTATGTACTGGTTACCCCTATCAAAGGTTTTGTGTGCTGGGTGAGTTGGATCTTGTGCCACTCTTGCCCAGTAGCTGAATCTCAGTTCTTTCTCCTTAGCTCTAGTGCTACTTCTAGTGCCTCTGCTGATGTTCCCTTTGAGGCACCTGCTATTATTGACAGTGCATGGTTTTGGACTGTGTCTAGTTTTTTCTTGTTGCTCGGGGCGGCTGATGCATAGACAACACTGGCATAGTCAAATTTGCCCCTAATAAATGATTTATAGAAGGTTAACATTGTCTTATTGCAGGCTCCCCAACCACTTCCTTTCATATATCTTAGCATGTTAATAAGTCCCCTACTGCTTTGCACTAATAGGTCTATGTGTTTGTTCCAGTTTAGTTGCTGGTCTAGTACCATACCGAGAAATCTAGTTGATTTTGCTGTGCACACTTTTTGCTTATTAATGCTTATGTCAATTATATTATTTTTAATTACATGCCCTCTACTGAAGATCATTCCTATGGTTTTTTTTTAACGTTTAGATTAAATCCCCACTTGTGCATCCAGTCAGATACTTTATCTATTTGTTTTTGTACTGTTTTATAAAGTAATGGGAGATTTCTTCCCGTTATCCATATCGCAGCGTCATCTGCAGACTGGGATAGGTTGTTTTTTAAGTCTTTAAACTCGTCGCCTAGGTCGTTGACCATAATCGTAAATATAGATGGTGATATTACTGATCCCTGTGGGATTCCATTCTGTTGTTCATACACCTCAGATCTATCATTGTTTATTTGTACCGTGAAGTATCTATCCTGCAGGAAGTTTTCTAAATAATTGTAAGTTCTGCCTACTATACCTAATTTCCTGATCTTATAAAGTGCACCCTCCCTCCAACACTCATCATATGCTCTTGCTACATCAAGGAATATTGCTACTGTCTTTTCATTCCTTTTGAAGCCTGTGTTTTCTTGTCACCGGTGCGGACGGCCTTAGCCTTGCCGGCCTTTTTGGCACCTTTGGACGATACTTTAGGAGGCATGTTGACTGGACTGTGTTGTACAGAAAATTAGTTTTTCCTGACCGCGCTATTTGTAGCTATCGTGACAGAGGTCACGTGGTTAACTTCCTAACGGGAAAAAAATGCGGCGGTGTTTACTTTTGATAGGGCTTAACTAATGCTTTTAGGCTACTTTATTATTATAAATACCGGCTTTAATTTTGCGTTAAGCTAGACTAGAAATGTTAGAGTAAATTTTAGAACAAGAACAAACACTTTATCACAATTAGAACAGAAGATATAATAGTCTGAAATAGTGTAAAATTTACTTTTTTTTAATATTTTGTTATTGTTTGTTTCTTATGCAATTTACACTAAAACGATCACAATCAACATGCATAACAAATTACAGAAATCAAAAGTAGAAAACCTGCAGAAAATGGATATCATAGTTTTGTTTTCGATTCATGCGTCAAACATTAATTAATTATTGAAACATTAAATTGCAAGTCCTCATTTATTACCTTAAAATAACACACCCAATTGTCCCCAAAACATGAGAGCTAACAATTTTTTTTTTTTTTTTTTTTTTTTGCGTTCGCCCGCTAATACTCAAGGCGAAATCTCAGGTTATTATTTTATGTCTAACCTGACATTGATTTTACGTGAGTATCCCTTTATTTCTTGTACAGAGACAGGTGTCCCTCGCCATTCAGGCAAATACTCGCCGATTTCGGAGGTACCCATTGCAGCTGGGTCGGCTCAGGCGCCGCCAGTCCCTGGTCGACGACACTCCTTCAAATGTCCTCGCCAGGTCTCGAGTTAATCCAGTCCAAATCCCGGTCGACGAAAAATCCTCAAATGCCGTCGCCCGGGTTTGATCCTGTATCACCCGGTCGCCAGAGCGGTGTTGTAACCACTACGCTACAGCGGCTCCCAGCTAACAATTATCTCTCAATCATACATCACGATGGTCATGTAAAAATGAGTATGGTCATGAGTAAAACGAAATGTTCAATTTAATAAATAAAACATACACCTATTAAATGATTTACACACTCTGTTAATTCTGTCACTCTCTCGCGACAACTGCCATAATTTGCTCTAGCCCCAAAATTTCGCTCAATTATCATTCACACTTCCTTTTTTTTAATAGGAGGAATCTGTACATTCACAGATGGAGAAATTTGTAACAAATGAGTTTCCATTATAAATTTTAATTGTGAAGTTATATTTTTAATACAGCTAGCGCGTCTTTCAATTTTGGAAATAGCGGAATGTACAAATTCTCCTTGCTCTCCATGCATGCCCATTCCAAAGCCATGAGTTCTGATCCAGTCTGCACAATGTTTTTCTAATATGTGCCTGCTGCAGGTCTAGTGAGTCAGTTGATGTTCCAGCAATATGTTTCCTAACAGTGTGGAGAAATTGAGATCGCTTACGTTTTGTTGGCGTTCTGGTGACTGATGTTTCTCTTCTATGTTTAATTAGTTTTTGTAGTACAATAGGCTGTCCTCTGGTTTTGCATTTTATGATATTATTTTGTGCTGTTTCTAGTTTTTTTCTAATAATGGATGTGAATAGGGTTTCTTCCTCTTGTGTTAGGGGTTGTGAAGGTGGCTTAGCAAGTAACTGTTGTACTGTGATGTCGCTTTTGAAGACAGGCGAGGTGGATGTACTTGTCGTATGTATAACTGACTTGGTAAGTGTAGATGTGGCAACAAAAACTGGCATGCTAGGGTGAGTAGTGTTATCCACCTCCAAATGAATAATGGTGTCGCCTTTAATGTGAGCTGACACATCAACCTCCAGCTGAACAATATCATCACTAGTGTGAGCAGACACATCAACCTCCTGCTGTACAGAGCTATCCTGACTACAGCTAACTGACTGACTACAGCTAACTGACTGACTACAACTAACTGACTGACTACAACTAACTGACTGACTAGACATGGAGGGGTCAGAAAGAACATCACAGGGGATAGAGCAGCTTTTTGTTTTTAAAACACCAAAAGATGTCTTTGCAAAATAATTGCACAGTTGACATTCACTTATAGTTAAATTATGGTCATAGTCTTTCCAGATGTGCTGACTGTTTTTCAATAGTAACTTGGCTGTTTCAAGACACTTCTCATTATGCCTCCTTTTTGCGTTTTGTATTCGTAAGTAACACTTCCTACAAAATATATGTTCCGTCGGTTTATCATCTGATACGTTAATTCCAAACACAAAGAACAGATCACTAACGTAATTCGAACAGTTCAGTGCATTTCGTTTTGAACTTTTTGTTTGGGAAGTTAATGCTCTCTTGCCACAGGCTCTGCACAGTGCACTGGCACAATTCATATGATGCAACAAAGTATGTTCCATTTCGTTGTTATGTAGTATAGTTTACTTGTGTATGTATAAAGCTAATGGAATATTTGGGAGTATCAAGTCTAACACCAGGCTGTAGAATGCTTTATCTGTGAATGAAAGAAGATATACAAACAGTTACTTAGAATTCTTTGGCAGCCGTCGTGTGCACAGGATTGTCTACCAAAGAACACTAATGGAACAATCCTTATCTCACACACAATTTAAAAAAGACATTCATATTATAAATACAAGATTAACAAGACTTGAAAGATAGATCAAAGTATGTGGAAGTAATCTATCTATAGCTTTACATGTTTTCTGACTCTTATATACGTAGCTAAATATCATTATAAATGAATGAAATTGCAAAAACAGATGGTATTTTACAAAAAGTTTTTTTTTTACAACCTTATTTAAGATTTGCGAATATCAGGAATGCGTTTACAGTGATTTAATTAAATGTTATAAAATCTGTTGACAATATGCTTGTTCTTGTAATGCCAAACTCACACAACTGACTACCACACATTCTCAAGATATGACACAAACAAAAAAAAGTATGTGGAAATTATTTTTAGCTTCCCTTCGAGAAGTCTATATAATTATAAACTCATAAAAATTGGCCGATTTTTAGATATTACATGAATAAATTGATTATTTCTGTTATGAATTTCCTCAAATGATGACGCTGTTTTCAAAAGTCTGTAACTCCGTCAAATATAATTTCAAACAAATAAAAACGTAATCAAAAATAGAACACAGAACAAAGTTATAGTACACAAAAAAAATGTTTGCGCTGTGTTTATCCAGAACGAGTGTGTAATGATTTATATAATTACTGATTTTACACACACATCAGATGATTTTCCCCGCCAAACTAGCAGTAGGCGTTTACGGTGCACAGGAAGATTTATTACCCGGTGTCAGAATTCCGGTCACCGGAACTAAAAGAGCGCTCTGGTATAGGGTACAAACAGCCGTGTAGTATGTGATGGTACATTTAGAGCTGGACAGCCGGACGTTTTCCCAACACGAGCCATATGTATACTTCAGTGTGTATGTTTAGTATAAAAGGCGTAGTCAGCGAATGAAATAGAGGATAATTTTTTAAAATATAAGTTGATAACAACTGTGTTAATTTATGCTCCCACCCTGGCTGCGCAACCGGCCCAAGGTCTTTCTGTCTTCATCCTTTTGTATTTCTGTCTCTAGCTCTCTTCTCCGTGTATTCTTCGGTTTGCCGCTTCTTCTCTTACATAAATAAACGTTATCCTCCGTTATGTCCAACGAGTGCCTGTTAATTAAAGGTAAAGGTAGTCCCACATCAAATACTACCGTAGGGGAGTGAAGTGTTAGAGACTTGACTATAAATAAATAAATAATACACAAAGGTATGTTTCAGGCACTCGTGAGAAAATAAAGAAGACAACAGAAAAACAACGGAAGTGATAGGCTTACCGGAAATCGAACCCAGGACCATACGAACGACACCACCGCCTAGCTACAGAAGCGAACCGTTACTATCCTCTCTGTCAACTTTATTTACACTTCTTCTCTTGCATATTGAAAACAAGTTCGCCAATATAAAATAAAAACCGGTAGAAAAGACAATCTTACCTCACGCAAAGCAACGAATTTTATCAAATGTAAAGAATAAATTAAAAAGGGGAATAGGTAAATAATACACGAATAGCTGAACTGAAGAAATATGAACCTTACGCGCGCCCTGTTTGATATGCAGACTGCCGCCAAAGCTTAACTTTTTAAGTGCAATGTGAAGAATCGACGTATGGAATCGCGTGACACGCTAGGCATAAACAAATAATGGGCGATCAGTTACGATCAGTGCTTGTGAATTGAATGTCTAAAATAGCCGGTCCTCCTACAAGTTGTGTAACAATGTTTAGAAAAGCTCGTAAGGTACAAATGCTGTCCAACAAAATAAACTTGCTCATATTTAACAAGCATAGTGGAAAAAAATTTAGACTTACTGTTACTGGACAACAAGTGGCATCGCGCGAGAGAATCAAGAAATGTAAAGAACCCAAGAGTGATACGAAGTCATGTTCATTTTAGCCAGTCGGCATGACAGTTGAGAAAAATGTAATTATATTTGATGTGTGCTCTTTATTATAATTAGCATTATTGTTTGTTCACGCTGCTTTTCACCCATTATTATGCAAATAAAGCAATAAAATGTTGAAACAAGTAGTCAGCGTTACGTTTGTTTTGCCAGGTTGCCGTGTCTTCCATTTTCTGTTTTATTTATTTATGGGATCCCTTTGACATTACCATCCACCTTGTATAATTTTAGCCTAAAAAGTGGTTGTAATATGCTGATACAGTTTGGGCCAGAGATGATTAATCCGGACTCGGCTAAACTTAAGTGGATAGTTGGCTATAAAATCACAGATATAAAGGATTTACATTTTTAGTGTAAAAAAATGCATTCTAATTTATTCACTGTAATTTTTTTTAAAATTTAAATATCATTTTATAATTAATATTCGTTCTCCTCTACTGCCTTTTTCTGTTGCTTTTTTTCCCCATCCTTCTTCTTCTTCCTCGTTCGCCCTGAAAAGGACGGTGGATTTTCTAACACTTCTTTTCTAAATCCTCACTTTGTTTCCTCTTTTTCTCCTTACTTTTCCTCTTATTCCTGTCTCTCCTTCTTTTTTTTTTTTGGTCACCTAATTTCTCTAACTTGATTTTCCCGTCTCTCTCTCTCTCTCTCTCTCTCTCTCTCTCTCTCTCTCTCTGTCTCTCTCTCTCTCTTTCTCGCAGCCTTAATAAGCAGGTTTCTTGCTTTTGTTAGATGAGGTAGAGCAGAAGTGAAAGTTCACACAATGACACATCATATATATATATATATATATATATATATAAAAAGTTCACAAAACATGTGGTTGTCCATGGCGCTGGAAACCTCATAATGTAAATACATTACCACAGAAACCAATGCCACAGAAGCATGTGCTTTGGTGTATGATTCTTGAAATAGGCCAGCTACAGTTACGGCTCCATACTCCTGCGGCTGGCCGTTTAAAGGAATAGAATGCCAGTAGAAATAGAATGTATTAAAGAACGTATCAAATCTTTTCCTGAATGACTCACTGAATATGGCTCGTAATATTTGGCAAAGGTTTCCCTAATAGGGAGCTTCAAAAGAAAGATAGTGAAGAAAATACAGCACCTTAAATTCCTCTTGCATAAGAATGGAACAGTGATAATTACAAGAGGAGATTAGGTCTGCTGGCCACCTTGATTCTTCTGATACGTGTCGAAAATAATATAATAAAGTAACCCCCCATAAAATAATACAAAACAAACAACAGACACCAACATCAACCACTAACAACAATCAGTGTACTATACACTGAACACGGAAGGTGCAGTGAAAATTACAAAGAAACGTTATTTATTAATGAATGGAAGTGTACTGAATGGAATGTGTGAAGACACGTCTGTGCGTGTCCTTTTGTGTGATCTCTCACCCCTTCAGCCCTCCGGCAGTAAACTTCGTTTCTTCATATTTATTTATTATTCGCTTGTTATGTTGCATAAAACATGCCTTTTCATTCGTTATTTTCACTATTTTGCTCTATGCTGGACATAGCATGGTGAATTCTCTAACACGCCACTCCCCTATGGCAGTATTTGCTACGGGAGTAATGTGTATCTTATTGTTTCACACTCCACTCCCAGACTGTTGTTACGATTCGTCAGGTTTGGTGACCCGGCCAGCGATAATATTTTATCGCCTAATCTGTCTGACCGTCTGTGGAAACGGGGCGGTCAAACATTTAACCACATTGGAAAGCTGTTGATCATGTTGACACAAGCCGGTATTGTGATACGATGAAAGAAATCAATATGGTTTGACCAGACATCTGTCTGGCGGAGGCACGCAGATAAAGGTGATAAACAGAGGTGCGCCGGAAGTCTTATGTAACGATATGACATCACTGTGTAAGAGGCCACGCGTGTATATTAAATTTAATATTTTCAAATACGCGTGGGATGAGTAATGATAAACTTCCCCACCCAAACAGTGCTAGATAGATTGGATTGGTTCGCCAGAATCTACTGTGATTTGATTGGAACTTTCGGCGGAAACACAGCTGGGATTTGAAACTAAGGATTGTGAGATATAATCTAACAAACTCGGAGTCACAGCACACAGACAGACTGCATCGCAGCGGCAACTAAACACCTCCTACAAGCCAGAGGAAAGAGGATAGGACTTATCATTCCACAACTATAAGTACTAGATCGAGTATTGGGCAACTTTGGAAGTACAAGTAAACCCGCAATTTTAATACAAGACAGGAAACTTGGGAATTTTATCACAAGGAGTCATAAGAGAAATTATAGATTTCCAGACCAAGTGTTTCACCCGTCATAAGAGGAATTATAGATTTCCAGACCAAGTGTTTCGCCCGTCATAAGAGGAATTATAGATTTCCAGACCAAGTGTTTCACCCGTCATAAGAGGAACTATATATTTCCAGACCAAGTGTCTCACCCATCATAAGAGCAATTATAGATTTCCAGACCAAGTGTTTCACCAGTCATAAGAGGAATTTCTCAGACTTAAGTGATTCGAACAGCATCTAAATACAGGACTGTGGGTCAATTCTAATCTGTGCCAGGAGAAGTGTGTATTCCCAAAATGTTCGGGTAAGTGTAAACCATTTATTTACTAATGTAAATTCTACAGGTTTCTTGCTAAGTGGTTATGTATATGAGGCTGGCAACCTCAACATATGAAAATAGTATATGCATGAACCACTACTGCAAAAGCTGGTGATTGTTTCAGACTAGTCGTGCGGGAAACCCGGCAGCAGATCGACCCTAAACCCCGACGGGAGTAGCGACGAGCAATGAGTGATAATACTTCGCATGTGCCTAAAGTGTATAGAATCATGTTGTGAGATTTACATACCTTTTTTAATTGCAATTCAGGCAAATCATTATCCATGCACTCCAGATGCAATTTCCTAGTTGACACGCAGAACGATATTGGTGAATTTTCATCAAATTCCCTGAGTTACATTGTGTGCTCGGGAATTTAATTCTTCTGAGAGGTTAACATTCGTGGGTGGAGCGCATGAAAATGGGCCTGTTAGTTTGCGGAGAACAAATGTACTGAGGCATTTGTTTCTTTCTAATTTGTCACATTTCGTGGTTACAAGACATCAGACTTAAGTACTGAAGTTCCTACGCCACTAGTGTGAGAGAAGAGTATCACCACCAACCGCCTACAGTGGACGAATTATGTGGAGAAGTGTACTCATCACCAAAAAAGAAGTGACGGAAACCACAGCTGCAGGACTCATCTGGAGCTAAGTGTTATATAACAGGCTACAGCAAAAATACGGACATTATTATTAATGCCCTACCAAAACCTCAATGAGGAAAAATGTTATATAACTTTTGCCAAATTTTCCATATTTATTTTCCCATGTTACAGACTAATTGACTATTAAATTTGTTGTATGTTATTTTAAACTAAACAATAATAGTTGATTCAGTTTATATGTACGAAAGCAAACGTATGAGCCAGTTCTTCTTGATATATATATATATATACACATATATATATATATATATATATATATATATATATATATATATATATACATATATATATATATATATATATATATATATATATATATATATATATATATATATATATATATATAAATATAGAGCCATTACTTATAAGAGGGCATTCGTTGGATTACTCCAACTGGGGGCTTGACGGGCCAGAATCATTGCATAACCCCTTCACAAAAGGCGACGGACCAGATAATAAGTTAACAAATTTGCTCAGCCCTTAAGCAGCGTTTGTTCTTGACTTCTGGGAATTTCTTGTGAAGGCTCCTCTACGGTAGAAGCGCCATTCATCTTCTATCTACATCTTTGCCAAGAGTAATCTTGCGCGAAGATAGATACTTTGGACGACCTACTTTTAGATACGCATGCGTTGTCACCATAAGTGGGCCACTACTGCAAAGCAAGGGGAGGCAATCCCGTGAAAGAATGAAGTTAAAAAATTTTGAGTGAATAAACAAGTGATGTGTGCAAGTATCTTTCACAAACGCTAGTGTCAGTTTTTAAATTTAACAGAGTTTTTGTGTCACTACTGTTTTATCATAATTATGTGTAGGAGAGTGATGGGTTCCAGTGCATATATCAACGTAGCTGAAATGTCCAGCGTCGAATCTGCATAAGGTATAGGGTGGTATCTTCATTCATTCATTCATAACCCTCCACTCCCAAAGGAGCATAGGCCTTCAACAAACACATGCCAAGTCCTCCTGTCACGTGCCATCATCTCAAGTTCTTTCTATGTTCTCCTCATCATTTTCACCTCTGTTTCCAACTCTCTTCTCCATGTACTTCTTGGTCTTCCTCTGCCTCTCTTGCCCTGGGGGTTCCAGAACAAGGACTGCCTTGTAATGCTATCAACAGGTTTCCTCAGTGTGTGTCCTATCCATCGCCATCGTCTTCTTCTCATCTCTTGTTCCACTGGCACTTGTCCAGTTCTTGTCATCAGTTCCACATTGGTAACCTTGTCATACCATTTTAATCCCTCTATTCTACGCAAGCACCCATTTATGAAAGTCTGTAGCTTTTTGGTTGTTGTCTTTGTTGTTCTCCATGTCTCCGAGCCATACAATAGGACTGACTTCACATTTGAGTTGAAGATTCTTATTTTCGTGTTGGATCCTATTTCTCTTGATCTCCATATATTTCCCAATGCAATGAAAGCTCCTCTTGCTTTTTGTATTCTTATTTTGATATCGCTGTCTGTCCCTCCAACTTTGTCTATATTACTGCCAAGATATGTGTATGATTCTACATCTTGTATTGGCGTTTCTTCAAGTTCAACCCTGTTTTCATTACCTGCATTTATTCGCATTATTTTTGTCTTTTCCCTGTGTATTTTCAGACCCAATTGCTGTGACCTCTCATCGAGTGTTTTCAATTTGTCCTGCATCTGATTACGGTTATGGGACAGGAGAGCCAAATCATCAGCAAAATCCAGATCATCCAACTGCTTAGTCAGAGTCCACTGGATTCCATTTCTGTTGTGTGTTGTCGATGATCTCATAACCCAATCTATTGCCAGCAAGAAAAGAAATGGAGACAAGAGGCATCCCTGTCGCACTCCTGTTCTTATCCCAAATGGTTCTGTAAGCTGTCCTTCATGAAGAACTCTGCACGTCATGTCTTCATAGGTTTTCTTTATTAAATTAATGATTTTCAGGGGAACTCCATAATGCCTCATCAATTTCCAAAGTGATTCTCTGTCCACACTGTCAAATGCTTTTTCGTAGTCCACAAATCCGATGTATAGTGGTGAATTCCATTCCAGACTTTGTTCAACTATTATTCTCAAAGTGGCTATCTGGTCTGTACATGATCTGTTTTGTCGAAAACCTGCTTGTTCATCTCTCAATTTCTTGTCTATGGACTCCTTTAATCTCTCAAGGATAATCCTGTTCAATACCTTTCCTGGCACTGATAGTAACATTATTCCTCTATAATTTGTGCACTCTTGTAGATTTCCCTTCTTAGGCAACTTAACCAGATATCCTTCCTTCCATTCTGCTGGTATCTCTTCTTTTTCCCAGACTTTACCAAGTAATTTATATAACATCTCTGTAGCCGTGTCGATATCTGCTTTGATGGCCTCTGCTGGAATGCCATCAGGTCCAGACGCTTTTCCATCTCTTAGAAGCTTTATGGCTTTCTTTATTTCTTCCTTCGTTGGTCTTTCACCGTTAATTTGTAGCTCTTCTTCTGCTGGCTGGATGTCCGGCGGGTTTTGTGGAGCTGGTCTATTGAGAAGGTCCCCAAAATATTCTGTCCACCTCTTCATTTGCTCTTGTATATTGCTGAGAAGTTTCCCATCTCTCTCCTTTTTTACTATTTTGTCTAATATACATCTGTATTATATTTTTTTTTTAACATTGAATGTGTCTCTCCATGTTTATGCAAATGTGTATGTTAATTGTACTTCAGAATAGAGGATGTGTGGAAGGAAGGGTGCCCCTATTTGAAATTAACTGCTTTGGTGCAAAAAGAAAATGTGTGCTGCTGTGTAATTGTGTACACTTTTTTTTAAAAGAACATACCAGTAAACAAACTTTGCATGACATGCCCCTATCGTGTGTTACCGGGGCCCGAAAGGGGAGCAAAGAATAGTAACACTGTCCCCTGCCAAGCATGTCGTAGAAGGCGACTAAGGAGGGTTGGGCATGGGGCCGGTTACCCCATCCTGTAAAAAAAATTTAAACCACAAAAAACTTCAACAAATATGGACAAGTCAAATAAAGAAAATAAAACACAGCCATCCAAGACAGGGGAAGGTCCTCTCGCGGGGAGGCGTATGATGCAACACAGAGAAAGCCGAAAGGAGTCTGTGTTGCTGACTAACCTTCTTTCTTCTAGGAGAACTTCCAGATTTGGCACCTGGAATGTTCGGACATTGAACGAACAAGGGAAAGTGGCACAAGTAGCAGCAGAAATGAGGGAATACAAAATCGAGGTTCTGGGAATGTGTGAAACAAAGTGGAAGGGGGTAGACAGGAAGAAACTCATCACAGGTGAATTGGTGCTGTCCTCAGGACACGAAGACGAAAGTTCACACCACAGTGAAGGGGTAGCTCTTATGTTATCTAAAGAAGCACAGAAAGCACTCATTGAATGGGAAGCTGTGGGACCCAGAATAATAACAGCTATTTTCAAAACAGCTAAAAAGAAAATTCATGTCAATGTCATCCAATGTTATGCACCAACTAATGACAAAGAAGAGTCTGTGAAAGAAGCATTTTATACTAAACTACAGGAAATTATGGATAAAGTAAAAAGAAGAGACATCACAATTTTGATGGGTGACATGAATGCAAAGATAGGTACAGTCAATACTGGATTTGAAGAAGTCATGGGAAAACATGGGCTAGGAGTAATGAATGAAAATGGAGAACTATTCGCAAACTTCTGTGCTTCAAATCAACTGGCTATAGGAGGAAGCATGTTTCCACATAAGAGAATACACAAGGCAACATGGATATCACCAGACCATAGAACAGAAAATCAGATCGATCATATATGCATAAAGAAGAAGTTTAGATCATCATTGCAGGATGTAAAGGTATATAGAGGAGCAGATGTGGCATCAGATCACCATCTTCTGATAGCCAAAGTAAAAATGAAACTCAAGAGATATGCAACAATGCAAAATTATAGACAACAGTTTAATGTAGGACAGCTAAGAAATCAAGAAACAAGAGACAAATTTGCGGTCACAGTATCCAACAAATTCCAAGTGCTCCAACAGTTGGAAGATGTAGAGAATACAGAAGACTATTGGCAGCAGGTCAAAACGGTATGGAAGGAGACATGTGAAGAAATACTGGGGAAAAGGGAAAGACAACAAAAAGCATGGATAACAACAGAAACCATCAATAAGATAAAAGATAGAAAAACAAGAAAGCAGAGTTAAACACAAGCAAAACCAGAAGTTCCAAAGCCAAGGCTCAAGAAGTGTACACAGAAGCAAACAAAGAAGTAAAAAGAAGTATCAAAAGAGACAAGAGGAAGTATATTGAGGAGTTGGCAAGAGAGGCAGAAGATGCTGCAGCCAAAGGAAATATGAGAGAACTGTATAGCAGCACAAAGAAGCTAACAGGGAAATACAAGCAAACAAGTTGCCTCATAAAAGATAAAAGAAAAGATAAGGGTGGTATCTTAGTGATGTTATATCAGGTCACTGGGACTATGCTCCACGTGTCGAAGTCAGTTGAGGTTGCCCACTGGTTCAGGAAAACAAGATCAGGCTCAGGATTTCCCAGCTCTTCCCTTTAACCACAGGATTAATGGAGATCGTGTCTTTCCAGGTTTCAACTTGTTTGGGAATAAAACATAATTCAGCTTTTAAAATACCCATTAGTGACAATACCCTATTAGGTTTCTGGTTTCATTAGCAACCAATTTGCAGTAGTGCTCTGAAACTGTCTGTTCATCTCCTAAATCGTTCTTTTTTTTCTCACACAATTTCTGAAGAGTTGTCACTACCTTCACAGTTGCTATCTTGACACTAACGCTTCTGCTCCATTGTGAGCACAACAATATAAAAAGTGTATCAACAAATGTACATCCTAAACATAAGTGAATCTAATAATCTAATAACCATGGTTAATGTGCCTGTTATACCTGTCGTAACATAGCGATAGGCGATAGCAATAAATTCCCCATTTATTCATACAAATTACGTCAGGTAACATTAGTCGAGTTTCCTGATATGCAATAAAGTAATGCGATGTCGGCAAAGTACATCGACATATTGTCGCGAAATTGGTTTCAAGTCATTGCAAATGAGTTCAGTTAGATTTATAAACCCATCTACGATCGAGTGACCGCTTTCAAAATGGCGGCGTATCAGCGAAATGTGTTTCGGACAGAGGAAATCGCCAACGATAAATAAAAACGAAGGGAATCCGTATGAAAAGGATTTTACATTTCAGTACAGGGAAGGATGGTGTATAACTGCATATAAGATGGAACGGTAGGAAGTTCTCATTTACGGAGATATATGCGTATTTCGGCTGCCCACAGTTACGCTAAAAGCATGTAAACCCACTTCTGTTCTAAATATTAAAATCAACAAATAACAGTTTGGGAATTTACATGGATAGGAAGATAGAGTTTTATCAGCTGTATAAAACTAGATAAGATGGAACAATATGGATATTATATATGCCGAGAATGATAAAGGCAAAATTTCAGTCGACGCACAGATCGGCCGAAATCACTGTTCGGGAAGGATTTTTCAGGTTAGGTTTAGGCTGTGACGTCGGTACTCTCCGATACGTCCGCGCTTTGCGTATAAGTAGCGGATCGGTAAACTGAGAGAGATACAGCCTGAACAGGGTAGACCAAGATGGAAAGAGAAGAGGCAACAATGATCAGAGGTTGAGTGCCCGATCTCCACCCATCATTTCATCAAAACAACAACAAACAACAACAACGAGAGAGATACAGCCATCTTGAAAGATATTTAAGTGGTGAATAATTTATACTTTTGTTGATAGTATTAGAGTAGGCCTACTGTAGTTAAGGTTAAGTATTAGGGGACTATTTAATTTAAGAATCGTAGTGGGGTAAAGATATATATAACAAAATAAACCAAAGATTACATATAATATTCAATCATCAGAATATAATTCAAAGACAACAAATAGTAGCATTCTAAAAGACAGGGAAAATAACCAATGGTAGTATTCACCAGAAAACAGTCCGAGGAAGGGAAAGCGATGGCCAAAACTCCAGAAAAAGACAAAACTTTAAACCGGACAGAAAGAAACAGGACCACGAACCCTGAAATAAAAAAAACAGAACTAAAGGACACGAGTAAAACAATAATGGAAAATCGGGAAGGAGGCGCGGAAGGAAAAACAACAAAAAGCAGAATCAACAAAGGAGAAAGATCAGGAACCAGCACAGCGAACGGAAAGAAAGGACCCAGGGAAAAGGATAATCAGGACAGCCAGGTAAACGCGGACAAAACAAGTCATGAAACCAGAGGGGATAAACTGAAAGGAGGCTCAGAAGTAAAAACAACAAAGGAAGGCAAAACGTGGGCAGAAGCAGTTAAAAACCAAGGTAGGGACACCAGGCATGATAAACTAGAAGAAAATACTAACCAAAAAAATAGCAATAAAAGTACCAAAAAAGACTCAAGACATCTAGCAACCCAGGCAGCTCCAAAAAATAAAGATGTAGTAAACATATGTCGTTTAAAGATAACGCAAGTAGCTGGTGAGGCTGTCAAGATCAAGGCATTAGATGAAGACAAAATTATAAACATCCTTGATCCTGTGTTAGGCAAAAAGGCGATAGCCAAAATTTCGAAAACCCATTTTGGCATAATAATTATCCCAAATCAGAGTGACAGAATAAAAGAGATGATAGAGGAACTCAAAGTAGAAGCAAAAACAGTGACTCTTGCACATGACATAGAAGTAAAGATAGAGCTAGCAAAAGTGACCAGTAGATGTGTATTAAAAGGGATAAACACTACCCTTTCAAGCGAGGAAGTTATGAACATCCTCGCAAAACATAACCCAGACATAAAGCTGGTACACGTGGACAGAATAATGGTGAAAGGGAGTATCGTTACCCCAGTGGTAGTGATAACAACAGAAGGTAGGGAACCCCCCAAGATGGTACTATTTGGGAAAACACAAAAAAACACAGAAGCCTTCATTCCCCCAGTGTTGCAGTGCTCCAACTGCATGAAGTTTGGTCATGGACGCCACACTTGCAGGGGGAAGGCAGTATGTAGGTTTTGTGCGGGGGCACACCCTTTCACGCAATGCGAAAAGGCAAAGTCAGATACTGACTATAAAAAGGATACTTATACGAACAATAAAGTTATAACAGAAATTAAGAGTGTGCAAGAAGATGTCAAAATGCTTAAGTCACAGATGGCAAAAGAAAGTAAGAACAAGTTAGAAAATAATAAAATAGTACCAAAAAACCAGTCAGATGATTCAACTACATCCTCGGATGACACAAGTGCACTGAAAAGTGCAGAGGCATTGCTTCAAGAAGTGAAAGCCATACAGCACCAAATTTCCCAGGATATAGCTAAACTGACTGTACTGAAAGAAGAAAATGAAATGATACTAGTCAAACTGTCTGAACAAAAAGAAGAAAGTGAAATAATACTAAAAAGAATGGAAAGTGAAAGGCAGGAGAGTAACATAGGGAGAGAAGGGAATGTAGCATTGGATGAAAATAGGAAAGTGGTCAACCTAGAAGAAAATATCAAAGGACACATTGAGGCACTTTTACCATACATAGTGGAAAAAGTTAGGAATAAAATGATAAGTTTAAATAAGGTTTTTATTGAGAACTTGATGGATAGTGGGTCCACAAGTACAGGAAATGCAGAATAAGAGCAATTTGATAGTTAACCAAAATAAAAGGTACACTAGAGGATGTTAAAATTCAATTTAGAAAGATTTAGAATTATCCAGTGGAATTGTAGGGGTATTAAAAAAAATTTTACACCCCTACTATCAGAGACTGGAGAAAAATACTGATATATATGCTCTTCAAGAGACCCATTTAAACCCAAATAATAAATATAGTTGTAAGGGCTTTAAGATACTTAGACACGATAGGAAAGAAGGTAGAGGAGGAGGTGTCGCAGTATTAGTTAGCGAAAAATTTAAAATCATAGACTGGGAAGTATTTAATACAACCAATATAGAAGGTATCCAGGTTACTATAGCAGCTGAACAAAACAATCTAACAATTCTAAATGTATATGCTAAAGATGGCACAATTAAAGATGAAGAAATACTAGCCATAAGCACCAGACTAGGCCCCAAAACAATCATAGTAGGCGATTTTAATTCCCATCATTGTGCTTGGGGTGGACAACATGCAGATAATGCAGGAAAATGCCTACTTGACTTCATAGAAAACAATGAACTACTAATACTAAATGATGGATCTGCAACAAGAATTAATCCACAAGCTAATAAGGCAGACTCAGCAATAGACATAAGTATAGCAACTAACAACCTAGCGAATGTAAATTGGGAAGTGTTACAAGACACAAACTCAGATCATCTGCCCATTGTAATAACCATGCATGAAAATGTCATTCCAAATCCAGAACCAGAGAAACCTACCTTCAACTATAAAAAAGCAAACTGGGAAGCTTTCCAATCAGAGCTGGAGGTGATGGAATATAAAGACATGGAATCAGATGATACTGACTTGTGGGCAGAAACACTGACCAATGAAATTCTGAAAATAGCAATAAAGTATATACCAAATAAAAATATGCCACAACACCTTAAACCAATAAATAACATTAAGAAGAAAAGAGAAACTCAATGGAATAAATAACCAGTTGCCTGGTGGAATAAAAGCTGTGCAGAAATTCATGAGAGAAGAAAAAGGGCCTTACAAAAATATAGAAATAACAGAACAGAAGAAAACTATGATAAGTATAAACTTATTAGGAATGAATCTAACAGAATAATATTCAAAGCCAAAGAAACTAACTGGAAGGAGTTTTGTCAGTCACTTAAACCTAGCACTCAAATTAGAGAAGTATGGAAAAAGCTTAAGGCAATCAAAGGGAACAATAAGAAAACAATAATGCCAACAATCAAACTACCAAAGAGAGCAGAAACAGATAAAGAAAAAGCTAATGCCCTTGCCGAGTATTTCTATAAAGTCAGTGCAAAAAGTAGCCTTGGACAGGAAGAAAATGAGAGAAGAGAAAGACTTAGGATACAGTTTTTAAAAGAACTACCAGACCAGATAGATGAAACAAACTATTTAGATGCTGATATAACAGAGGAAGAAGTAACTAATGCAATAAAAGATAAATCTAATACTGCCTCAGGGCAAGATATACTTAGTTATGAAATCCTTAAGAAAGTACCCAAAAGAACTATAAACATAATAACTTCACTTTATAACAAAATCTGGAACTTAGGAAAGATACCAAAAGCATGGAAAGTAGCTATGATAGTACCCATTCTAAAACCCAATAAGGAAGCCCATGATGTAAGTTCATATAGGCCTATCTCCTTAACATCACAACTAGGTAAAATACTGGAAACTGTTGTGAATAAAAGAGTTAAATTCTACCTAGAAAAAAAACCAGTTATATAGCCCAAACCAGTCAGGGTTTAGAGCAGACAGAAGTACAGTAGACCAGCTTGTAAGATTAGAACATGATGTAAAGCTAGGATTCAAGAGGAAAGAGAAAATAGTGGCAGTCTTTCTAGATGTAGCTAGAGCATATGATGAATGCTGGCGAGATGGAGCTCTTTACAAAATGAAAAAGATTGGCATTACTGGTAAAACCTATAGGTATCTAGAAAACTTTTTACAGGACAGGTATTTTGCTGTACAGGTGAATAATGATAGGTCAGAAATATATGAACAACAGAATGGGATTCCTCAAGGATCAGTGATCTCTCCTTCAATTTTCACTATAGCTGTAAATGATTTAGCAGATGAATTTAATGACATAAAGAATGCAGTATCACAATTTGCAGATGACTGTGCCATTTGGCGATCTGGAAAAAACTTGGACCATGTTTACAAAAAACTTCAAAATCAAATAGACAAAGTTTCAGAGTGGATGAAAAGTTGGGGCTTCCAAATTAATGTAAACAAAACAGTAGGTATGATTTTCAGCAAAGGAAATTTAAAAAAAAATAACAAAATCAATATAACCATTAAAGGACAGAAAATATGTACCTCCTCAACAACTAGATTTCTGGGAATAACTTTAGATAAACAACTAAATTATAATAAACATATAGACAATTTGGTAGAAAGCTGTAGGGGACCCCTAAATATACTAAGGATTGTAAAAGGTAATGGATGGGGGGCCAGCAATAAAATAATGCTTATGTTCTACAAGTCCTTCATCAGGGGGAAACTGGATTATGCCAGCATAGTCTATGACTCAGCTGCAGCTTCTAACAAAGCAAAACTGGACAGGATTCAAAATGCAGCCATGAGAACCATTACAGGTGCATTTATATCGACACCAGTAGAAGCTCTAGAAGTAGCTCTCGGCATACCTCCCCTTGGTCTAAGACGGAAAGAACTGAGATTAAATTATTGGAGTAAAGTAGCACAAGAAGTGACCCACCCAGCACATAAAGCATTTGTCAAAAACCAACCAAGTGTATGGGACGTTCCCTTAAATAAAGATAGATATCCAACAGGGTGGAGAACTATAGAAGACCCAATGCAGTTCAAAGAACTATCAAACACAATTGAAAATACTAATAAATACAGAAGCAAAATACCACCATGGGAACTAAAAACACCAATCATAGACTACTCACTTACTGAAAAGATCAAACAAAACATAGAAGATAAGGAAGCCAAAATGATAAGTAGAAAGTTCATAGAGCAACTAACTAAACAAAGTCTGGCCATCTACACTGATGGATCCAAGGGTGATAGTGGGCAACTAGGTGCCGGAGTTGTAATACCACAATGGGGAATAAAAAAGAGCTACAGTATAACGGAAGGGGCTTCGATTTTCACTGCAGAGATGGTAGCAATTCTTAAAAGTCTAGAAATAATCGAAGATAACCCACCAGAAGCTGTTACGATATTTACAGACTCACTATCATCACTACAAGCACTAGAACACTCAGGTAAATGTAGCCGGCCAGACATAAAGGAAGAAATTCTAGCAATTAATACATCACTAGAGAACAGAGGATGTAGTGTGAGGCTAGTGTGGGTTCCAGCACACATAGGTATAGCTGGCAACGAGATGGCAGACCAGAATGCCAAGAAGGGAAGAACAAGTAAAAACAATATAAAAGCAGGACTGGGAAGGTCAGAGATCAAGAGCCAAGTGAAGGAAACTGTAAACGAGGAATGGAAGACAACATGGAAAGAAAGTAGAAAAGGCAGACACGCGTTCAAACTGCTGAAAGAACCAACGAGGACATGCCAGGTCAGAGAAGAATTAAAGATACCATCGAACAAAAAACTGTGGCGTCTCCGACTCGGTGCAGCATACTTCATGGTAGAAGAACCACACTGCCAAGAATGTCAGGAAGAGAATGACATAGACCACTACCTGATCCACTGTAAAAAGTATGAACAACAAAGGCTTGAATTAAAAACTTACTATAGAAATCACAATATAGACTTAACAGGTGATAAGGTTTTAAGTATAGATGCCCCAAGAGATGCCCAATCAATACTTAAAAGATATATACATAAAACAAAGGAAAAAATATAAGGCTAGAACTTCAGGAAAATCATCCAACCAAATAGAAATTAAGCAGCAAGAACTAACAAAGCATTAACAAAAAATAGCTACTCATAGGACAAGGAAAGACAAGATATTAAAAAAAGGGACAACAACTCAAAAAGAACAAATACTAATACAAATTAAAACCAAGTGTAAAGGACAATAGTTATCTAGAAACAATACAAAAGAGAAAATAAAATTGACAAATAATAATATAAATAAAAATCAGCAACTGCAAAAGACAACAGTTATTTAAATTGAATACAAAATTAGTAAATAAAATGACACTAAATACCCCAATTATAACCAACTTTCAGGTTGAACAGGGTAGAACAAGATGGAACGAGAAGACGCAACAATGATCAGATGTTGAGTGCCCGATCTCCACCCATCAATTCATCAAAACAACAACAGCAACAGAGAGAGATACACACATCTCACTCCCATTCCACTTCCGTCTACTACAGGGGTGATGCGTGATGCCATATGATGATGGATGGTATCCGCATGTCTGGTTTTGTGTGGTGTGCAGATGTGTTCAGTCAAAACAATGTTCATACAAAAATAACAGGGCAATCCACATAGGACGTCAGTAAACTCACGACGTATAAAGTCAATGATTCTTGTAACAGCCGTTGACGTTTTTCTTCATTATTTATTGTGGACGCCACAGTGACAAAATGGTTACGCGAATATGTAGGCACATCAAACAGTCATTTTCACAGCAACATTCAATACAGCAATAGACGGTAGACAGCATTACAATGATGAGTCAGATGCATGTTATATTTCAAAGTGCTGTAAATGTAGTCAGGTGAAAAACTCCATCCCTTTCTATAACAGCCAGGAGATAACCAGATATATGAGATCAGTTCACTCTCCTTAGTCTGACTTCAGCAAGACAGACACGTCTGCCGAAGTATAAATAATGTCCTCAAAAATATCCTCTAGATAATAAAGGTTTTTCAAACCTAGTTCATTTAACAAAGTAGCAAGTAATGGTCCTTGGAACCTGCATCAACCGATGCAGCACAATACAGCGACATGTGAGCTAGGAAAACATCTCGTGACGACGACTTTCGAAGACAGGCTATGAACCAGAAATCGTTCACGACCAAAAATCGATAGAGTTAATGAAAATGTTAATTTACCTTGCCTTCCGGAAATACACAGAAATATTATGCCTCCCGGCATGTGCAAATACACTAGAGGTATTATCTCGAATAAACGAAATATCCATAAGAGGACTCTCACATTCCTGACAGAACAAAAAAAAAGCGGAGATCCCCTCTTCAACGAGGCATCTCTTTCGCCATTCCAAATCGCTCACTCCACTAGTGGTGGGCGGAAACCGATCGACCAAGAAGCAAGACAAGTCATGCGCAGTCCAGCGCAAAATGACCACAGCTCAAACTTAACTGCATTCGATACCAACGCGAGAAGACAAATGCTTACCGAGAAAAGTGACTATAAATTTCAAGCAGTTGTTGCCCTTGCGTTATAAAATAGATATTGAAATAAAACGATGTTGCGAGAATTTATCACGCAACATATCACCACCTCCTCCCGATAAAAAAAAAAATGTGGAACATATTTTTTTTTTCAATATCAAAGAGCATGCGATAAGCGGCTCAAAACGCACGAATTATGCGCTGATAATTAACTAAATTGCCAAACAATAGGCTAATTATAGAGTGTCTGGTGAGGATATACCTCAACAGAAAAATAAATATGTCTCAAAAAATATTCACATCGGGGAGGTGTCACCAACACACATCACGTTAGCATGTAAACACAATATACGTATGCAAGTTACTATAATCATCATTAAACAGCATACTCTAATATTGTCTTTAAAAATGGATGTACAAATCTGATAGGAAAATTTAAATAGTACATTCTTTGACATGTAATGACATAAGTACATAGTAAAGTTAAACTACATGACGATCCAGGACATATGCTCTGGTATTCCGAGGGTAAGTACACAATCTAGAACTCGTCATGCTTGATACTAGTAAGGTAAGTCCTCAGCTCAACAATGACATTCTGAGAAAGTACAAGCAATATAATGCTAATTAATAACTAATATGCTTCATAAGGTACAATACATTATTAATAATTGTGGCTGTTTAGTAAACTAACGGCCCTTATATTAACTACTCAGTCCTCCTCTATCATCTTAAAAAACGAACAGAAGAAGATGACAACAAAGCACGATAGTGTGTACATATAAAGTAAGTACAGATGTGCTAATCTATTGTAGAAATATAGGTGTGTTATGACTCTGTAATATATGGAAATATAGGACAGAAGTATTAGTTGGAGTCATGTGGGCATCTAGACAAAATGTCAGCCATCACATTATCCGCACCACGGATAGCTCGTACCGTGAAGTGAAAAGGTTGAAGAGCTATAGCATATCGAGTGGATCTCGAACTCTTCAAATTCTTAGTCTGAATAGCTGTAAGAGCTTTCTGATCAGTCTCTAGAATGAAATGTGCGCCCAGGAGGAATCTTTGTAGTTTTAGAATTGACCAAACCATCGCTAACAACTCACGGTCTAAAACCGAGTAGTTCCTCTCTGCCGCATTTAGTTTTCTAGAAATGTACATAACAGGATGCAGAGTATTTGCATATTCTTGCATCAGTGCTGCTCCAATCCCAGTGGATGAAGCATCACTCCGAAGAACAAAAGTCCTATCAAGAGTAGGTAATCTTAAGATGGGAGGAGAAGAAAATATATTCTTGATTTGGTCTAGTGAAGATTGGCATTCTTCAGACCAACGGACCAGATTAGGCGAACCTTTCTTCAACAATGTTGATAGAGGTGCCATGATCGAAGATAAATTTGGAATAAATCTCCCATAAAATTGAATTAAACCTAAGAGACTCCTAACTTGTTTCTTCGTTTTAGGAACAGAGATGTTCAGTATTTTGGAAGTATTGTGGTCTTCTGTCTTCAAGAGACCATGACCAACACGATGACCCAGGAAAGAGATTTCACCAAAACCAACAAAAGCTTTAGAAGGTTTTGCTGTCAAATTATTCTCACGTAGAGTGGACAGTAAGTCATATAACCCTAAATAGTGATCTTCCCAGGTATCACTGAAGAGACAGATGTCATCTAAGTATGCGATGACATCCGAACGATGTGACAGAATTCGACGCATCATGCGAACGAAAGTGGCAGGGGCGTTCATGAGACCAAAAGGCATAACATTCCATTGAAATAGACCCCTAGGTGTAGAAAAAGCAGTAAGAGGTTTGGCATGCTCTGCTAAAGGCACTTGCCAATAACCTTTAGACAAGTCAAGTTTAGTGAAGAATCTAGAATTAGAAAGTCTAATCAGTAGATCTTCTAACAAAGGCATCGGTTCAGCGTCGAACTTTGTGACCTGATTCAATTTGCGATAATCAACACAAATTCGTATGTTCTTATCCTTCTTCCGGACAATAACCATGGAAGAAGAATATGGTGAAGTCGATGGTTCAATTATATTTAATTGAATCATTTCATCCAATTCCTTTTCCACTTGCGACTGAAAGTGTATAGGAATAGGATACGGCCTAACCCTAATTGGATTATTGTCGGTAAGAATTATGTCATGTTCTATGACATCTGTGTGTCCAGGAATGTCAGTGAGAACATCCTGAAATGTTTGTAACATCGACAAGTCTCGTCGATGTTCGTCACCAGAAAGATTAGGAGAAACAGAAACGTTTTTCCAAGATTCCGTGGAATGTAATGGAACCACTGGAAGGGGAAGGTTGACATCAGAGAAGGTAGCTTCCTCATCCTGAATGACAGACAGGGATGAATAATGACCGTGAGGTGCAGGAGCATCATCCGTTGCCTGGAAAATAGGCAGCAAATAGTCCGGACGTTCGTGAAATTCCGAAAGCATGTTTATGTGGAAAGTTTTATGCTTTCCATCAATATCGACCACATAGTCAACATCGGAAATCCGAGAGACTATTGCATACGGACCTTTCCATGCAATAAGAAGTCTATTTTCCCTACTGGGGAGTAGGACGAATGCTTTGTCACCTGGACAAAGTTGTCGTAGACATCTATTCTTGTTAGCAAACTGCCTTGCCTTCTCTTTAGCAATTTCTGATGAAGCAGTTGCTAGCTTACATGCCTCAATGATCTTTTGTCTAAGAGCAATGACATACTCATATGAGGATTGAGTTTCATCGCTAATATCATCGGCAGTGATGAGATCGTGTAATAAAGACATAGGGCCGCGTGGACGCGCGCCAAAGACAAGTTCGAAGGGAGAAAATCCTGTGTGTTCATTAGGGACTTCTCTATAGGCAAAGAGAGCCGCGGGTAAAACCCTGTCCCAATCTTGAGGATGATCTTCAGTTATCTTACCAAGCAACGTCTTGAGCGTTCTATTCAGACGCTCAACTAACCCATTAGACATAGGATGGTAGATACTACTGAGAGATCGTTCAATATGTAAGGTAGACATTACCTGTGACATAGTGTCAGATATGAGTTGAGTGCCATGGTCTGACAATATTTCTCTGGGGAACCCCAAGCGAGAAAAATATCAACCAAAGAGCATCTGCGATATCTGTAGTAGATATGCTCTTAAGAGGAATAGCCTCTGGCCAACGTGTGCACATATCGACACATGTAAGGATAAACTGATGTACTCTGGCCGACTTGACCTTAAAAGGGCCAATAATATCTATGGCCATTTTCTGAAACGGCCGAATAGGAATGTCAGCAGCCTGGATAGGCGCAGCATGTCGTGGTCCTCTAGATTTGACCTCCTGACATACCTTGCATGATCGGCAGTAAATACGAATGTCCTTATTGACAAAAGGCCAAAAGAAAGCCGCAAGGACTCTCGACTTCGTACGGGAAAAACCCATATGTCCAGCACATTGCGAGTCATGAGCATGTTGCAATATTTGCACTCTCATGCTCTTGGGAACAAGAATTTGCGAATGTGCCGACGTAGTCGAATCTTGTACCATACGTACAAGTACGCCGTTTCTCATTGCAATCCAAGATTTTCTATTTGTATCCTGATTCGGATCACCTTTCTTCGCAAGAACGAAGAATTTTTTTAAAGAAGGATCTTCTTCTTGCAATTTTATGAAAGAGTCACGAGTGATTACCAAGTGACTATCTTGGCTATCAACTTCATTATCACTATTCAGTGAAGTTTCGGGTGTTTGTAGAGCTTGTGCTCTTGTAACTACTGCATTTGTAGCTTGCATGTTATTATCTTCCCAAGCAGCAATCTGCTGTGGGGTACACTCCCTAACTCCGTGAATACGACCAATAATAAGGTCCGCAATAGGATTAGGTAAGAGACAAGCATGCACATCTCCAGTAAAGAAAGGAGTGGCAATGCGAATTACAGCAGTAGGATATTTTTCTAGAGTGCCGCCAAATGTGACACATTTAATAACCCTTCCTGTAGCACAAGATGGATCTACAAGCGATTGTCTAACACCAATAGTGGTGCATCCGGAATCGAAAAGTAGTGAGACCGGAGTATCATTAACAAGACCCTTATGTAGGATTAAAGAACCCCTCCCGTCATGCGCCACAGCAGCAGGAAGAGCGGGAAGTGGGTGACCACAACTCAAAGTAGTTATGGTACCCGGTTCGAATAAAGTACTGCATTGGGGGCATTTGTTTGCTCTCTCAAAGTCAAAAGCAGAACCAGTGACAGCGTCAAAGTTTTTACTATCAACAACATGATTACAGGCTCCCTCAGTTTCCTGTTGTACAGCATTAGCCTGCTGATATCTCTTTTTTTTTTGTGTTGAGATCTACCCCGACTATTATTACCTCTGAAGTTATCAAAGTTATTATTATCTCTGCAGTTATTATTGTCTCTATTGTAATTGTTATCCTGGTTCGAATTCCAGTTTCCACGATTACTATCATGTTCACATTGATGCGAACATCTATTTGTTTGGTTTTGAGGTCTTCGGCAGGAATAACCTCTATTACCATATCCTCTTTTGAAATGCCTATAATTATTAGGGTGATAGTAACGACCACTATCAGGTTGTCTCCAATTCTTCGAAGAAGAATCACCATGAAATTGATTTCCATGATTTTGACAGAAATTACCGCTACTCTTTCTATCAAAATTTTGTTGGAATCTACGAGCAAAGTTTTGGCCATACGGAGCTGCCGAAGCAACTGGTAAACCTTCTTTCACCTTAGAGTTACCCATGGTCATGTGTGGGTGTGCAGTTACGTATTGGCAACAGAAATCTTCCATTTCCCTTATTGTTTTAGGTTTACGTTCATGAAGGAAAGCAAGGAAAGACTCATTGACAGACGACATGACTTTGTCTCTAAGTATTAAGTCCATAAGTCCTTCATAAGTTTTTTCCGTCTTAGATAGTTCAACCCATCGTGAGAAAGTAATGCGTATTCTTGCAATAAACTCGGAGAATTCAACTCCATTTTCAGGTAACATGTTTTTAAATTGTAGACGATAGCCGTCTTCGTTAAGCTGATATTTCTTTAACAAAGCGGCCCTGACAACCTCATAATTGTTCTTGTCAGGTTCATCCACCATATTTAATATACTTAGAGCTTTACCTGTCAGTATCCCTGATAACTGATAAACATATTTTGCTTTGTCTATGTTATGAGCTGTACATGCTTGTTCAAATCTGTCCAGATAGAACATTATGTCATCACTGGAAGGACTAAATGTTGGTAACTTAATCTTAAAAGTATCATTATTAGCCTTACCAGAAGATGAACCCTTGTTTGAATCATTACCATTACTCATGCTCGTCAATTTCAATTTTTCCAACTCTAAAGCTAAGACCTTTTCTTCATGTTCCATTTTTGCTTTCTCTTTCCTCTCATCAGACTCTCTCTGTAATCTTCTTTCCTCAGCCTGAGCCTCTTTTTGAAGTCTTTCATTTTCAGCTTCTTTTTCAAGTCTTTTATTTTCAGCCTCTTTTTCAAGTCTTTTATTCTCAGCTTCTAGCTGGAGTTTTCTTTCCTCAGCTTCTGATTCCCTTTTTTGTTTTTCCATTTCCATTTGGAATCTCTTTTCATCCACCTGCATCTGCAGTTTCTTTTGTTCAGCTTCCATCTGCAGTTTCTTTTGTTCAGCTTCCATTGCTTTATCATATCGAGCAGTTGCAAATTCTTCTAACTTATCACCAGTCTTGCCAAGCAATTTACCCTGCTCAATAAAGTGCTCAAATGTAGACATGTTGTCTAACATATGAGTCCAAAACCTGAAATAATTAACTAATTTATTTCAAACCTAAGTGTAACAAGTCTTAATTAAGCACTTGTATATTCACATCACATTATATTATCACAGTCTCTGTGGGAAACAAGTCTCCAATCAAAGAACTTGTATATGAAATATCAACAATCAATTCTTGATCATAAGTGCACTTCTCATTCAATAGTGCACGACACTATTCATCATTCATTTATCATCAGTGTAGTAGTAACAGTGCATTAGCATAGCCCATTAACTAATTACTATAACTGTAAACAATGACTATGTAAACACATGCAGAATGTAAACATTGAAAATGTAAACAATACAAACAATGTAAACAATAACAATGTAAACAATAACAAAGATCAGCAACAATACAAAAACGTTCGCAGAAATCAACTAAAAATAAAGCAGAAATTAATGAAATATCACAAAAAATGTGACGATATCTGCGATAGAATTAAACAAAATACATGACACCACAGTGTATAAACAAAAATGTTGTATGAAACTAAATTATAGACAAGAGTAGGCTAACAAATACAAACAAATCAAAACAAAACTAAAGAATGCGAAATAATAACGAAAACAATATTAAAACATGTCATCACAGCTAACATAAATAGCAACAGAAGTCGCTTAGCAAATTCCAGTATCGGAAATTTGCAAACCCTACAGAAAACGCTCACAATAGACGACCTCTATGACGTGGCATAATCTAACGGAGACACCACCCAACCGAGAACCCGCTGAAATATAAACATATAAATATACGAATAACATATAAACATATAACATATAGAATGAGATGATACACAGAAGACTCAGCAGAAGTATAAGGGCACAGTTTACATACAAACAGGCCACTTAACTTATAGGCTTCCAATCGTAGAACAGCAGAAAAACGGATGTCAATCAACGTCCTAAAGAGCGAAGCTCCAACGATGATGGCACATCTGAACTGCTTCCACTGCTAACACGATGGTACAAGAGCTTCTGAAATACTGTGTGTTGAGTTGTTTCGGCACTTGACCTTCTAATCCAAAAGTAAGTTGATGGAAATCGGTACTTGGCCTTCTTCAGAAAACAACCCGTTTCAACCGGCACTTGACCTTCACAAAAACGACAGCACTGGAACCTTGACAGCAGCAACTTGCTTGACTTGCGTAAAAGATAACAGCAGTCCGAGTTATCCGGCAACATGTAACAACGCCGGGTACTGTCAAATTCTTGTTTCCGTCAAAAAGTTGAAATTTTGACTTTTACCGGGCAACGCCGAGTACTTTGAAAATTTTGAAGATGTTGACTGTATTGAAGAATGTTAATTTCTTGAAGGATGCTGATGAATTCTTGTTGAAAATGAAGTGGGTAAGGGACCCCGTGTTTGCTAGTACCAGAATCAAACCAGCTTATGGCCACCAAATGATGCGTGATGCCATATGATGATGGATGGTATCCGCATGTCTGGTTTTGTGTGGTGTGCAGATGTGTTCAGTCAAAACAATGTTCATACAAAAATAACAGGGCAATCCACATAGGACGTCAGTAAACTCACGACGTATAAAGTCAATGATTCTTGTAACAGCCGTTGACGTTTTTCTTCATTATTTATTGTGGACGCCACAGTGACAAAATGGTTACGCGAATATGTAGGCACATCAAACAGTCATTTTCACAGCAACATTCAATACAGCAATAGACGGTAGACAGCATTACAATGATGAGTCAGATGCATGTTATATTTCAAAGTGCTGTAAATGTAGTCAGGTGAAAAACTCCATCCCTTTCTATAACAGCCAGGAGATAACCAGATATATGAGATCAGTTCACTCTCCTTAGTCTGACTTCAGCAAGACAGACACGTCTGCCGAAGTATAAATAATGTCCTCAAAAAATATCCTCTAGATAATAAAGGTTTTTCAAACCTAGTTCATTTAACAAAGTAGCAAGTAATGGTCCTTGGAACCTGCATCAACCGATGCAGCACAATACAGCGACATGTGAGCTAGGAAAACATCTCGTGACGACGACTTTCGAAGACAGGCTATGAACCAGAAATCGTTCACGACCAAAAATCGATAGAGTTAATGAAAATGTTAATTTACCTTGCCTTCCGGAAATACACAGAAATATTATGCCTCCCGGCATGTGCAAATACACTAGAGGTATTATCTCGAATAAACGAAATATCCATAAGAGGACTCTCACATTCCTGACAGAACAAAAAAAAAGCGGAGATCCCCTCTTCAACGAGGCATCTCTTTCGCCATTCCAAATCGCTCACTCCACTAGTGGTGGGCGGAAACCGATCGACCAAGAAGCAAGACAAGTCATGCGCAGTCCAGCGCAAAATGACCACAGCTCAAACTTAACTGCATTCGATACCAACGCGAGAAGACAAATGCTTACCGAGAAAAGTGACTATAAATTTCAAGCAGTTGTTGCCCTTGCGTTATAAAATAGATATTGAAATAAAACGATGTTGCGAGAATTATCACGCAACAAGGGGTAACACGCATTTTTGCTTACCTCAAACCACACAAGCTTGATACGTTCTTTTTAGGACGAGACACAGTGAAGACATCCTTAGAACTACACAAGTTATCAGATAAGTTGATATTTTTATCCATCCTCAGTGTTAGCGTATTGCAGTTAATTTTAGAAATTAAAATAATAGAAATTAAATAGCGCCACGTGGCAATTCTTTGAGTGAGATCAGGCAGCCATCTTGAAAGACATATTTAAGTGGTGAATAATTTATACTTTTGTTGATAGTATTAGAGTAGGCCTACTGTAGTTAAGGTTAAGTATTAGGGGACTATTTAATTTAAGAATCGTAGTGGGGTAAAGATATATATAACAAAATAAACCAAAAGCCAAAGATTACATATAATATTCAATCATCAGAATATAATTCAAAGACAACAAATAGTAGCATACTAAAAGACAGGGAAAATAACCAATGGTAGTATTCACCAGAAAACAGTCCGAGGAAGGGAAAACGATGGCCAAAACTCCAGAAAAAGACAAAACTTCAGAAAAAGACAAAACTTTAAACCGGACAGAAAGAAACAGGACCACGAACCCTGAAATAAAAAAAACAGAACTAAAGGACACGAGTAAAACAATAATGGAAAATCGGGAAGGAGGCGCGGAAGGAAAAACAACAAAAAGCAGAATCAACAAAGGAGAAAGATCAGGAACCAGCACAGCGAACGGAAAGAAAGGACCCAGGGAAAAGGATAATCAGGACAGCCAGGTAAACGCGGACAAAACAAGTCATGAAACCAGAGGGGATAAACTGAAAGGAGGCTCAGAAGTAAAAACAACAAAGGAAGGCAAAACGTGGGCAGAAGCAGTTAAAAACCAAGGTAGGGACACCAGACATGATAAACTAGAAAAAAAAAAAAAAAAAAAAAAAACCAATGAAAGTACCAAAAAAGACTCAAGACATCTAGCAACCCAGGCAGATCCCAAAAATACAGATGTAGTAAACATATGTCGTTTAAAGATAACGCAAGTAGCTGGTGAGGCTGTCAAGATCAAGGCACTAGATGAAGACAAAATTATAAACATCCTTGATCCTGTGTTAGGCAAAAAGGCGATAGCCAAAATTTCAAAAACCCATTTTGGCATAATAATTATCCCAAATCAGAGTGACAGAATAAAAGAGATGTTAGAGGAACTCAAAGTAGAAGCAAAAACAGTGACTCTTGCACACGACATAGAAGTAAAGATAGAGCTAGCAAAAGTGACCAGTAGATGTGTGTTAAAAGGGATAAACACTACCCTTTCAAGCGAGGAAGTTATGAACATCCTCGCAAAACATAACCCAGACATAAAGCTGGTACACGTGGACAGAATAATGGTGAAAGGGAGTATCGTTACCCCAGTGGTAGTGATAACAACAGAAGGTAGGGAACCCCCCAAGACGGTACTATTTGGGAAAACACAAAAAAACACAGAAGCCTTCATTCCCCCAGTGTTGCAGTGCTCCAACTGCATGAAGTTTGGTCATGGGCGCCACACTTGCAGGGGGAAGGCAGTATGTAGGTTTTGTGCGGGGGCACACCCTTTCACGCAATGCGAAAAGGCAAAGTCAGATACTGACTATAAAAAGGATAATGCAAACAGAAAATGCATTAATTGCAAAGGAAATCACAGCGCCAGATTCCAGGGCTGCCCAGTATATCAGCAGACCAAAAAAGCATTGAGGGTAGCTATAACAACCCAAACCCCTTTCACAACGGTCATTAAAGAATTAAAAGAAAATGATACTTATACGAACAATAAAGTTATAACAGAAATTAAGAGTGTGCAAGAAGATGTCAAAATGCTTAAGTCACAGATGGCAAAAAAAAGTAAGAACAAGTTAGAAAGTAATAAAAATAGTACCAAAAAACCAGTCAGATGATTCAACTACATCCTCGGATGACACAAGTGCACTGAAAAGTACAGAGGCATTGCTTCAAGAAGTGAAAGCCATACAGCACCAAATTTCCCAGGATATAGCTAAACTGACTGAACTGAAAGAAGAAAATGAAATGATACTAGTCAAACTGTCTGAACAAAAAAGAAGAAAGTGAAATAATACTAAAAAGAATGGAAAGTGAAAAACAGGAGATTAACATAGGGAGAGAAGGGAATGTAGCATTGGATGAAAATAGGAAAGTGGTCAAAAAGAACAAAAGCAACCTAGAAGAAACTATCATAGAAACTATCAAAAAAACGATTTGAGGGACTGTTACCACACTTAGCGGAAGAAGTTAGGGAAATAATGACAAGTTTAAATAAGGATTTTCTTGAGAACTTGATGGATAGTGGGTCCACAAGTACAGGAAATAAAGAATAAGAGCAAAATTGATAGTTAACCAAAATAAAAGGTATACTAGATGATGATAAAATTCAATTTAGAAAGATTTAGAATTATCCAGTGGAATTGTAGGGGTATTAAAAAAAATTTTGCACCCCTACTATCAGAAACTGGAGGAAATACTGATATATATGCTCTTCAAGAGACCCATTTAAACCCAAATAATAGATATAAATGTAAGGGCTTTAAGATACTTAGACACGATAGGAAAGAAGGTAGAGGAGGAGGTGTCGCAGTCTTAGTTAGCGAAAAATTTAAAATCATAGACTGGGAAGTATTTAATACAACCAATATAGAAGGTATCCAGGTTACTATAGCAGCTGAACCAAACAATCTAACAATTCTAAATGTATATGCTAAAGATGGCACAATTAAAGATGAAGAAATACTAGCCATAAGCACCAGACTAGGCCCCAAAACAATCATAGTAGGCGATTTTAACTCCCATCATTGTGCTTGGGGTGGACAACATGCAGATAATGCAGGAAAATGCCTACTTGACTTCATAGAAAACAATGAACTACTAATACTAAATGATGGATCTGCAACAAGAATTAATCCACAAGCTAATAGGGCAGACTCAGCAATAGACATAAGTATAGCAACTAACAACCTAGCGAATGTAAATTGGGAAGTGTTACAAGACACAAACTCAGATCATCTGCCCATTGTAATAACCATGCATGAAAATGTCATTCCAAACCCAGAACCAGAGAAACCTACCTTCAACTATAAAAAAGCAAACTGGGAAGCTTTCCAATCAGAGCTGGAGGTGATGGAATGAATATAAAGACATGGAATCAGATGATACTGACTTGTGGGCGGAAACACTGACCAATGAAATTCTGAAAATAGCAATAAAGTATATACCAAATAAAAATATGCCACAACACCTTAAACCAATAAGTAACATTAATAAGAAAAGAGAAACTCAATGGAATAAAGAACCAGTTGCCTGGTGGAATAAAAGCTGTGCAGAAATTCATGAGAGAAGAAAAAGGGCCTTACAAAAATATAGAAATAACAGAACAGAAGAAAACTATGATAAGTATAAACTTATTAGGAATGAATCTAACAGAATAATATTCAAAGCCAAAGAAACTAACTGGAAGGAGTTTTGTCAGTCACTTAAACCTAGCACTCAAATTAGAGAAGTATGGAAAAAGCTTAAGGCAATCAAAGGGAACAATAAGAAAACAATAATGCCAACAATCAAACTACCAAAGAGAGCAGAAACAGATAAAGAAAAAGCTAATGCCCTTGCCGAGTATTTCTATAAAGTCAGTGCAAAAAGTAGCCTTGGACAGGAAGAAAATGAGAGAAGAGAAAGACTTAGGATACAGTTTTTAAAAGAAATACCAGACCAGATAGATGAAACAAACTATTTAGATGCTGATATAACAGAGGAAGAAGTAACTAATGCAATAAAAGATAAATCTAATACTGCCTCAGGGCAAGATATACTTAGTTATGAAATCCTTAAGAAAGTACCCAAAAGAACTATAAACATAATAACTTCACTTTATAACAAAATCTGGAACTTAGGAAAGATACCAAAAGCATGGAAAGTAGCTATGATAGTACCCATTCTAAAACCCAATAAGGAAGCCCATGAAGTAAGTTCATATAGGCCTATCTCCTTAACATCACAACTAGGTAAAATACTGGAAACTGTTGTGAATAAAAGAGTTAAATTCTACCTGGAAAAAAAACCAGTTATATAGCCCAAACCAGTCAGGGTTTAGAGCAGACAGAAGTACAGTAGACCAGCTTGTAAGATTAGAACATGATGTAAAGCTAGGGTTCAAGAGGAAAGAGAAAACAGTGGCAGTCTTTCTAGATGTAGCTAGAGCATATGATGAATGCTGGCGCGATGGAGCTCTTTACAAAATGAAAAAGATTGGCATTACTGGTAAAACCTATAGGTATCTAGAAAACTTTTTACAGGACAGGTATTTTGCTGTACAGGTGAATAATGATAGGTCAGAAATATATGAACAACAGAATGGGATTCCTCAAGGATCAGTGATCTCTCCTTCAATTTTTACTATAGCTGTAAATGATTTAGCAGATGAATTTAATGACATAAAGAATGCAGTATCACAATTTGCAGATGACTGTGCCATTTGGCGATCTGGAAAAAACTTGGACCATGTTTACAAAAAACTTCAAAATCAAATAGACAAAGTTTCAGAGTGGATGAAAAGTTGGGGCTTCCAAATTAATGTAAACAAAACAGTAGGTATGATTTTCAGCAAAGGAAATTTAAAAAAAAAATAACAAAATCAATATAACCATTAAAGGACAGAAAATATGTACCTCCTCAACAACTAGATTTCTGGGCATAACTTTAGATAAACAACTAAATTATAATAAACATATAGACAATTTGGTAGAAAGCTGTAGGGGACCCCTAAATATACTAAGGATTGTAAAAGGTAATGGATGGGGGGCCAGCAATAAAATAATGCTTATGTTCTACAAGTCCTTCATCAGGGGGAAACTGGATTATGCCAGCATAGTCTATGACTCAGCTGCAGCTTCTAACAAAGCAAAACTGGACAGGATTCAAAATGCAGCCATGAGAACTATTACAGGTGCATTTATATCGACACCAGTAGAAGCTCTAGAAGTAGCTCTCGGCATACCTCCCCTTGGTCTAAGACGGAAAGAACTGAGATTAAATTATTGGAGTAAAGTAGCACAAGAAGTGACCCACCCAGCACATAAAGCATTTGTCAAAAACCAACCAAGTGTATGGGACGTCCCCTTAAATAAAGATAGATATCCAACAGGATGGAGAACTATAGAAGACCTAATGCAGTTCAAAGAACTATCAAACACAATTGAAAATAGTAATAAATACAGAAGCAAAATACCACCCTGGGAACTAAAAACACCAATCATAGACTACTCACTTACTGAAAAGATCAAACAAAACATAGAAGATAAGGAAGGCAAAATGATAAGTAGAAAGTTCATAGAGCAACTAACTAAACAAAGTCTGGCCGTCTACACTGATGGATCCAAGGGTGATAGTGGGCAACTAGGTGCCGGAGTTGTAATATCACAATGGGGAATAAAAAAGAGCTACAGTATAACGGAAGGGGCATCGATTTTTACTGCAGAGATGGTAGCAATTCTTAAAAGTCTAGAAATAATCGAAGATAACCCACCAGAAGCTGTTACGATATTTACAGACTCACTATCATCACTACAAGCACTAGAACACTCAGGTAAATGTAGCCGGCCAGACATAAAGGAAGAAATTCTAGCAATTAATACATCACTAGAGAACAGAGGATGTAGTGTGAGGCTAGTGTGGGTTCCAGCACACATAGGTATAGCTGGCAACGAGTTGGCAGACCAGAATGCCAAGAAGGGAAGAACAAGTAAAAACAATATAAAAGCAGGACTGGGAAGGTCAGAGATCAAGAGCCAAGTGAAGGAAACTGTAAACGAGGAATGGAAGACAACATGGAAGGAAAGTAGAAAAGGCAGACACGCGTTCAAACTGCTGAAAGAACCAACGAGGACATGCCAGGTCAGAGAAGAATTAAAGATACCATCGAACAAAAAACTGTGGCGTCTCCGACTCGGTGCAGCATACTTCATGGTAGAAGAACCACACTGCCAAGAATGTCAGGAAGAGAATGACATAGACCACTACCTGATCCACTGTAAAAAGTATGAACAACAAAGGCTTGAATTAAAAACTTACTATAGAAATCACAATATAGACTTAACAGGTGATAAGGTTTTAAGTATAGATGCCCCAAGAGATGCCCAATCAATACTTAAAAGATATATACATAAAACAAAGGAAAAAATATAAGGTTAGAACTTCAGGAAAATCATCCAACTAAATAGAAATTAAGCAGCAAGAACTAACAAAGCATTAACACACAAAAAAAAAAACTACTCATAGGACAAGGAAAGACAAGGTATTAAAAAAAAGGGACAACAACTCAAAAAGAACAAATACTAATACAAATTAAAACCAAGTGTAAAGGACAATAGTTATCTAGAAACAATACAAAAGAGAAAATAAAATTGACAAATACTAATATAAATAAAAATCAGCAACTGCAAAAGACAGCAGTTATTTAAGGTAGTAGGCTACCTTGATAGGGTAAAAAACTCAAATTGTCCTTTCAGAATCAAACAACCATGGGTATAGTGTTAGTATGGACTTAAAATTTTTGTCCACATAATGACCTCATTAATTATGCAAATTAGCTATCCAATATGGCCGCCGTAGTGAACAAATTATACACCTTTTTCAAAACATCATAACTATGTTATTTGTTCAAGGATCTGACTGAAACTTGGCAAATTGAATCATTATATATAGCGTGAGATCATGACCTAAAATGACAGAGATTGACAGAAAGGTTACTTTTAAATGAATTTTCAAAATTTATATTTCTGGAATGTTTGATATTTGTGCCTCATTATATATGCATGATGGTCATAAAACTAAAACTTTGAATTCAATTGTATCTATTTTAGGTCAGAATCTGTAAGATTATATGACAACCAACTGTGTTAATTTTCATGTCAATTGAATGTACAGATCCAGAGATATCTTGTTTCAAAGATTACCAATTATGTTAAAAAGACAATTCCGAGAAATCGAAGAAAAACAGAAAAAGAACTCACAAAATGAAGTTTAATGAGCTCCTGTTGAATAAAGGTCTCCTTCAACTGCAGCTGCAGTGTCTATGAATCCCCTTTTCGGTGCTCTTAGGGTCTTTCCATTGCAATGTCCTTACTTGCTGAATAGATCCTGTGCAGCGTTCTCCTGTATGCTTTCTTTGCCATGGGTTGACTTGTGTTCATGTATATCGAAAAATTCTGCAATGCACTGTGGCCTTTCCCAATAGAACGCACAAATGCCACCATTCGCACATTTACTTCTTTGTGTTTGTGAGTAGCTGGAGATGAAACATCAGAAGTATTGAAATTGGCATTCCATTCGACAAAGTTTGTGCACTTGATACTGATTTCATGACAAAAGCCATCCCGAGTCTCTTCGACGATCTCACAGGTCAGTGAGTACTGATAACATTTGTCACATCTAAAGTTAGCGCATAAAAACCCAAACAGCAGTTTTACATCCATAAGGATAAACACATTTCCTCTGTTGTCATTTTTAGCTTGTCCTTCACTTTCTTGGACCTTTATTTTCTTTGCTGAGGAGCACAGAGGCTTTATAGCGTCACTATCGACAATAGGTGTCTCATTTTCAGGCAACGGTTTGTACCGATTTCCAAGGAACTTACTTTGTCTTATTTCCCATTGTGAACAAAAGAAGCTCTGCTAACTACTATTATACAGAATCAGTATAAAACTAGCAATAAATAGAGTTGATGTGGGGGAAAATGCACAATGCATGTAACAAATGCTGAAATTTACGATCAAAGCTTTCTAGATACACACTTTTGAAAAATTCATAAGAAATCATTGAGTGATTCCCCTTGGAAAAGTTATAAATATCTTTTTCCTGTTGCCTCAGTATAATTATAATTTCGCAGTTTTACAATTACGCACCTTCATGTTGGGTCATTATTCACATGGTAACCAACTATAAACATTGGTTGCTATGCAAATCACTCAAGGGGGTGTGTGTAGAAAAACACTGATTCCTATCATACCAGAGTATCTCTAAGCTTCTATGAATTATTTTTAGTACAAGAACATGTTGACGATGATTTAAAGCATGAAAATGAAAATTGTTGGATTTTTATTTTTTTTTTAATCTTTTGTGGGTAGCCTACTACCTTAAATTGAATACAAAATTAGTAAAGAAAATGACACTAAATACCCCAATTATAACCAACTTTCAGGTTGAACAGGGTAGACCAAGATGGAAAGAGAAGAGGCAACAATGATCAGAGGTTGAGTGCCCGATCTCCACCCATCATTTCATCAAAACAACAACAACAAAGAGAGAGATACACGTACAAATAAAAAATGATAGATCTGAGGTATATGAGCAACAGAATGGAATTCCCCAGGGATCAGTAATATCACCATCAATTTTTACGATTATGGTCAACGACCTAGGCGACGAGTTTAAGGACTTAAAAAACAACCTATCTCAGTTTGCAGATGATGCTGCGATATGGAGAACGGGAAGAAATCTCCCATTCCTCTATAAAACAGTACAAAAACAAATAGATAAAGTATCTGACTGGATGAACAAGTGGGGATTTAATCTAAACGTTAAAAAAACCATAGGAATGTTTTTCAGTAGAGGGCGTGTAATTAAAAACAATATAATTGACATAAGCATTAATAAGCAAAAAGTATGCACAGCAAAATCAACTAGATTTCTTGGCATGGTACTAGACCAGCAACTAAACTGGAACAAACACATAGACCTTTTAGTGCAAAGCAGTAGAGGACTTATTAATATGCTAAGATATATGAAAGGAAGTGGTTGGGGCGCCTGCAATAAGACAATGTTAACATTCTATAAATCATTTATTAGAGGCAAACTTGACTATGCCAGTGTTGTCTATGCATCAGCCGCCCCAAGCAATAAGAAGAAACTAGACACAGTCCAAAACCAGGCACTATCAATAATAGCAGGTGCCTCAAAGGGAACATCAGCAGAAGCACTAGAAGTAGCGCTAGGCATTATACCCCTGGAGCTAAGGAGAAAAGAACTGAGATTCAGCTACTGGGCAAGAGTGGCAAAAGATCCAACTCACCCGGCACATAAAACCTTTGATAGGGGTAACCAGTACATAGGCCACATTCCATTAAACCGTAATAGATACTCGTCAGGGTGGAAAACAATGGATGAAGTGGATCAATACCCAGACCTGTTTAATGCGATAAACAGTAGTGCTCTGTATAAAGCAAAGATCCCACCATGGGAATTAAAAGTGCCAGAAACTGACTCCCACTTATCAAAGATCATAAATAAATCTAACGACATAATCTCAGCAAAAAGTAAAACACTAGAGTACATAGAACGGTATACAAATAATAGCCTAACTATATATACAGATGGGTCCAAAGATGAAGAAGGACAATTAGGAGCAGGAATAGCAATACCAAAACTAAAAATTTATAAAAGATACAAAGTAACAAGTAATACATCTATCTTTACAGCAGAATTAGTGGCAATCCTAAAAGCTTTAGAAATAGCTGCAGAAAATCCACCAAAAAAAGTAACCATTCTCACAGATTCCCTATCATCAGTACTAGCAATCAGAAACAGAACAGAAGGCAGCAGGCCAGACATTATAGAGGAAATACTACAGGTTAATACATATCTACAAAATATAGGATGCAGTGCAACACTAACATGGATACCATCACATGTGGGGATAGCAGGAAATGAGCTAGCAGACAAAGAAGCCAAAGGGGGGAGAACTAGCCATAACCAAATTGAAGTAGGCTTAGGGAAGTTTGAAATTAAGAGCTTAATTGCTCAAAAAATAACTAAAGAATGGATAACAGCATGGGACCTAAGTAAAAAAGCAAGACACTCATATAAAATCCTTAAAAAACCAAGCAAAAAATGTCAAATAAAAGATGAACTAAAAATACCAATTAATAAAAAATTGCTGAGACTCAAGCTGGGAACTGGATATTTCATGATAGAGGAACCCACATGTGAAGAGTGTCAAGAACCAAACACAATTAGGCACTTTCTAGTGGACTGCAAAAAATATGACCAACAGAGGCAAAACATTAAGACATACTGTAGTAACCACAAGGTAGAAATGAGTGTAGAAAAATCTCATAGGCACAAAGAGCCCTTCAGAAATGCAAAAGTTAATAAAACACTATATTACAAAAACTAAAGCTAACATATAAAAATCAAATAAGGAATTGAACCAGTAGTCCAAACTGGTGAAAGACTCCCCCCAGAAACATACAGATTAACCAAATAAACCATCCAGTAAAAATCAAAAACATACTAACTTAGAAAATAGCATATATTGGAATTTTTTTTAAAAACCATGTTGAACTATAACTACAAAAGGAAAAATACCGACTAGAGATAATATAATATAAAACAAATACAAACAAAAACATATCACAATAAAAGAAACACGTCCTGATATAACCAACAAATCCATGTACATGGTAGATGGTTGAAAGGGGCGTGCTACAAAATGAAGTAGCAAACACATTAATAAAAAAAAAAAAAGAGAGAGATACACAACGAAAGAGGGTTCAGACAGACTGGAGGCAGAGTTTCGCCACGACCCATGAATTGTGAGCGGATCGCCAGAAACATTTTTAAGTCCAGTATCTGAAGTCTGAGGGTAAGCGAAATTATGATAACTACCGTGTATAATATTTGTTAATTCAGGTTCATATAGAATTCACAAAATATGCCTGTATAATAGTCATTGATATAATGTATTGTATTTTTAATATGATCTAACATGTACATTGTGGATGATTGTTGCTTGTACAAAAATTAATCACAAATAGCCCCACAGCCTAATGAAGATATATTTATCATATTGCTTTATCGCTTACGAAGATAAAGGCAGTCCCATGGCAGAGATTGTCATAGGGAAATGAAGTGTTAGAAACTTCATCATGGAAGATCCCAGTAACGAGGCTAAGGTGACTAGTCCCCTTCCTCGCTGCCTTTGCCTTCCCTAGTTCGAGCGCACAACTTTGTACCCATTTACAGCTGGTAAACTGGAGTGTTCTATAGCCAGTTTCAGTAGAAAGCAACCTGATCACGTGGTCACTCACTTTCTTTATTTATGTATTACTTTTGTGTAGATGCTAAGGATAGCATCAGTATTTGAATTTGTACTTGATATGATTTGGAAGGATCAAGTTATAGCATATGAAGGGATGTATCATCATCTCATCTCAGCCCGTAACCCGTCATGGGTCGTAGGGGTGCCATGGTGGAAGCATCAGCAGACAGGGTCCTCCACTGCTCTCTAAAGGGATGTATAGGAGCGGAATAAACCAGATGATGTTTATTACTGATATGTTAATATTAATTCTGTATCATTGAAATGATGTTACTTGCTATGACTGTATAACTTTGACACCTGATGACTGACTTGTCTGACTTATGTGCTAGTCAGTTACACTTAATTGACATGTTAATATTAATGCTATATCACTGAAATGATGTCCTTACTTACTATGATTGTATAACGGTGACATCTGATGACTGACTGGTCTGACATCTGTGCTAGTCAGCTACAAGTCTAGCCAGATAATAGCCAAGGCTGATATGTTGCAGGTTCCATGAAATAACTCAAACCAGACTGTCCAGTATCAGAAGCCGGTGCAGTTCATCCGAGGCAATCCCACAAAAGTGCAGGACCCCAAAGAGTGAACTTCAACTGGTCATTGGCATCCCTACTGTTGGGCCTACCAAGTCAGATATCAGCAAAGGACAGTTTCAGCAGTATCAAGTTGATAAGATAAGTGGCAGTTAAGACACTGACCACCCATTTATGAAAACAGCCATAGTGAACCTAATATTCAAACAGTCAAGTGATGACAGTTATTTGTAAAGTCAAAGAACTAAAAACCGTGATTGCAGTAACTGTAATATTCAAGATCTTGTAGTCTAAACAGACCATAATAGTAATTGTGTGAATATTTTTATATATATGTGTATACTCTTTTCCAACTAGTAGAAATAGAATATTAGTGTAATTATTAAACTATTTTAACTGTACCTGAGGATTTATTCACTTCTTCCATTTTGTGGGTTCAGTGAATGTACATTTTACTTATCCCCTAGAATATAAGTAATCATAAGATAGTCATAGGGAGGAGACACCTTAAATCCTGGTCCTACTTCTTACCAACTGGGCCAGGGTTTTTACAGTCTGACTATTTTTATGATAACAATACACCAGTGCTTATTTCTAAGACTGGGGTATTACTTGTAAGACCAGAACTCTTTACTGGCATACTTTTACATAATAAATAATTTTAAATAACCTCCCGCTACACATATATACCATAAGTTATTGGGGTATAACACCTATACAACATGTAAGCATCAATTATACCACAAAGGTTATAAATCATAAGTCATATATGAATTATACATAATATAAAGAAAAGAAAATAAAACAGACACTTACCCACTCAGCAAGGAATTCTATCTAATGGCTGGTGTGATAAAATTACATTGATACACCGATAACATTATTATTTGTAATTATAAAGTAAGATAGTATAGAAATAAAAATAGTTAAGTTGTGACGCGTCTTCTTTCCCCTCGCCAGTCAGCGCGTTGATTTTAGCAAGACAGGGCGTAGAGTAAGGGTACTATCGTTTGCCAGTGACCTTGAAAATATCGGTAACAATTTTGACGGAATTAGCCTTGTTTCAGACCAAAAGGGGGAAAAGGAGGAGAGAGGCAAGTGTATTTTTAGAATGAGACTTTTGACACAAATGGTTGAAACACGCTAAATTGTAGGCAAACGCGGGCGATATTGTTAGCGGCAGATGGAAAAATTCGACACTAAGTCCAATATTTGTTCGTTCCATAAGCACGCAGAGTGACTGGTATAAACACACGCCTCGCTCTGTCTGCAAATTGGTACATTTTATGACGTCACAGACTTGTTGTTTCGAATTGAACTACACAGAAGCGGGGAGAGAGATGGCGTGTTTATGTAATATTAGCGATTGAAACTCACATGGAAAATATATGGAATTCTTTATTTCCAATACTAGGGCCATAAAAGTTGGTTAGCTTTATAGCTTATGATCTCCTGAGTAATATTATGTTACAATTTTTAAGATCGCCCCATTAAAAGTAAAGATATTGACAAAAGACTAGATATGCCCAGACAGATGAACGAACAGACGCTTGTTTTTGCATTCACTAACGGTTACTTTTGGACGCGTTAGGGGAAATGAGACAGGCAAGGGTAGAGATATTATGGGATGGCCTAAAACTAAATATATTTTGGCAGTGGAAATCTTGAAGTGAATGAGAGGCAGAACTTGTTAGGTAAAAAACCAAGACTGTTTTTAACTTTTAATGCCAAAATGTGACCGACGTACATTTGAAAAATTGAGATGTAATTTTGACTTTATTTTCAAATTCAAAATTGAAAAGCTTAGTCTTCCGATCTGATTGGCCAACGCATTTTATATTATGGAAAACTTAGTTAGGTTTTTGCCATTTTGTAGAAAGCTGTTCCTGAAGCAGGTCGATGTGATCCTAGAAGTTTGACTTTTAATTGTAACTAAAAAGTATTTGTCATAGTCTAGCCAGCAGCAAAGCTGAATTTGTGCCATCCATCGCACCTGTGCTTATTTCATTGAATTCTGGTAAGAAGAATATCTATATTATTATGTAATATGTGCAAAGGCAAAAAGTGTATGACATGCCTAAAGAGACAGGTTGGGTATATCTATTTGATTTATGTTTAAATATTGCATTGTTGTTATTAAAAATTATTATAAGACTAAAGTAGAAAAGCAACCCTCTGTGTTCACTGAACACTATTGATTGCCTGGAGCGTTTATATTTTGTAATAGAAGAAAATTATATGCATTTACGGAGATGTACATACTCCTATTAAATTGTGTTGAAGAAGACTATGTAAAATGACAGTGGCGTATCTGCCATATGGACCTGAGGTGTGGTCACAATATGATGTGAGTTCAAAAAAACTTAGGGGCTGGTGCACTTGTAATGCACACGAGGCTGAACCCCATCATGTCATGTAGAGAGTTGAGGGAAAAATATAACATATGAAAAGGCCAGGGTGTCTTTTATGTTGCAGGGTTTTATTTCCTGTTACCAGCCGGTAACAGGAAAGCTGAAGTACGAGTGAAGATAGTAACGTCTCCAGTACAGCGTATTCTGTATAATAATTGTCAAGTGGAGCTCTGAGAGCTGATGTTCTTTACAGAGCCATATCAACGATTGAATCTTCACGAAGGAAATTTCAGGTTATGTGCCACAATCTGGGCAATCTGACACTTTATCTGGAGATAACTGTTTCCCTACCCATTAACAGAAACTCTCGGGGAAATGATGACATAACCAGTCTCTCCCATAACTGACTCACATTATTAATTATTACTTAACAGCCTGTGAAACACCTTACGGAACATTTTACTATTAATAATAGTATTGTTGGACCAAGAGTCCTTAGTTTCAGTTCACGTTTCAGTGTAACCTACATTTTCTTCAGTTTTAAAAGACCTGTCCAAAAGAGATTGCAGGACAGGCACAATAAATTGTACCAAAAAAAAAAATTTCCAATTTGAAAACTAAACAACAGAGTTATTAAGATTCTATTAGAGAGTTACACTGTGTTGTTTTGATGTACCATCATTTCATTGCATCCCCTAGACACTAGCCACATCAAACACCATACATTAGAATTAATTTTACAGCACCGTGTGTGTAGCGGGAGGTTATTTAAATTTATTTATTATGTAAGAGTATGCCAGTAAAGAGTTCTGACCTTACAAGTAATACCCCAGTCTTAGAAATAAGCACTGGTGTATTGTTATCATAACAATAGTCAGACTGTGAAAACCCTGGCCCAGTTGGTAAGAAGTAGTACCAGGATTTAAGGTGTCTCCTCCCTGTGACTATCTTATGATTACTTATATGCTAGGGGATAAGTAAAATGTACATTCACTGAACCCACAAAATGGAAGAAGTGAATAAATCCTCAGGTACAGTTAAAATAGTTTAATAATTACACTAATATTCTATTTCTACTAGTTGGAAAAGAGCATATACATATATATATAAAAGTATTCACACAATTACTATTATGGTCTGTTTATACTTCAAGATCTTAAATAATAAAGTTACTGAAATCACTGTTATTAGTCCTTTGAATTTAAGGATAACTGTCATCAGTTGACTGAGTTTCTGTATGGTTACTTATTGTTTTCAACTATTGGCTGTTTCACATGTATAGGTGGTCAGTGTCAAACAGGACACTTATCTTTCCAACTTGATACTGCTGAAACTGTCCTTTGCTGATATCAGACTTGGTAGGCCCAACAGTAGGGATGCCAATGACCAGTTGAAGTTCACTCTTTGGGGTCCTGCACTTTGGTGGGATTGCCTCGGATGAACTACACCGGCTTCTGATACTGGACAGTCTGGTTTGAGTTATTTCATGGAACCTGCAACATATCAGCCTTGGCTAGTATCTGGCTAGACTTGTAGTTGACTAGCACAGATGTCAGACCAGTCAGTCATCAGATGTCACCGTTATACAATCATAGTAAGTAAGGACATCATTTCAGTGATATAGCATTAATATTAACATTTCAATTAAGTGTAACTGACTAGCACATAAGTCAGACAAGTCAGTTATCAGGTGTCAAAGTTATACAGTCATAGCAAGTAACATCAGTTCAATGATATAGAATTAATATTAACATATCAGTAATAAACATCATCTGGTTTATTCCGCTCCTATACATCCCTTCATATTCTATAACTTGATCCTTCCAAATCATATCAAGTACGAATTCAAATACTGATGCTATCCTTAGCATCTACACAAAAGTAATACATAAATAAAGAAAGTGAGTGACCACGTGATCAGGTTGCTTTCTACTGAAACTGGCTGTAGAACACTCCAGTTTACTAGCTGTAAATGGGTACGAAGTTGTGCGCTCGAACTAGGGAAGGCAAAGGCAGCGAGGAAGGGACTAGTCACCTTAACCTCGTAAACTGGGATCTTCCATGATGAAGTTTCTAACACTTCATTTCCCTATGACAATCTCTGCCATGGGACTGCCTTTATCTTCGTAAGCGATAAAGCAATATGATAAATATAACTTCATTAGGCCGTGGGGCTATTTGTGATTACTTTTTGTACAAGCAACACTCATCCATAATGCACATGAATAAATCATATTAAAATAATAATACGTTATATCAATGAATATTATACAGGCATATTTTGTGAATTCTGTATGAACCTGAAATAACAAATATTGTACACGGTAGTTATCATAATTTCGCTTACCCTCAGACTTCAGATACTGGACTTAAAAATGTTTCTGGCGATCCGCTCACAATTCATGGGTCGTGGCGAAACTCTGCCTCCAGTCTGTCTGAACCCTCTTTCGTTGTCTGTAGCTCAGTTTACCGATACGCTTTAAATACGTATAGCGCGGACGTATCGGAGAGTACCGACGTCACAGCTTAAACCTAAGCCTGAAAAATCCTTCCCGAACAGTGATTTCGGCCGAACTGTGCGTCGACTGAAATTTTGCCTTTATCATTCTCGGCATATATAATATCCATATAGTTCCATCTTATCTAGTTTTATACAGCTGATAAAACTCTATCTTCCTATCCATGTAATTTCCCAAACTGTTATTTGTTGATTTTAATATTTAGAACAGAAGTGGGTTTACATGCTTTTAGCGTAACTGTGGGCAGCCGAAATACGCATATATCTCCGTAAATGAGAACTTCCTACCGTTCCATCTTATATGCAGTTATACACCATCCTTCCCTGTACTGAAATGTAAAATCCTTTTCATACGGATTCCCTTCTGTTTTTATTTATCGTTGGCGATTTCCTCTGTCCGATACACATTTCGCTGATAAGCCGCCATTTTGAAAGCGGTCGTTCGATCGTAGACGGGTTTATAAATCTAACTGAAAACGTTTGCAATGACTTGAAACCAATTTTGCGACATAGCTCCCCCATATTTTAAGCTGGATGATATCTAGCTTAAGGTAGAAGTATACCCAGAAAAGCTTAAAAAAAATAAAAATCCAACAATTTTCATTTTCATGCTTTAAATCATTGTCAACATGTTCTTGAACTAAAAATAATTCATAGAAGCTTAGAGATACTCTGGTTTGATAGGAATCAGTGTTTTTCTACACACGCCCCCTTGAGTGATTTGCATAGCAACCAATGTTTATAGTTGGTTACCATGTGAATAATGACCCAACAAGAAGGTGCGTAATTGTAAAACTGCGAAATTATAATTATACATAGGCAACAGGAAAAAGATATTTATAACTTTTCCACGGGGAATCACTCAATGATTTCTTGTGAATTTTTCAAAAGTGTGTGTCTAGAAAGCGTTGATCGTAAATTTCAACATTTGTTACATGCATAGTGCATTTTCACCAACATCAACTCTATTTATTGCTAGTTTTATACTGATTCTGTATAATAGTAGTTAGCAGAGCTTCTTTTGTTCACAATGAGAAATAAGACAAAGACTGGGAGGCGTGTACACCAACAAACCGTTGCCTGAAAATGAGACACCTATTGTCGATAGTGACGCCATAAAACCTCTGTGCTCCTCAGCAAAGAAAATAAAGGTCATAAAGGTCCAAGAAAGTGAAGGCATGGGAAACAAAGAGCCAGGGATCCAGACCTCCAGGACGACCCAGAGTCCGCTGGGAGGACAACATTAGACAATCTTTGAAGGACCGAGGACTAGAATGGAACCAGGCCAGGAAGAAGACAGCTGATAGAATGGTCTGGCGCTCTCTCTTCCAAACCTCTACACCTCACGGTAGAAGGGGAACGACTAAGTAAGTAAGAAAGTGAAGGACAAGCTAAAAATGACAACAAAGGAAATGGGTTTATCCTTATGGATGTAAAACTACTGTTTGGGTTTTTATGCGCTAACTTTAGATGTGACAAATGTTATCAGTACTCACTGACCTGTGAGATCGTCGAAGAGACTCGGAATGGCTTTTGTCATGAAATCAGTATCAAGCGCACAAACAGTGGCGAATGGACTGCCAATTTCAATACTTCTGATGTTTCATCTTCAGCTACTCACAAACAAAGAAGTAAATGTGCGAATGGTGGCATTTGTGCGTTCTATTGGGAAAGGCCACAGTGCATTGCAGAATTTTTCGATATACATGAACACAAGTCAACGCATGGCAAAGAAATCATACAGGAGAACGCTGCACAGGATCTATTCAGCAAGTAAGGACATTGCAATGGAAAGACCCTGAGAGCACTGAAAATGGGATTCATAGACACTGCAGCTGCAGTAGAAGGAGACCTTTATTCAACAGGAGCTCATTAAACTTCATTTTGTGAGTTCTTTTTCTGTTTTTCTTTGTTTTCTCGGAATTGTCTTTTTAGCATAATTGGTGATCTTTGAAACAAGATATCTCTGGATCTGTACATTCAATTGACATGAAAATTAACACAGTTGGTTATCATATAATCTTACAGATTATGACCTAAAATGGATACAATTGAATTCAAAATTTTAGTTTTATGACCATCATGCATATATAATGAGGCACAAATATCAAACATTCAAGAAATATAAATTTTGAAAATTCATTACAAATCAACCTTTCGGTCAATATCTGTTATTTTAGGTCAAAACCTCAAGCTATATATACTAATTCAATATGCCAAGTTTCAGTCAGATCCTTGTAAAAATAACATAGTTATGATGTTTTAAAAAAGGTGTATAATTTATTCACTACGGTGGCCATATTGGATAGCTAATTTGCATAATTAATGAGGTCATTATGTGGACAAAAATGTTAAGTCCATACTAACACTATACCCATGGTTGTTTGATTCTGAAAGGAAAATTTGAGTTTTTTACCCTACAAGGTAGTCTACTACCTTAACTATTGGGTACAAGACAATTGCAAAACGACCATTCCGAGGTTAGTTTTCCTTCCTTCTATCCTCCTCAAGCTCTGTGGGATGACGACTAAGAAAATCTGCGCCCACATTCTGTTTTCCAAGAATATATTCATCCTTTACTATCTCTCTCCTTCCTGTTCGGCTTTTCATCCAGGCTCTTACTGCTGGTGAAACCGGGTCGGTAGGTTTCCCATGAAGTTTACCGCCCTCTTTTCGTTGATAGTTGGATGTGGTTTTCCCTCGCAAATCCGTAGGTGTTTGATTTTCGCTACGTGATTTGTTCCTTTTTTCCCGCGCATGGGGTTCAGACTGCAATTGAACCTGTGTGGGATGTTTCCTTTCCCCTCCCGTGCAAATCTCGGGAGTACCCCTGATTGCTGGTTTGCTTGTAGATTTTTGATGAAGACTCTTCCGTCGACTTTCTGAATCTACATAGGTGCACTCTGGACAGGAATTTACATACTGATTTATGTCTTCCGTAATGCCCGGCCAGTAGTACTGGGTGGCTACTCTTTGTTTTGTGGCACCATTACCCAGGTGTTCACTCAAAGTTGTTATGTGCCCCCAACCCATAACCTTATTTCTATAGGTGGATGGTACCACAATTTGACCATGACTTTTCGTCCCTCTGCCAGCTTTCCTGTACAAGCGTCCATGTTCCATATAGAAATGTCCTTTCCTTGGAGCGTTATGAGTTTTAGACAATTTTCCAAAACAAGGCTTCAATGTGCTGTCTGCTTCTTGAGCCCGTTTCATTTCAGTCGAATGAAATTTTAAGTTGGTGTCCCTCTCTATGTTCCTGGAGTCAGACCTGGTCTGGGTTTCTGCCATAACCATAGGTTTTACAGGGTCTCCCAAGAAAACATATTTACGCCCCAACATTAGGGGGTAAAAGGGATCATCTATCACAGCTGCATTTATCTCCCCTTCCACATAGCGACAACTGACATGAATCTTTGCTATGGGTAAAGTAAGGGGTGATGTTCCTTTTAGTGGCCCTTGAATGTCTACTGTTTCTGTGGTGATTTGTTCAGGGCTCACCAGAGATGCACACACGACTGCGTCATAGGACAAACCTGTGTCATACATTCCTGTGACTGGTTTGCCATTCGCAGTCACTATCTCCTGTGTAGGTGGGTGATGGAGGCTATTCTGACTCACAGTCAGTTCCTTCCTATCAGAAGTCCTCACCTGTAGACATGCAGCATGATGAAGGGGTTTTTTCCTCCCACATTCATCCGTGTTGTGGTTGCTCATCTTACAAAATTTGCACCACTTAGCTCCCTGTTTATAGGGTTTATTTTCCTGAGTCTGAGGGTTCTTGTCCTTATTATCAAATCTTTGCTTGTATCTGTATGGTTGATCCATCTGGTCAAAATCGGTATTCTGCGGTGGTGGCTTATATCCTTCTACCTGCTTCCTTTTTGTTCCTACCAATTCAGCTTGAGCTGCTTGGTATCTCTCTGCACATTTCAAAATGTCTTCCAGCCTCTCTGCTCCTTGTTCCATAAGGAATTTCCTCATTTCTTGAGACATGGAATCTTTCACTTGCTCTAACATAACCATTTCTTTCAGATATTCGTAGGTTTTCTGATACTTACCTAAACTACTCCATTTCAACAAATACGTTTCTAGCCTAGCTGAGAACTGGTTATATGTTTCTCCAGGTAGAGGTTTAGAAGTTCTAAATTTCTTCCTATATGCCTCTGAGTTCTTTTCATACCGAATAAGTAAGGCTTGTTTTAGGATTTCATAATTCTCCTGATCTTCTTTGGGGAGTTTCAGGAACACATCATATGCAATACCTCTCAATCTTTGAGATAACTTTAGACTCCATTTTTCCTTTTCCAGTCCATATGTAGAGGCTAGCCTTTCATACCTATCCAGGTACGACTCAATTGCGTCCTCCTTTTCAACAAATGGATCTAGGTGGAAGTTCATGGCCCCATTTGCTGTGTTCTGAAAAGAGCTATTCGCAGAATGAGGTGAGCTATTACCATGGGTGATAGTCCCAGCCTGAAGTTCAAGATCAAGCTGTCTCATTTTCAGCTCATGGTCTCTCTCTGCTTGTAACCTCCTTTCTTCTCTCTCAGCTTCTAATTTCTTGGCTTCTCTCTCGCTTCTAATTTCTTGGCTTCTCTCTCTGCTTCTAATTCTAATTTCTTGGCTTCTCTCTCTGCTTCTAATTCTAATTTCTTGGCTTCTCTCTCTGCTTCTAATTCTAATTTCTTGGCTTCTCTCTCTGCTTCTAATTTCTTGGCTTCTCTCTCCGCTTCTAATTTCTTTGTTTCTCTCTCTGCTTCTAATTGCTTTGCTTCTCTCTCAGTGTACTTTTCACATTCCGTCGTGACATACCGGATCAGAGCGTCACCATCCATGCCAAGCTCTTTTCCCACCTGCAGTGTAGCCGACCTAAATTTGACCAAGTCAGCCATGATGTATCTGTAGTCTAGTAGGGCAAGCGATCTTACTCCAACTAATTTACTACAATACAATTAACTTAGTTAAAATTAAAGTTAATTAAACTGACTTCACCATATATGAAACAGCTTTCTTTATCTGTACTCAATGGTACTCCTAAAAATATAATTATTTCCTACTATGTTACTCTTTCCAAAAAATTTTACAAAACAAAATTTTCTACACAGCAGAAATGGAAAGTTGGCTCAGGAATATCAAAGATATATCCCGGACGAGCCCCCACTGTAGCGGGAGGTTATTTAAATTTATTTATTATGTAAGAGTATGCCAGTAAAGAGTTCTGACCTTACAAGTAATACCCCAGTCTTAGAAATAAGCACTGGTGTATTGTTATCATAACAATAGTCAGACTGTGAAAACCCTGGCCCAGTTGGTAAGAAGTAGTACCAGGATTTAAGGTGTCTCCTCCCTGTGACTATCTTATGATTACTTATATGCTAGGGGATAAGTAAAATGTACATTCACTGAACCCACAAAATGGAAGAAGTGAATAAATCCTCAGGTACAGTTAAAATAGTTTAATAATTACACTAATATTCTATTTCTACTAGTTGGAAAAGAGCATATACATATATATATAAAAGTATTCACACAATTACTATTATGGTCTGTTTATACTTCAAGATCTTAAATAATAAAGTTACTGAAATCACTGTTATTAGTCCTTTGAATTTAAGGATAACTGTCATCAGTTGACTGAGTTTCTGTATGGTTACTTATTGTTTTCAACTATTGGCTGTTTCACATGTATAGGTGGTCAGTGTCAAACAGGACACTTATCTTTCCAACTTGATACTGCTGAAACTGTCCTTTGCTGATATCAGACTTGGTAGGCCCAACAGTAGGGATGCCAATGACCAGTTGAAGTTCACTCTTTGGGGTCCTGCACTTTGGTGGGATTGCCTCGGATGAACTACACCGGCTTCTGATACTGGACAGTCTGGTTTGAGTTATTTCATGGAACCTGCAACATATCAGCCTTGGCTAGTATCTGGCTAGACTTGTAGTTGACTAGCACAGATGTCAGACCAGTCAGTCATCAGATGTCACCGTTATACAATCATAGTAAGTAAGGACATCATTTCAGTGATATAGCATTAATATTAACATTTTAATTAAGTGTAACTGACTAGCACATAAGTCAGACAAGTCAGTCATCAGGTGTCAAAGTTATACAGTCATAGCAAGTAACATCAGTTCAATGATATAGAATTAATATTAACATATCAGTAATAAACATCATCTGGTTTATTCCGCTCCTATACATCCCTTTGATAGTCTACACCGCCCATCATTGTGGAAGATACTTACAATCTATGGTTTTCCAACAAAATATGTGAATATAATCAAAGCGCTATATGACAATGCAAGATGTTGTGTTAGAACAAATAAAGGGAATACAGAATGGTTTACAGTAGAAACAGGGGTGAAACAAGGCTGTATTATGTCACCACTACTTTTTGGAATAGCTATTGATTGGGTTATGAGAAACTATACCCACAATGAACAATTGGGTATAAAATGGACAAATGGAAAATTCCTGGGGGACCTGGATTTCGCAGATGATGTAGCATTCTTAAGTTCAACACCAAGACAATCCCAAGAAGCAATAAATAATTTGTGTCATCTCTCGGTTAAAATTGGTCTCCAAATAAATGCCTCTAAAACTAAAGCTATGAACTTTTCTAACGAGACCTTTGATATCATCTTGAACGGGAAAAAACTACAGAAAGTTGAAAGTTTCAATTATTTAGGCAGTAAAATGACTCAGGATGGTGACACAACAAGAGAAATCCATACTAGAATTGCTTTGGCAGCTAGCGCCTTCAATAGATTATCTAACATTTGGAAATTACGATCATTGAATATACATACCAAGCTTCGTCTGTTTAATTCAAATGTTATCTCAGTGTTAACATACGGCTGTGAGAGTTGGAAAATAACAAAATCATTGGAGAACAAGCTGAATACATTCGAGAACAAATGTCTTAGAAAACTCATGAACATCCGTTGGAAAGAATTCAAGACTAATCGACAAATAAGAGAAGACTCTAGGCAGAAATATGTCTCCGACTATATAAGGAAAAGACGATGTCATATATCGGTCATGTCCTACGAATGCAAAACAACAGAATACCACTACAGGCGCTCACTTGGGTTCCTGAGGGTAAGAGGAAAAAAGGAAGACCAAAAGAAACACTCAGAAGAACAATAATAAGAGAAGGAAGAACGTTGGGCCTAAATAATGTGCAAGAGCTAAGAGGAGTGGCGTCACAACGAACAACCTGGAGAGCACTGGTTTCTGCCTTATGCGCCGTGTTTGGCGCTTAAAGAATTTATTATTATTATTATTATTATACATCCCTTCATATTCTATAACTTGATCCTTCCAAATCATATCAAGTACGAATTCAAATACTGATGCTATCCTTAGCATCTACACAAAAGTAATACATAAATAAAGAAAGTGAGTGACCACGTGATCAGGTTGCTTTCTACTGAAACTGGCTGTAGAACACTCCAGTTTACTAGCTGTAAATGGGTACGAAGTTGTGCGCTCGAACTAGGGAAGGCAAAGGCAGCGAGGAAGGGGACTAGTCACCTTAACCTCGTAAACTGGGATCTTCCATGATGAAGTTTCTAACACTTCATTTCCCTATGACAATCTCTGCCATGGGACTGCCTTTATCTTCGTAAGCGATAAAGCAATATGATAAATATAACTTCATTAGGCCGTGGGGCTATTTGTGATTACTTTTTGTACAAGCAACACTCATCCATAATGCACATGAATAAATCATATTAAAATAATAATACGTTATATCAATGAATATTATACAGGCATATTTTGTGAATTCTGTATGAACCTGAAATAACAAATATTGTACACGGTAGTTATCATAATTTCGCTTACCCTCAGACTTCAGATACTGGACTTAAAAAATGTTTCTGGCGATCCGCTCACAATTCATGGGTCGTGGCGAAACTCTGCCTCCAGTCTGTCTGAACCCTCTTTCGTTGTCTGTAGCTCAGTTTACCGATACGCTTTAAATACGTATAGCGCGGACGTATCGGAGAGTACCGACGTCACAGCTTAAACCTAAGCCTGAAAAATCCTTCCCGAACAGTGATTTCGGCCGAACTGTGCGTCGACTGAAATTTTGCCTTTATCATTCTCGGCATATATAATATCCATATAGTTCCATCTTATCTAGTTTTATACAGCTGATAAAACTCTATCTTCCTATCCATGTAATTTCCCAAACTGTTATTTGTTGATTTTAATATTTAGAACAGAAGTGGGTTTACATGCTTTTAGCGTAACTGTGGGCAGCCGAAATACGCATATATCTCCGTAAATGAGAACTTCCTACCGTTCCATCTTATATGCAGTTATACACCATCCTTCCCTGTACTGAAATGTAAAATCCTTTTCATACGGATTCCCTTCTGTTTTTATTTATCGTTGGCGATTTCCTCTGTCCGATACACATTTCGCTGATACGCCGCCATTTTGAAAGCGGTCGTTCGATCGTAGACGGGTTTATAAATCTAACTGAAAACGTTTGCAATGACTTGAAACCAATTTTGCGACAGTGTGAGATCTTGAGAGGTAGCGTTAGGTCCATTGAGAACTCATCTTCTTCAACCACTAGACTCAAGGTCTTACATAGCTTGACCTCACACGGTTAACACATCTAACTCTATCATTCTTATCTTTTACCATCATAACCTCTCCAGCAATTTACTTTGCTACATAAATTGGGGTCTCCTGTCCCGGAATTATACCTAGGAACACCATTATTATTAACCCAGGGAATTCCCATTATAATTATTACACAGGAGTTGGGAAGTTGATAAAGTGTCAGAGCCTGGAATAATTTAATTAGAGTTTATATTAATATTATTGTAGTACATTTATAACATTGTTAAAATTGTTAAGATGGCAGATTTGGCCAAATTTAGATCTGCTGCTGTCCAGACTGCTAAAGAAATGGGTCTAGAGGGCCCACTTCTGATTCAATACGTGTCGTCAGAGGTGGATATATTTATTGAGAGGGAGGAGAAAAGAATACAGCTCGAAGCTGATAGGGAAGATAAGAGGTTAGCTGAGGAGAAGAAATTAAAGTAGAGAAAGAAATTAAAAGACTGCAGATTGAGGCTGACAAAGAGGCTAGGGCATTGGAGGCGGATAGGGAGGCTGAAATAAAGCGGCACCAATGTGAAGAAAAGAAATTGGAGGCAGAGGAAAGAAGACAGGCAGCAGAAAGGGAAGATAAACGGTTACAGAGGGAACATGAGTTACGACTAAGAGAGTTGGAATTACAAGGCCATGCTCCTGAAGGTGGTAACAGTCCGTCTACCTCCGACGCCACTGCTAGTCAGGGAGCCTCAACCTCAGCTATGGGGTTCCATTTAGACCATTTTGTTGAGAGGGACGATGACATTGAATAATTTTTATCTAGATTTGAGGTTTTAGCCACCACCTATGGGTTAGAGAAAGAAAGGTGGAGTTTAAAGTTATCCCAGGGTCTTAGGGGAACATCTTATGAAGTGTTTGCAAAAATGAGCAAAGATGACCAAGACAATTATGACATGTTAAAGCAGGCTCTTTTGCTAAAGTATGAAAAGAATGGAGAATTTTACAGGAAAAGGTTTAGAAATGCCAAGCTACTGTCGGGTGAGACCTATCACCAGTTTTCTGCACGTTTAGAGACCTACTTGGAGAAATGGACTGCTCTGGGGAAAACCCAAGATCTTAAAGAAATGATCCTTATTGAGCAATTGAGAGAGTTCATGGCTCCAGACTTGAGAAAATTTCTCATGGAACAAGGTGCAGAGAAGCTGGGTGAATTACTTAATGTCGCTGAGAGGTATCAGGCAGCCCAGGCAGAGGTAGCTGGCGCCAAAAAGAAACATGTAGACAATTATAAGGCTCCACAAAACTCTAATAGATTTGACAACAAAGATCAGGGTAACAAGGTTAAGCAAAATTTTGATAGGCCACGCCATGATTATAGAAATAAAAAGCCACAATTCAATGACAGGAAATATGAGGAAAGAAAACCCTTTCATCAAGGTAGATTATATTGTAGATGGTGTAAGAGGGAAGGACATGACACCAAAGTTTGTACTAAGAAACCTGCTGGATTTGCTGCTATGAAGTTGGGGGAAAAGGAAGTAAAGGTAAAACCTGCTGGACAGCAGGAACCTTATCACCCCCCTCCAGTGTGTGAGGATGTTGTATGTAATGGGGTCACCATTAGGCGCCTTTATGATACAGGGTTAGATTTTGATTCTGTTGTGAGTTCGCACTTGGTGAACCCAGATCAGTATACCACAGAAACAGTGGAGATACAAGGGGCGACCAAGGACATACCACTTATGACACTGCCCATTGCCAGGATAACTGTGAAAACTCGCTATGTGGAAGGAGTAATCAGAGCAGCAGTGATCGACGCACCCATCTACCCTCTGATATTGGGGTGTCGTTATGTCTTCTTGGGGAATCCCAAGAGACCTGTGGTCTTGGCAGCAGTCCAGACCCGATCACAATCCAGAAAGGAAGAAGATGAACCAATAAATACTCATCCAGAGGAGATGAGGAAGGCACAGGCTGAGGACAGGACACTCAAGCCTTGTTTTAGAAAATTACCTAAATGCCACACACATCCAAGCAAAGGGGACTATTACATTAAGAACAAATAGTTGTATAGGAAGACTGGGACTGGAACAAATGGTCATGGACAGCTGGTACTTCCAACTTCATATAGGGAGAGAGTGTTGGAATTAGGACATGCGATTCCCTTCAGTGGTCATATGGGGATCAGCGCAACAGGACAGCGTATAGCTTGTCATTATTTCTGGCCAGGTATAACGGAGGATATAAAGAGATATGTAAAATCTTGGCCAGAATGTCAAAGGGTAGCTCCAAAGCACTGGACTGCTCCTGCAACTCTAGGGGAAATGCCCATAGTGGGAACACCTTTTGAGAGGGTTGCAGTGGATATTGTAGGACCTCTCACTCGGACCAAGAGGAGGAACAGTTACATCCTTACTCTGGTGGACACTTGTTCTATGTGGGGAGAGGCGGTAGCCCTGTCGTCAATCGATTCGAAGCATGTCGCAGAGGCATTACTTACAATATTCATTAGGTTAGGATTCCCGCATCAAATTTTGACTGATAACGGCTCACAGTTCAAAGCGAAACTAACGGAAGAAGTTTTCAGGATCTTCCAAGCCAGACACTTTCATTGTAGTCCGTATCACCCCCAAGGGAACGGCCAGGTGGAGAGGTTCAACGGGACTCTCATTTCTATCCTGAGAAAGTTGGCACATGAGAAACCTGATACGTGGGACTAATATTTGCCCGCTGCGTTGTTTGCATATCGGGAAGTTCCACATAATTCAACCGGGATGGCACCCGCAACCCTGTTATTTGGGAGGCCAATAAAAGGTCCATTGGAAGCCTTGTTGAGGACATGGACAGATGAGAAGGCAGAAGAGACTGTTACCTCATCATATCAATATGTAAACGAGCTGACCACTCGTCTTAAAACTGGCTGGAAACTTGCAAATGATAATCTCAGACAAGCCAGGAAAAAACATGCTGCTTATTTCAATAAGAAAGCTAAGGATAGAGAACTATTTGTGGGAGAGAAGGTGCTTCTTCTACTACCCGGCAGCAATAACAAATTACAAATTGGATGGCAAGGTCCATATACTGTTCTAGAGAAGGTGTCTAGAACAAATTATAAAATCGACAAGAAGGGGAAAGAGAAAATATATCATGTGAACCTTCTAAAGAAGTATCTGGACAGGGGAATCCAGGAAGGAACACACTTAATGTCCTTGTCGATAGCAACAGGGATGAAAAATGAACCACTCACCTCTCATGAGTACCCCCTGAAAACATGTGAGACCCCTGCACATGTAAAAGTCAGTAACCACCTGACGAAAAAACAGAGGGAACAGGTTCAAAAGGTTCTGACTGGTCATACGGACGTGTTAACGGACAAACCGGGGCACACGAATTTGTTGGAATATGATATGAAACTAGTAGACCCAACACCGATCTGTATGAGAGCCTACACGATCCCGTTTGCCAAGGAGAAAGCTTTGAAAGAGGAGATTGAGTACCTATTAAAAGAAGGGATTATTTCTCATAGCGAATCTCCGTATAGTTCTAGTGTGGTTTTGCTGAGGAAACCCTCTGGAGAACATAGACTGTGAATAGATTACAGGAAACTGAATTCTGTCACAGAAAATCAGGTGGATCCATTACCGGACACAAATCAGCTACTTGCCAGGCTGAACAAGGCAAAATATTTTTCGAAGGTGGATCTGAGCAAAGGCTATTATCAGATTCCAGTAAAGCCTGAGGTCCGACCTTATTTGGCGTTTAGCACCTCGGAAGGACATTATGAATTCAACATGTTCCCGTTTGGGTTGAAAAATGCTCCGAGTGTTTTTTCTAGGATGATGCGAAAATTGTTGGATCCCCTGAATAACCCATGCATCACCAATTTTATGGATGATATCCTCATTGCTACGGAAACATTTGAGGAACACATTAACTCTTTGACTTTGCTGTTTGATAGACTAAGAGAGGCTAACTTGACGGCTAGACCAACAAAATGTTGTATAGGGTGTAAAGAGTTGGAATTCTAGGGACATACTGTATATCAGGGTAACATGACCCCTGACCCCAAGAACCTTGAGAAATTGCAGAGAGCACCTAGGCCACAAACCAAAAAGGACGTGAGATCTTTTGTGTCGTTGTGTGGATTTTACCAAAAATATATCAAAAATTTTAACTCTATTTGTGCTCCTCTGACTGAGTTAACTCGCAAGGGAAATCTTGATAGAATTTTTTGGTCAGCCCAGTGTGAATTAGCATACCAGGAATTAAAAGAGAAACTCACGAGCAAGCCTATCCTAAAATTGCCTGATTTGACTCAGGAATTCGTGATAAGAACGGACGCAAGCAATGTGGGCTTGGGGGCCACTTTGTTACAAAGGTCCTCTTCACAAGATGGGGAACTGAACCCAGTCGCTTATGCTAGCCGCAAGTTGAACAGAGCGGAACAAAACTATTCAACAAGCGAAAAAGAATGTTTGGCTTTGATCTGGGCGATACGAAAGTTCCAGATCTATCTCTATGGTAGAACATTCGTGGTCCAAACGGATCATCAGCCCCTCGTATTCTTATCACAGGCAAAGCACGAAAATGCTCGTTTATTACGATGGTCGTTGCTCCTACAGCCATATTCATTCACTATTGAATACATCCCGGGGTCACAGAATGTGGGTGCAGATTTCCTCAGTAGGCACCCCTGTGATCAAAACCAGAGTATTCACAAGGCCTAAGGAGAAAATTTGATCTATGTGTATCACTGTTTTTTGGAACTTGCATCAGTGCATGTTCTCAAGTGGGGAGATGTGTGATAAAATTACATTGATACATCGATAACATTATTATTTGTAATTATAAAGTAAGATAGTATAGAAATAAAAATAGTTAAGTTGTGACGCGTCTTCTTTCCCCTCGCCAGTCAGCGCGTTGATTTTAGCAAGACAGGGCGTAGAGTAAGGGTACTATCGTTTGCCAGTGACCTTGAAAATATCGGTAACAATTTTGACGGAATTAGCCTTGTTTCAGACCAAAAGGGGGAAAAGGAGGAGAGAGGCAAGTGTATTTTTAGAATGAGACTTTTGACACAAATGGTTGAAACACGCTAAATTGTAGGCAAACGCGGGCGATATTGTTAGCGGCAGATGGAAAAATTCGACACTAAGTCCAATATTTGTTCGTTCCATAAGCACGCAGAGTGACTGGTATAAACACACGCCTCGCTCTGTCTGCAAATTGGTACATTTTATGACGTCACAGACTTGTTGTTTCGAATTGAACTACACAGAAGCGGGGAGAGAGATGGCGTGTTTATGTAATATTAGCGATTGAAACTCACATGGAAAATATATGGAATTCTTTATTTCCAATACTAGGGCCATAAAAGTTGGTTAGCTTTATAGCTTATGATCTCCTGAGTAATATTATGTTACAATTTTTAAGATCGCCCCATTAAAAGTAAAGATATTGACAAAAGACTAGATATGCCCAGACAGATGAACAAACAGACGCTTGTTTTTGCATTCACTAACGGTTACTTTTGGACGCGTTAGGGGAAATGAGACAGGCAAGGGTAGAGATATTATGGGATGGCCTAAAACTAAATATATTTTGGCAGTGGAAATCTTGAAGTGAATGAGAGGCAGAACTTGTTAGGTAAAAAACCAAGACTGTTTTTAACTTTTAATGCCAAAATGTGACCGACGTACATTTGAAAAATTGAGATGTAATTTTGACTTTATTTTCAAATTCAAAATTGAAAAGCTTAGTCTTCCGATCTGATTGGCCAACGCATTTTATATTATGGAAAACTTAGTTAGGTTTTTGCCATTTTGTAGAAAGCTGTTCCTGAAGCAGGTCGATGTGATCCTAGAAGTTTGACTTTTAATTGTAACTAAAAAGTATTTGTCATAGTCTAGCCAGCAGCAAAGCTGAATTTGTGCCATCCATCGCACCTGTGCTTATTTCATTGAATTCTGGTAAGAAGAATATCTATATTATTATGTAATATGTGCAAAGGCAAAAAGTGTATGACATGCCTAAAGAGACAGGTTGGGTATATCTATTTGATTTATGTTTAAATATTGCATTGTTGTTATTAAAAATTATTATAAGACTAAAGTAGAAAAACAAGCCTCTGTGTTCACTGAACACTATTGATTGCCTGGAGCGTTTATATTTTGTAATAGAAGAAAATTATATGCATTTAAGGAGATGTTCATCATCATGTGACGTATTCTTTCCAGAACGTTGTCTCCATTACAGCTGCTCTGAACGCATCACAATTCTGGGCAAGTCGACCTGCATCAGCCAAAGACAAGTTCAGACTCTCTGTGATGTCCTGGGTCCACCGTCGTCTAGGTCGACCCCTTCCCCTTTTTCCAGGGACCATGCCTTCGATCACTGTTTTTTCCAGACTATTATGTCTTTTTATATGACCGAAAAATTTCAGCTTCCTTATTGCGATGGTTTTTAGGAGCCAATGTTACTGTACGTTTAGTGAGTGCAGTACTTCTCTGTTGGTCTTTTTTTTTTGTCCAGGGTATTCTCAACATCCTTCTGTAGCATTTCATTTCGAATGATGTAATCTTTTTTTGCAACTGTTTTATTGAGTGTCCAAGTCTCGCAGCCGTATGTTGCTACTGGGAATATACATGCTCTGATCAGTTGTAACTTTGTTTCTTTGTTTGTGCCTTGCCATAGGTTTTTTATCTGTATTAGTTTATGTGAAGCAATTGCAAGTCTTCTTTTAATTTCTACTGCACAGTCGCCAGAGCTGTTGATGATTGATCCTAAGTATTCGAATTCATTAACACTTTCTAGTTATTCGTTATCAATTTCAATTTCTGGTTTGGTCTTTACTTTGTCTGTTGTCAATACTTTGGTCTTCTTGGTGTTTAGGTATAGATTCTGGGAGATGTACATACTCCTATTAAATTGTGTTGAAAAAGACTATGTAAAATTACAGTGGCGTATCTGCCATATGGACCTCAGGTGTGGTCACAATATGATGTGAGTTCAAAAAAACTTAGGGGCTGGTGCACTTGTAATGCACACGAGGCTGAACCCCATCATGTCATGTAGAGAGTTGAGGGAAAAATATAACAGATATGAAAAGGCCAGGGTGTCTTTTATGTTGCAGGGTTTTATTTCCTGTTACCAGCCGGTAACAGGAAAGCTGAAGTACGAGTGAAGACAGTAACGTCTCCAGTACAGCGTATTCTGTATAATAATTGTCAAGTGGAGCTCTGAGAGCTGATGTTCTTTACAGAGCCATATCAACGATTGAATCTTCACGAAGGAAATTTCAGGTTATGTGCCACAATCTGGGCAATTTGACACTTTATCTGGAAAAAACTGTTTCCATACCCATTAACAGAAACTCTCGGGGAAATGATGACATAACCAGTCTCTCCCATAACTGACTCACATTATTAATTAAGTCCTTAGTTTCAGTTCACGTTTCAGTGTAACCTACATTTTCTTCAGTTTTAAAAGACCTGTCCAAAAGAGATTGCAGGACAGGCACAATAAATTGTACCAAAAAAATATTTCCAATTTGAAAACTAAACAACAGAGTTATTAAGATTCTATTAGAGAGTTACACTGTGTTGTTTTGATGTACCATCATTTCATTGCATCCCCTAGACACATCAAACATCATACATTAGAATTAATTTTACAGCACCGTGTGAGATCTTGAGGGGTAGCGTTAGGTCCCTTGAGAACTCATCTTCTTCAACCACTAGACTCAAGGTCTTACATAGCTTGACCTCACACGGTTAACACATCTAACACTATCATTCTTATCTTTTACCATCATAACCTCTCCAGCAATTTACTTTGCTACAGCTGGCTGAGAGAGTTAATAAATGCTCTGTTGCTTTTGCGACTTGGCAAGCAATAGTGAAGAACGAGAGTTTTGTCGCCCTATATACACAGTTTTTCCTACAAAGAATTTCGCTTGTAATTGCGTGCCATCTGTTAGAGTTTTGCGTTTCGTGAAACTGAATCAGACCTCCCATTATTCTAGTAAAGAGTGTAAGATTTACGATTTGCTCCAAGTTAATAAGATACTACTTTTAATTAGTACACGACCACTGTAGTTCTCAGAAATAATTTATCGCCCTTCTTACAGGCGTTCGCTTACCCAAAAAAAAGTCATCACATTAACTGAGCGGTAACGGTTTTTTATATTTTATTTTAAATAAAATTTTGCCTCGTTTTGGCGAGGCGCATCCCGTTCAACCTAGCCGGTTATATTAGGGCGCATGTCCAAATATAAACGACCTTTAGGTCTGGAGAATTAGTTATGTGTTAGTTATAGCGGTAACGGTACCCTTCTGCAATAGACATAAATACCTAAGGGGCGTAACTCAGGTGACGTGCGACTAAACTGCGTGCGGGCAGGGCGAAAAATGCATCGAGTTTATTACAACTCCATTAGGAGCGAAACAGTAGATGATGACCATGATGATTTTAGTAATCTAGTCATAGGTTTGCTGAGATTGGTTTAGCTGGTCCCTCCACTTGAGCCATTAGGTGTAGTCGGAAGATCACGTTTATGTAACTGTGAAAGATATCTTGTATTGGCTAACTTTCTTTTCCTCAGAGAATTTCAATAAAGCTATCTTCCCCTCTACCTCGCCGGTGTTCTCTTTTCATTTGGCCAGATTTTTCTATTGAATCTTGCTATTGTAAGTGACATGGGGTGCATTTTAAAAATCTGCCCATACCGGTTAATTTCTCTGCACATGTAACTAAAGCTGATAATTAAGCATTACGATGAAATTGCTATTCGTGTCTAGTAATGCAGAAACATAACAGTGAAACAGAACGATTACCAATAATGACAACATACTGGTGATCTAGTTATTATGGCTACCATTAGCTATACAGAACGTATCAAGAAAAACCTTTGCCCTTTGTATTTAAAAAAAAAAAAATCTCTGTCCATTCTACCATTCTCTGTGAATATTTTTTTTTCCTTCTTCAGCACCAATCCGAATGGCTAGGCCCATTGTGCCTTTCTACAACTTCTTATCATTTATTAGTTGCGGATTTAATTCGGTTGTACCTTGTTTTCCAAGCCACCATCAATATGCTGTTTCTTTGAGGTCTTTTATTTCCGTTAAATTCCGCCTGCAGTCACAGTGTAGGCGCATTCTAACTTTTCTCATAACATTACCAAAAACATGGACTGCTTCTTCCTCATTTGAGTGCAAATCTAAGCTTCCTTTGCATATAAATCTTTTCTTCAAGACATTCTGATTAACCTTTTTCTAGCTGTCTGTGGTATCTCTGTGATGTTTCATTCGTTCATTACATTTGAGCTCCCCGTCAAGCATAGGCTATCTACAAATACGCGTCAAGTCTTCCTTCCTGTGCCATCCATCCCAGGTCTTTCCGTGACTTTTTTATCCTTCTCATTTCTCTCCAGTTCCCTTCCCCGCGTGTTTGTTTAATGTTCCCTCTTTTTCTCTGTCCCTGGGGATTCCAGAACTGGGGCTGTCTCGTAAAACATTTCTGCTTCTGCCTGTGCAGTTTTCATTTATTCGTGCTTTGTTCGAACATTCCAGGCACCAAATTTGGAGGATTTGTGTATAAGAAAAAGGCGAGTGAGCAGTCTAAGCCAGTGTTTCTCAACCATTTTGTGTTCACGGCACACTTTTCAATTTTCTAAAAATTTGTGACACACCTATCTGAACCCGCACCTGAATAAAAAATTACAGTGAAATATATTAAATTAAATACACTAATTTGTGGGTACTTTAGTATAAATCTTCTTCTTCTTCTTCGTTCGTCCTGAAGAGGACGCTGGTTGCGTTGTGTCCGTTTACAGCGAAGCTGCGATATTTGCGCCTTTCGGCCGACACATCCGACTTCAGCACGGCATTTTTGGGACCGGGTTAGATAAAACTCTCAGTACGATTTTCTTGCAATTGTTTAAAATAATTTTGAAGTACATATATCATTTTTAATCGAAGCAGTTAATAGCTCATATTATTATTGAATGAATTCAAGCTGTAAGATCAGTTTTATATTACGTGATCACTAAAAATTTACTTCATGTAGTAAATGTACAAAACTTTTGCGGCCCACTTAGATAAGCGCGGCGGCACACTAATGTGCCGCGACACACCGCTTGAGAAACACTGGCCTAGACTCTTTTCAACTTTCTCATTTACAGGAATTTCTAGAATGGCAAGGATAACAACTCAGTCATCTAAGTTGCTATAACTTTAGTATCCTCTCATACGTCCATCTCTGCTAGCCTTACGATTGATGCCAAATTCCAACAGTCTTAACCTTGATGATTCATCTATTGCAGTGTCATTTTCTAACAGTTGATCATTAATTGTTATCAGTATCTCTCACTTATCCATATCCAGTGTCCCCACTGTGGGAGCTCTTGATACTAGTCTGTCAGCTCTCTCGTTATACCGCTTACCCCTGCCAGGCCATGACCAGAACAGTAGATCCCCACCAGCTCCTGCAGATTCGAATCTTCTTCGAATGTTTTCCATTCATGCCATAGCCAACCATTTTGAACCTTTAGAAGCTTGGACACAATGACTGCCTTTATTAAAGAAGTTTCAGTTAGCCACCGTAAGTCTGTAGTAGATTCCTCTTCCTCTGTTCTCCTGCTGGAAGTTGTTATCTTGTAAACTCCACTTTATACATAGGTATTTTTTTTAATGTGAGTCCTACACATAAAATTCACTCAATAGTGATGAATTTTAATTTACAATTTACAATAATTGGACAGGAAGCAACATTCCACAATCAGGTATTTGCAACTGAAAATAGTATCTGGAATTACAGACACTATGTAGACCTTATCCAAATAATAATCCAACTGCAGTTGAACAGGATCCTTTTGTTTCATAAATTAAAAAAAAAACCAGCACCTTCTTCTCATCTGTTTTTCTTGTTCCACTGGCACCTTGTCTGGTTCTTAAAATTGTTTTCTCAAAAACGTAAACAAAGTGGAAAAGTCATAGAAAGCAGATAATTTTACATGATGTAGGCCTACTTATATTCATTAAATGAATCATGTTATTATCATGACTGGGAGCCGCGCTAGCGTAGTGGTTACAACACCGCTCTGGCGACCGGGTGATACAGGATCAAACCCGGGCGACGGCATTTGAGGATTTTTCGTTGACCGGGATTTGGACTGGATTAACTCGAGACCTGGCGAGACCATTTGAAGGAGTGTCGTCGACCAGGGACTGGCGGCTCCTGGGCCGACCCAGCTGTAATGGGTACTTCCGAAATCGGCGAGTATTTGCCTGAATGGCGAGGGACACCTGTCTCTGTACAAGAAATAAAGGGATACTCACGTAAAATCAATGTCAGGTTAGACATAAATAATAACCTGAGATTTCGCCTCGAGTATTAGCGGGCGTACGAAAAAAAAAAAAAATTATCATGACTCTAGATTTATATTTACATATAAGCAGGTATACATTATTCGTTAACAGGGTAAGATAACTGTAGGTGTTTTATTAAAATAAAACAGTCAGAGTTGTCTTCATATGAAGATTTTAGTTGTTGGTGAATGAGAGAAAATTGTCCGTTTGCTGTGCTAGTGTTCTACTTAGGTGACGGGGTGATGTCAATTTGAGTCTGGTACCGTCCCTACTAGTTCCCCGTAAAGTTTTAGACTGTTCATTCTCTACAGGAGTCCAACATGTTGGCAACAGCACGTCCCTTGCAGCAAGGCCGGGGTAACTACGGCACTCAGTTTTCTCATCGTTGTCGCTCTGAACTTTGAAAATAAAACCTAGATATAGGCAAATTGCGCTATTTTTGGCGATTTTTGAGCTATTTTGGGCGAAATTTTGGTGACGTTCTTCAACTAATGAAGGAAAATGACACATAGACGGGACCAAAAAAAACCTAGAGCTAGGTGAAACCGCTTAGGAGTGGCAACGCTGAGTTTGCTTCGTCACATGTTCTCAAGACCCGTCTCTTGTCGGTGTTTAGCGTTGACTTTATTTATTGTTTACATGACCAAAATATTTTAGCTGTCTAACTTTGATCTCCTTCATTATTTTTTTTCCCTAGCTTGTCTAGAACACTGTAATTGTTGTCCTCTCTTTTCACGAGATGCGCCCAAGTTTTCTGTATATCCACATCTCAAGGGCCTCATTTTATTTTGTTCATTGCCCATGTTTCTTCACCATAAAGTAATGAAGTGAATAAATAACACTTGATAACTCACAGTTTTAATTTGAGAGTTATTTATTCAGATGTTAATATTTGTCTCACGTTGTTGAATGTTGCCTTGGCCATTCCTATTCCCTTCTTGATTTCTGCTTCACGTCTTATATACACATTAAATTACCAAGATATGAGAACCTCTTGACTTGTTCCAGTAGTTTCACATTTATTCTTAATACTAACGCCTGGCAGGTCACAAGGTTACTATTCGTTGAACCCATATGGACCCAGGTACCACACGGGCTGTGAAAAGGAAGGGAAGGGGGGAGGCTGTGATACAACATGAGCATATAACAATGTTAGGCCTACAATGTCAAGTAAGCCAAAGTGTGCAACAGGCGGGATAACCCTTACAAGCAGCATTAAGTCTATTATCCTCTATAAAACTGCTGACATAACAATACAACTGTGGTAAAGTGGGATGTTATAAATATTATTGTGACAGCGCCATCTTGAGGTCTGTCGTTCTAGGCGCTGGCCCCATCTGGTCAGTCATATTGTCTCTGTGGTTTAGTGCCTTTTGATCACGTTATCTTCAAGCAGATTTATTACAAGGCCATAATAAGCCTACGAATTAGTTGTGTTTTTGCTCTAGTTGTGTAAATCTGTGTTTTCATGCATTCTGGAGCAATAATCGCGTGTGTTATCTGTGTGGCGCAGATTAATCCGCGTAGCGCGCAGTAAATTGAGTGGTTAGGCCAGGGCTTATAAAAAGGGGTAGCAAGCGGCGAAACCGGTCTATGTTTGAGAGAGCCGCCCAGTGAGAACAGACTAAGAAGACACACAAGAGCCAAGCTGTAAATGCCTTGAGCACACAGTCTATGAACACTGACTGGGTGTTTGTTGGATTGTTTGTTGGATTGTTTGTTTGGTGTTCGGTAGAATTAAATGTTGATCTGCTTAAGGCTTTGGGTTGCTTGAATTGTTAAGTCTGCTGCTGAGAGGGTTGCAAGCAACCAATAATTGCAACCCCTGTCAAACGATCCTTTATAAATTTTCTTAGTGCACGGGTCTTGGGTGTGAGGTACCCCTAGCGCCCCTGTCACAAGTGGCGTCGTCGGCAGGATTGACAGACAGCACGCAGTGAAGCAACTCTTCAGCAATCAGAGCAGCAACAGCCGAAACAATAGAACACCCAGTTCAGTGCAAGGCGAGGGACGGGATCATCCAGTTTGTCAAGATTTCTAGTCAACTCTACTAGCAACAAGATGGCGGCACGCAACACACGCGCTGCTAGTAGAACTGATAACGAAGATGTGGCTGAGGTGGATGACCCTGTAGTAGGGCTAAATCGTCAACCAGAACGAGTGCAGTACATCGTGGTACCTACTCACAAGAGGGTGCGGTGCTTTGGGGAGCGCACGGGTCCTACGGCCGAGGAATATGTCAGAGAGGTGAGAGCTGCCTGGAGAGTAGGGATGATGAGTAAAGAGGACCAGGCAGATGTTATTCTTGACAGTGTGACCCCAAGTGTCCGTAGGGAGCTGAGGATTCAGGCTGATGACGGTGACCCAGAAGCAATGCTACATTCCATTCTTAGGGTGTATGGGGAGCGTCGGAGCATCCCAGAAGTAATGGCAGCGTTCTACTCTACCCGGCAAGGTGCAAGGGAGTCTCTTTGGGAATTCTCCCATCGCATTCACGAGGTGTTTGAAAGTGTTGTAAGGGCACAAAAGCAGAACAACGTCACTCCCTTGGCGCCATCCTTTCTTCGTGACCAGTTTGCTGCTTGTCTGAGAGATGACCTAGTAAGAAAGCTTGCAAAGGAAATGATCATCAAGGAGCCAACAGCATCGTTCACGTCGGTGAGGGACTATGCCCTACGGTTTTTGGAGACTGAGCCCACTTCTGGGGCTGGTGTTGCCAGTGTCGAAGCAGCTTCGGGGGCTGGTGTTGCCAGTGTTGAAGTGGCAAGAACAGAGACTGTGTCAGATACGCATGCATTAAACGCAGAAGTAGAGCGGCTGAGAGCACAGGTGGCTCAATTAGAGGCTAAAATTGATGCGATGTCTCAGGAGCAGGGGAGACGTACCAGAACAGTTCGTTGTTTTAGATGCAGAGAACTAGACCACGTACAGAATCGATGTCCACAAAGCATTAAACTAGACCCCTCTGCGGCTGGGAGTCAGGTTACAGAAGGGGAGCAGAATGGCTCAAAGATAAAGAGGGTTGGTGGTCGACCGGAGTGTGAGGTGCTTATTGCAGGGAAGAAAGTCAAAGGCGGCCAGGGATGTAAGGGTAGCAGGAGGCGACCCAGGACACCGAGGAAGCCTAGGAAAATAAGATGCTTCAACTGTGGAGACCTTTCGAACCACATGGCAGCCAAGTGTCCCCAGGGCCCGCTTCCTAAGCGATGTTTCCATTGTAGGTCCCCGGACCATTTGATATCGGTTTGCCCATCAAAGAGCGCCCTCTCTAAGCGTACCAACACATCTACATTGCCGTCACAGTGCAAGCCAAGAGATGGCCGGGGCAACTGTCACCATAAGGGCGCCAGGAAAAGTGGTCGGCATTTAGAGGAGGAGACTCATCTAAAACTCGTTGAAGGACACGTTTCCAGGCTACGAGGGGCGCACGTAAGAGCAGAGCCACCGTTGCAGAGTTTTGCAGCAGTCCGGAAAGAGAGATGTGACAAGCTGTCGTGTTCTACTCCACTACAGGTCGGAGAATTGGTGAAGAAGAGAATGCACGACGCTGAGAGATCCGAGATTCGTGATATGTGGTCAGAAGACGAGTACGTTGTAGTTCGTGCTCCCACAATGACAGGGGGTCCATATATCATCCAACGAACGGACAGAGCGAGTCCGAGCATTAGAGTCACCGGCAATGACCTGAGACGAAGTGAAGGAAAAGGTGATCCTCCAGATTTGGAGAATACGACTGGGGAGCCTGATTTAGTGTAGTTGTCGGGACGACAACAAAATCAGGGAGGGGAATATGTGACAGCGCCATCTTGAGGTCTGTCGTTCTAGGCGCTGGCCCCATCTGGTCAGTCATATTGTCTCTGTGGTTTAGGGCCTTTTGATCACGTTATCTTCAAGCAGATTTATTACAAGGCCATAATAAGCCTACGAATTAGTTGTGTTTTTGCTCTAGTTGTGTAAATCTGTGTTTTCATGCATTCTGGAGCAATAATCGCGTGTGTTATCTGTGTGGCGCAGATTAATCCGCGTAGCGCGCAGTAAATTGAGTGGTTAGGCCAGGGCTTATAAAAAGGGGTAGCAAGCGGCGAAACCGGTCTATGTTTGAGAGAGCCGCCCAGTGAGAACAGACTAAGAAGACACACAAGAGCCAAGCTGTAAATGCCTTGAGCACACAGTCTATGAACACTGACTGGGTGTTTGTTGGATTGTTTGTTGGATCGTTTGTTTGGTGTTCGGTAGAATTAAATGTTGATCTGCTTAAGGCTTTGGGTTGCTTGAATTGTTAAGTCTGCTGCTGAGAGGGTTGCAAGCAACCAATAATTGCAACCCCTGTCAAACGATCCTTTATAAATTTTCTTAGTGCACGGGTCTTGGGTGTGAGGTACCCCTAGCGCCCCTGTCACATTATAGGGGACTTAGGGTACTGACTGAGATCAGCTGTGAAGGTATCTGTATCTAATAAGTGTGGTGTATTACAGATGACCTTACTTGCTACCACATTTATACCTCAGTCAGAATTATTCTGGAATATTGTGATGACTACGTTGAATGTCTAGGGTTATGATAATGATGAAGTTGTCGTGGAATATTCTAATCCACATATATAAATTAAAAGGTAAATATAAAGCCTAACAAATAAATCTAATAAAGAAAAGAGCAATGGTAAAAGAACAGTGCTGTCACAATGACAGTACTCGAAATCCCCTTTGTTTTATGCTTCGTCTGCAAATTGTAACGCTTTCACGTTGATAGTAGAAGCCTACTATATTATTACCCGCTTTCTTCAATGAAACGTGTGCTGTATTTCTTGGAAAAACATTGAGATACCAAGCTGATCAATGACCTAATTTAAATATTTCATTCATTCCATTTTATACACGGCGTAACTAAAGACAGATGGACTAAAGGATAGAGAGAAGGGAGAGGCATAAAGCCGAACACGTGCAACACAAAACACGCGTCGCGCGATACACAATTACTACTATCACGCGTGTAAGGCCACATGCACTAACTTTTTCAGACGGACAGTGATAAATTCACTACCCTTCCCAGAGTTAGGTTTTAAAAAACCTGGGAAACGCTTATTAGAAAAGATAACATTATATGGGTTTACGTTTGAAAACATTACAGTACCCAGACAGCACATCTTCGAAACAGGAGGTAGAAGAAATTGCATATTTTGAACGCAGCCACTTAGCTCTATTAAATATATATATTTGGGTTCCTTAGGGTTTGCTGACAAAGAATATGTACAACGTTATGCAAATAGTCTAGGAATTAACAAGTTATAGCCAAAATAAAATGATGGTGCTGTCAGACAACACCCAAAATCAGAATCGCTCAGTGGTAGATTTTTTTACACCACCATTGTACGGGAAATGGGCCACAAGTTACATTTGAACTGATTGGCTGGAATGATATGTAAGGCTAAACACGATTAGTCGGGCTATAAATACTATTTTTGGTTGTTAGGGGAGACGTAGGAAGTTAAAATTTTTTCAAACACTTGTCGAAACGTGGCTCCATTGGCCAGACTCGCTGATATACTCACTTAGGAGCGTTAGTTCGAGACCACTAGTCAAATAAGCTTGATAAAGCAACAGTGCGTTGAAGCCAGCTCATATTTTTGCTAAATAAAAGCCTGGAACATAAGCAGATGGGAATTTGTGCCAGTAGTTGTGCCAGAATTCATTGCTAATCAACGTATCTGTGTTTGTTTCCATGAATTGTGGTAAGCTTGAAACATTCAGTATCTTTTAATGAAAATTGAATGTGAATTGTTAATTTATGCCTGTATATATGTGTAGTTCAGTAGCAAACATGATGTAAAGCCTATAATGCTCCAGCCTGAACAGAAGGTGTCGGAGGAAAGTAAAACTGCATGGAATGGCCAAACAGTACACTGACACCTAGATTATTGATTAGACAGAAATAATGCTGGAAGTGCAGAGGCGTAGTAACCATTAAGGAGGTAAATACTGGTATAAAGTATTTCAGATGAAGCTGACAGTTGGCCTAACGCTCTGAACTCAATGTTTGTGATGTATTGTGCTCAGTGTAAAAAGAGAGTATAAATTAGTTATGAAGTAGAAGGTACATCCTTCTTGTTTTCAGGGACCGTGGTCTTGATGGTATTGAGCAGCACCTGGTCAGAGCTTTGCTGAATCCAGAGTCGGACAGCATACTCCTTGGTCCATTTAGCTATCAGTGAGGTGTCTCCAGAGCCCAGGGGAGAATCGAGCAGAGGAGTCTTTTCCTGCCGCCATCACGCAAGATAAGCTGATGTGGCCAGCTGAGCTCAAAATTATGTACCCCCATCTTAAAATGACCTTGTAAAAATAACATTAAGAGGGGAATTAAATTGTTTTAATATCAGGAACTGAGAACATCTCCAATACTAGGTCCAATAAAGACAAACTATTGAAGTCATGATGACAAATACCAACAGAGCTTGAACAAAACAAAACCAGTATTACCTCATATTACTACTACACAACTGACACACATAGGATACTGTTAATAATATATGTCATTACAATATTCTTATTGATAAATTCTGTACATATAACTTGTAAGTAAAATTGATTGTGATTCCTGGTTCCCTTTGTATTTGAATCAGGACACATATTCATTCATAACAGCAATGAATACATATTGTTATTTGAAAAGTTATCAGTGACTCCTTTAAGATATCCTTTAGAGTGTTATATGTATGTGAGTGTCACAGTGTTGTCAAGTGTGGTGGAATAAATTAAATTGTTTATCTGTCTGTTGTTGTTATGACTTACACTTCATCATACACATACCCTAGACATACAACGTAGTCATCACACTATTCCAGAATAATTCTGACTGAGGTATACATATGTGGCAGCAAGTAAGGTTATATATCATACACTACTCTTATTAGATATATATACCTTCACAGCTGATCTCAGTCAGTACACTAAGTCCCCTATACATATTTATAACATCCCACTTCACCACATATATTGGGGTCTCGCTCTTGGGATTTTGAATCTTTCCCTATTAAAAATATTGGGGGTAATTCACTTCAGGGAATATAAGAATTAAAAGGTATCCTTGGGTGGAATTAAATAAGGTTGAGCTCACGGTGCCTGTGTTGTCCATTAGATATATATTTAGAGATTGAATTGTTGGTTAGACATTGTAGAAATTTACCTGATAGACAATGGCGGACCTGGCCAAGTTTCGATCTGCTGCTGTACAGACTGCAAAAGAGTTAGGATTAGATGGGCAAGTTATGGTTGCCTATGTCACTACGGAATGTGACAAATTTATTGAACGCGAAGAAAGAAGATTAGAAAAAGAGGCCGAAAGAAAGTTAGAGGCTGAAAGGGAAATTAAGAAGTTACAATTTGAGGCTGAGGCTGAGACTAAGAGGTTGCAGATTGAGGCTGAGGCTAAGAAATTGGAAGCAGAAGAAAGAAGATTGACTGCAGAAAGAGAAGAGAAGAAATTAGCTGCAGAAAGAGAAGAGAAGAAATTAGCTGCAGAAAGAGAAGAGAAGAAATTAGCTGCAGAAAGAGAAGAGAAGAGATTAGCTGCAGAAAGGGAAGCAGAAAAGGAGGAGAAGAGATTACAAAGGGAACATGAGTTAAGACTAAGGGAGTTTGAGTTTCAAGGCCATGCACCTGAAAATGGTGCCAGTCCCTTTGCCTCTGATGCCACTGCTAGCCAAGGAGCCTCAACCTCAGCTATGAATTTTCATTTAGATCATTTTGTTGAGAAAGACGATGATATAGAGAGCTACCTAAATAGGTACGAACTATTAGCTACCACGTATGGGTTAGAGAGAGAAAGGTGGAGCTTAAAGTTATCTCAAGGACTTCGTGGGGCAGCTTATGAAGTTTTTGCAAAAATGAGCAGAGGTGATCAGGAAAATTATGACATGCTAAAGCAGGCTCTTTTGTTAAGATATGAAAAGAATGCAGAATTCTATAGGAAAAAATTTAGGAATGCTAAACTACTGTCAGGTGAAACCTATCACCAGTTCTCTGCACGAATAGAGACATACTTGGAGAAATGGACTTCTCTGGGGAAAACCCAAGATCTTAAGGAAATGGTCCTTATAGAGCAATTAAGAGAGTCCATGGCTCCAGACCTGAGAAAGTTTCTCATGGAACAAGGTGCAGAGAGGCTGGGTGAGTTGCTAAATGTTGCTGAAAGGTATCAAGCAGCTCAAGCAGAGGTAACAGGAAATAAAAAGAAACAAGTGGATAACTTTAGGGCACCACAGAACTTTAATAAATTTGATCCTAAGGATCAAAATAAAGGTAAGCACCAATTTGATAGGCCACGGTATGAAAATAAAAATAAAACCCACAATTCGATGAAAGGAAATATGATGAAAGAAAATCTTTCAACCAAGGAAAAAGGTGGTGTAAAAATTGTAAGATGAACAATCATGACACTGACCATTGTAGAAGGAAACCTCCTCATTTTGCTGCTATGACATCGGGGAAAAAGGAAAAGAAGGGCAAACCTGAAGAATTACAGGAACCATACCACCCCCCAGTGTGTGAAGATGTCATCTGTAATGGTGTCACTATAAGATGTTTATATGATACCGGTTTAGATTACGATTCCGTTGTGAGTTCTCACCTGGTGCAGGCCGATCAATACACCACAGAAACAGTGGAGATTCAAACTGCAACCAAGGATGTAGCTACCATGACACTTCCCGTCGCCCGAATAAAAGTGAAAACGCGATATGTGGAAGGAATCATAAAAGCAGCAGTGATAAATGAGCCAATCTACCCTCTAATATTGGGGTGTAGATATGTCTTCTTGGGGAATCCCAAGAGACCTGTGATATTGGCAACAGTGCAGACCAGATCACAGTCAAAAAAGGAGGAGGATAATCCCATAAATACTCACCCAGATGAGATGAGGAAGGCACAGGCTGAGGACAAAACACTCAAGCCATGTTTCAAGAAGTTGCCCAAATCTCATACACCTCCAGGCAAGGGAGAGTTTTATATGAAGAACAAACTAATATATAGGAAGGCTGGATCTGAATCCAATGGTCACGGACAGCTGGTCCTTCCCACTTCATATAGGACTAAAGTGTTGGAACTAGGGCATGCGATTCCCTTCAGTGGTCATATGGGAATCAGCGCAACAGGACAGCGAATAGCTTGTCACTATTTCTGGCCAGGAATAACTGAAGATATCAAACGATATGTAAAATCCTGTCCAGAGTGCCAACGAGTAGCACCTAAACATTGGACTGCACCAGCAACTTTGGGGGAAATGCCCATAGTGGGAACACCCTTTGAGAGAGTTGCCGTGGATCTTGTGGGACCTCTCACCCGAACCAAGAGAAGGAACAGCTACATTCTGACTCTGGTGGACACTTGTTCTATGTGGGGAGAGGCAGTAGCCCTGTCATCGATTGATTCTAAACATGTGGCAGAGGCATTGCTCACAATTTTCACAAGGTTAGGCTTTCCCAATCAAATCTTGACTGATAATGGCTCTCAGTTCAAGGGGAAACTAACTGAAGAAGTTTTCAGGATCTTCCAGGCCAAACACTTCCATTGTAGTGTGTATCATCCCCAAGGGAACGGCCAAGTGGAAAGATTTAACGGCACATTGATGTCGATCCTGAGAAAGTTGGCACACGAAAAACCAGATACATGGGACCAGTACCTGCACGCCGCCCTCTTTGCTTATCGGGAGGTACCCCATAGTTCAACCGGTATGGCCCCCGGCAACATTATTGTTTGGAAGGCCAATAAAAGGTCCACTCGAAGCTTTGTTAAGAACGTGGACTGATGAAAAGGCAGAGGAAAACATTACATCTTCATACCAATATGTGAATGAGCTGACCACTCGTTTAAAAACTGGTTGGAAACTTGCCAATGAAAATTTGAAACAAGCCAGGAAGAAACATGCTGCCTATTATAACAGGAAAGCGAAAGACAGAAATTTGGCTGTGGGAGAGAAAGTACTGCTTCTTTTGCCCAGGAGTCAGAATAAGTTACAAATTGGATGGCAGGGTCCATATACAGTTTTAGAGAAGGTATCTAGAACAAATTATAAGATAGATAAGAAGGGGAAAGAAAAAATCTATCATGTGAATCTCCTGAAGAAATATTTGGAAAGAGAACATCAGGAAGAGACACACTTGTTGACCTTGTCCATCGCCATGGAGATGAAAAAGGAACCACTTTCATCATTTGAGTATCCATTACACCCCTGTGAGACAGCAGCACAGGTGAAAATCAGTACACATTTAACGAAAACTCAGAAAGAGAGAGTGCAACAGGTTCTAAATAATCATGCAGAGGTGTTAACAGACCGACCAGGGCATACAAACCTATTGGGATATGATATGAAACTGATAGACCCCACACCTGTCTGTATGAAACCATATTCGATTCCGTTTGCTAAGGAGAAAGCTTTGAAGGAAGAGATAGACTATCTGTTGAAGGAAGGAATTATTTCGCACAGTGAATCTTCGTATAGTTCCGGTGTTGTACTCTTAAGGAAGCCCTCTGGAGAACATAGACTCTGTATAGATTACAGGAGACTGAATGCTATTACAGAAGGACAGGTGGATCCATTGCCGGATACAAATCAGCTGTTTGCCAGACTAAATAAAGCTAAATATTTCTCAAAAGTGGATCTGAGTAAAGGATATTATCAGATTCCAGTAAAGCCTGAGGTTAGACCATACCTAGCTTTTAGTACCTCAGAAGGACACTATGAGTTTAATAGATTGCCATTTGGATTGAAGAATGCGCCTAGTGTCTTCTCTAGAATGATGAGAAAATTATTGGACCCTCTGAATAACCCATGTATAACAAATTTCATGGATGATATCCTTATAGCAACAGAAACATTTGAGGAAACACATTGACTCTCTGAACATATAATCGACTCCAAGGGAGGCAAATTTAACCCCTCCCGACCCCCCAAATGTAATCTAATTCATACCCTCCAATTCCAAAAATGACCCCCCCAAAGAATTTAAACACTTACCCCATCCCCCATCCCCCCCTCCAAACTCTCCCCTCCCCCCCTCCCCCTTCCCCCCCCCCCTCCTTCTATCTCACCCAAATATCAAATATTAAATTCCTCCTGTGCCCCCCCCAAACCAACCCACATAAATCCCTAATCCATCAATTACCTGGACACCCAATTGAAATCTTACCAACCATTGAAGGAAAAGCTCCAGTAAACCCATTTTCCAATCCTTACCCCTACCCCCCTACCCCCCAAAATTCCCAACCATGCAACCTATATTGGGTTAGGTGCACTACCTACTTCACCTAAAACAATTTAATTATCCCCCAACCACCCTCCATGCTCAGAAAATTCATTTTCCAACCTCAATTACTCAACTAGCGAAAAAGAATGTCTTGCAGTAATATGGGCAATAAAGAAATTCAATATTTATCTGTATGGGAAGGCCTTTAAGTTGCAAACAGACCACAAACCTTTATCGTTTCTAGCACAGGCTAGGCATGAGAACTCCAGGTTACTCCGATGGTCTTTACTTTTGGCTCCATATAATTTTAGCATTGAGTATACATCGGGAAAAACAAATTTGGGAGCGGATTTTTTAAGCCGCCATCCGTGTGATGAGAATCACCGTAAACCCCAGAAATAATAATAAATTTATCTATGTGTATATAGAATAAACTCCGCCTATGCCGGTCCCAAGCCCGGATGAAAAAGGAGGAGGGCGGCCTGCATGGAGGCCGTAAGGAGGCAGCCCCTCCACCATGCAAAGGCACAACAGGCCAATCACCTGTTTGTCTAAAACTATGATTACAAGCAATATAAGAGAGAAAACCGGACTGATTTTAAAGGCGACGAACTGGAACGGACTACGGACTACGACTTATGGAACATGGAACACAAGAAGTATAAATGGGAAAGAAGAGGAGCTGATGGAAGAGATGAGGAAAGCAAAACTAGAAATCCTGGCTATTACCGAAACAAAGAAAAAGGGACAAGGAGTCATGGATCTCGATGGCAACACTCTGCTATACAGTGGTGTACCCACATCTGAAAGAGCTAAAGGGGGCGTGGGTTGCATTGTGGCCAAAAACCAGAAAGATAGTATCAAGGGATGGAACTTTGTCTCGGAGCGCATTATGGTTGTAAAACTAAAAGAAGGAGAAACCATAGTCAACCTGGTCATAGTGTATGGGCCAAATGAGGATGAGAGAGCAGAGGTCAAGGAAGAATTCTTCGAGCTGCTTCAAAGGACAGTGGATGACTGCCTAGATGAAATTATCATGCTCGGAGATTTCAATGCCAGAGTTGGAAATGACCATGCTAGATGGGGTGGAGTTATCGGAAGATATGGAGAAGATACTCTCAATGACAATGGAAAGCGACTCCTCAGATTCTGCAGTGAGCAGAATCTGATCATTACCAACACAAAGTTCCCCCATAAGCGCATACATGCATATACTAGGTGTGAACCAACAAAGAATGAGAAGTCAGTGATCGACTATGCCATTGTTAGGAGGAGCTCATTCAAATATGTCCGGGATGCTAGAGTCTGGAGGGGGCCAGAGATTGGAAGTGATCACTACCTGCTTACAATTAAAAGAACAACTGAAAGAGTTGCTCAGCCTAGGAACTGCCCAGCACCACGCAAGAAACCAAGTAAACGAACGGAAGAAATGAGCATTAAGACCTACAAGCTGAAAGATCCAGAAATTAAGACCAGATATCAGGGGCTTATTGCTACAGCGGTGAGAAACACAGAAGAACAACCTGATGACTTGGAAACCCTGTGGCTTAAATTCAAGGACATCATAAAGACAGCTGCTGCAGAAGCATGTGGTGAAGTCCGACTTGGGAACAAGAGAAAGAGGACACCTTGGTGGACAGAAGAAGTCAAAGAGAAAATAAGAGAGAAGAAAATGGCATGGAAACAATACTTGGGAGCTAAAAACACAGCAGGACAAATAGAGAAATATAGAGAATATGTGATACTCAGAACAGAAGCAAAGAACAAGGTGCTAGCAGCAAAACAGAAGTCCTGGGAAGAATTTGGAGAAAAGCTAGAAAAGGATGCGCAAGAAAACCAGAAATTGTTCTATAAGACCCTAAAGAACATGAGGAAGGAAAAACAATGTCCTCTTAAATTTATAAAGGACAAGCAAGGCAAATTGCTTACTGCCCCGAAGGAAGTAATGGAAAGATGGAAAGAATATTTCTCAGAACTCCTTGATGGTGAGCAAGGTAGAGCATCAGAAATGATAACCACTAGCACAGAAGAGGATACAAATGGTGATGAAGATGACATAAAGATGGAAGAACTGAAGGCAGCACTGGAGAAAATCAAGATGGGCAAAGCAGCAGGGCATGATGGTATAACACCAGAAATGGTTAAGTACATGGGAGCATCAGGCGACCTATTACTCCTAAGGGTCCTACAAGCAGCATGGTGCAACAAGGCCATACCAAAGGATTGGGAGATTGCCATCATAACACCGATTTTCAAAAAGGGTGACAATCGACAATGTGGAAACCACAGAGGCATATCCCTTCTCAGTGTCCCTGGTAAAATCTACTCTAGAATCCTAGAGCAGAGACTCCGATGCCTAGCTGAGCCACAATTGGATGAAGCCCAGTGCGGATTCCGAGCAAACCGAAGTACTCAAGACCTAATCTTCACACTCAGGCAGCTGAGTGAAAAGGCCCTTGAGTACAAGAGTGAGATCCATCTTTGTTTCATAGATCTGGAAAAGGCGTTTGACAGGGTCCCCTGGAGCAAACTTTGGGACTGTTTGGCAAGGAAGAACATTCCAGCACCTCTGATACATGCTATACAGAGCTTCTACAAGTCTTGCAGAAATTATGTGAGGACAGCAAACTATAAGTCAGAAGAGTTCAAGACCACCACTGGTGTAAGACAAGGCGATATCCTGTCACCTTATCTTTTCATACTTCTCATGGACGATGTCATCAAGGCATGTAAGGAGAGAACAAGAAAGTATTCAGTGGGGTACTGGAAGATGAGACAGGTCTGTATTTCAGAGCTAGCATTTGCTGATGATGTTGTCCTGATTGCTAAATCAGAGACACATCTCCAATCCAACCTGCAAGTCTGGAAGGAAGAGCTGGAGAAGAGAGGGATGGTCATAAGCAGCTCTAAAACAAAATCCATGGTGATATCACGAGAAGAAAGAAAACATCAGATTAAGTTGGGAGAACAGGTCCTGGAGCAGGTCGACCACTTTAAATATCTCGGAGCTATTATAGACCGAAAGGGGGGCATCAAAGAAGAGTTGGCCACTCGAAAAGCAGCGGCTGGGAGACTTTATCAGGCCATAAATCGAGGATTCCTCAGCAAGAAAGAGGTTGGTAAGAAAACGAAGATGGCTGTATACCGCTCCACCTATGTCCCAGTCTTGACATATGGATGCGAGTCATGGGCAATGACTACAACCCACAAAAGCCAGATCCAAACCTCTACACCTCACGGTAGAAGAGGAACGACTAAGTAAGTAGTAAGTATATAGAATAAAGGACTGACATATAATGTCTGTTTTAAGAGGGGAGGTGTCGTGAAATATTCTAATCCACATATATAAATTATCAGGTAAATATAAAGCCTAACAAATAAATTCTAATAAAGGAAGAAGAATGGTAAAGAACAGTGCTGTCACAATGACAGTACTCGAAATCCCCTTTGTTTTATGCTTCGTCTGCAAATTGTAACGCTTTCACGTTGATAGTAGAAGCCTACTATATTATTACCCGCTTTCTTCAATGAAACGTGTGCTGTATTTCTTGGAAAAACATTGAGATACCAAGCTGATCAATGACCTAATTTAAATATTTCATTCATTCCATTTTATACACGGCGTAACTAAAGACAGATGGACTAAAGGATAGAGAAAAGGGAGAGGCATAAAGCCGAACACGTGCAACACAAAACACGCGTCGCGCGATACACAATTACTACTATCACGCGTGTAAGGCCACATGCACTAACTTTTTCAGACGGACAGTGATAAATTCACTACCCTTCCCAGAGTTAGGTTTTAAAAAACCTGGGAAACGCTTATTAGAAAAGATAACATTATATGGGTTTACGTTTGAAAACATTACAGTACCCAGACAGCACATCTTCGAAACAGGAGGTAGAAGAAATTGCATATTTTGAACGCAGCCACTTAGCTCTATTAAATATATATATTTGGGTTCCTTAGGGTTTGCTGACAAAGAATATGTACAACGTTATGCAAATAGTCTAGGAATTAACAAGTTATAGCCAAAATAAAATGATGGTGCTGTCAGACAACACCCAAAATCAGAATCGCTCAGTGGTAGATTTTTTTACACCACCATTGTACGGGAAATGGGCCACAAGTTACATTTGAACTGATTGGCTGGAATGATATGTAAGGCTAAACACGATTAGTCGGGCTATAAATACTATCTTTGGTTGTTAGGGGAGACGTAGGAAGTTAAAATTTTTTCAAACACTTGTCGAAACGTGGCTCCATTGGCCAGACTCGCTGATATACTCACTTAGGAGCGTTAGTTCGAGACCACTAGTCAAATAAGCTTGATAAAGCAACAGTGCGTTGAAGCCAGCTCATATTTTTGCTAAATAAAAGCCTGGAACATAAGCAGATGGGAATTTGTGCCAGTAGTTGTGCCAGAATTCATTGCTAATCAACGTATCTGTGTTTGTTTCCATGAATTGTGGTAAGCTTGAAACATTCAGTATCTTTTAATGAAAATTGAATGTGAATTGTTAATTTATGCCTGTATATATGTGTAGTTCAGTAGCAAACATGATGTAAAGCCTATAATGCTCCAGCCTGAACAGAAGGTGTCGGAGGAAAGTAAAACTGCATGGAATGGCCAAACAGTACACTGACACCTAGATTATTGATTAGACAGAAATAATGCTGGAAGTGCAGAGGCGTGGTAACCATTAAGGAGGTAAATACTGGTATAAAGTATTTCAGATGAAGCTGACAGTTGGCCTAACGCTCTGAACTCAATGTTTGTGATGTATTGTGCTCAGTGTAAAAAGAGAGTATAAATTAGTTATGAAGGAGAAGGTACATCCTTCTTGTTTTCAGGGACCGTGGTCTTGATGGTATTGAGCAGCACCTGGTCAGAGCTTTGCTGAATCCAGAGTCGGACAGCATACTCCTTGGTCCATTTAGCTATCAGTGAGGTGTCTCCAGAGCCCAGGGGAGAATCGAGCAGAGGAGTCTTTTCCTGCCGCCATCACGCAAGATAAGCTGATGTGGCCAGCTGAGCTCAAAATTATGTACCCCCATCTTAAAATGACCTTGTAAAAATAACATTAAGAGGGGAATTAAATTGTTTTAATATCAGGAACTGAGAACATCTCCAATACTAGGTCCAATAAAGACAAACTATTGAAGTCATGATGACAAATACCAACAGAGCTTGAACAAAACAAAACCAGTATTACCTCATATTACTACTACACAACTGACACACATAGGATACTGTTAATAATATATGTCATTACAATATTCTTATTGATAAATTCTGTACATATAACTTGTAAGTAAAATTGATTGTGATTCCTGGTTCCCTTTGTATTTGAATCAGGACACATATTCATTCATAACAGCAATGAATACATATTGTTATTTGAAAAGTTATCAGTGACTCCTTTAAGATATCCTTTAGAGTGTTATGTGTATGTGAGTGTCACAGTGTTGTCAAGTGTGGTGGAATAAATTAAATTGTTTATCTGTCTGTTGTTGTTATGACTTACACTTCATCATACACATACCCTGGACATACAACGTAGTCATCACACTATTCCAGAATAATTCTGACTGAGGTATACATATGTGGCAGCAAGTAAGGTTATATATCATACACTACTCTTATTAGATATATATACCTTCACAGCTGATCTCAGTCAGTACACTAAGTCCCCTATACATATTTATAACATCCCACTTCACCACAGAAGTGTAAGTCACAACAACAACAGACAGATAAACAATTTATTTTATTCCACAACACTTTACAACACTGTGACACTCACACACATATAACACTCTATAAGACTATCTTAACTGAGTCAAGTGTAAAGTTTCAAATATATATATGTATTAATTCCTTTCAATAATAGATATCCTGATTCAACTACACAGTGAACCAGGAATCACAATCAAGGGTAATTACAAGTAGTATGTACACAGTTTATATATATAATCTTTGTATTGACATAATTTATTAGTATTATCCTATGTGTGTAAGTTGTGAAGTAGTACTATGAGGTAATACTGGTTTTGTTTTTCAAGCTAGATTGTTGTTTGTCATCATGACTTCCAGTGTTTGATTATCGTGGAAATAGTATTTGGAAAAGTTCACAGTTCCTGTCGTTTGAAACAATTTATTGTCCCTCTGTGTTTAATATAATGTCAATTTTAGAGGGGGGCACATAATGTTGAGCTACTCTGGCCACAGAAGCTTATCTTTCGTGATGGCTGCAGGAAAAGAATTCTCTGCTCGATTGCTTCACTGTATTCTGGAGACACCTCACTGGTCGCTATCTGGACCAAGGAGTATGCTGTCAGCCTCTGGATTCAGCAAAACTCAGACCAGGTGCTGCTTCAATAACTTAGGACCACGGTCCCTGAAACAAGAAGGTTGTACCTCCTACTTCAGAACTAATTTATAATCTATTTCCACACTGTACACAATACATAACAAACACTGAGTTCAGAGCGGTAGGCCAACTGCTAGCTTCATCTGAAACAATTTACACCAGTATACTCCTCCCTAATGGTTACTACGCCTCTGCAATTCCAGCATTATTTCCTTCTAGTCAATAAGATAGGTGTCAGTGTACTATTTGGCGATCCCATGCAGATATAATTCTCTCCGACAAGTTTTGTTCAGGTTGGAGCACTATCTAGGCCGTGCCTCATGTTTGCTACTGAACCACACACACATACATACATAAATTATCAATTTACATTCAATTTTCATTAAAAAGATATCAAATATGTCAAGCTTACCACAATTCATGGAAATAATACACAATTACGTTGACTGGCAATGAATATGGCACAAAATCCGATCTGCCGCCGTCCCAGGCTTTTATTTAGAAAAATATGCACTGGTTCTCAACGCACTGTTTCTTAGTAAGTTTATTTCAAAATGTGGCACTGAACAGACGCTCCTCATTGACTATATCAGCGGGTCTAACCAATCGGGCCATGTTTACACAGCTTTTCAAAAAATTTTACCCTTCTCACTTTTCCCCTAACAACCAAAATTAGTATTTGTAGTCCGACTAATCGTGTTTAGCCTTACATATCATTCCCGCCAATCATATTGGATTTAACATGATGACCTATTTCCCGTACACTGGTGGTTTCAAAACATGCCACTGTGCGATTATTATTTGGTGTTGTCTGACACCATCACTATTTTCTTTTGGCTATAATTTGTTAATTCCTAGACTATTTGCGTAACACTTAACATATTCTTTGTCAGCAAGTCCTAAGGAACCCAAATATATAAGTTTTAAGGGAGCTAAGTGGCTGCGTTCAAAATATGTATTTTCTTCTAGGATAGTCGTGTATTTTTATTTTTATTTTATTTTTATCGATTTAGAACCGCCACCTGTCCTGCCTTTTCGACTGTTCTGTCATACTAATGTCAGGATTTCAGACATAAAACAGTAGAATGTCATGTTTCCCAATAAGCATTTTACAGGTTTTTAAACCTAACTCTCGTATGGGTAGTGTTTTTTATCACTGTCTATTTGAAAAAAAGTTAGTGCTTCATGCCTTACGCTTGGGGTGGCATTAATTATCGCGAGACGCGTGTTAGTGTTGCATGCGTTCCTGCTTTCAGCTCTCCCTCTCTTTCTATCCTAAGTCCATCTCTCCTTTCGTTTATGTTAACGTAGTGTATAAAATGAAATTAATGGAAGTATTAATTTAGGTCATTACGCAGTGTGCCTAGCTCAAGGTTTTCTTAGAAATACAGTACACGTTTTATTGTAGAAAGCGTGTATTGATGCAGTAGGCTTTACTATCAACCTTTTAATTTATATATGTAGATGTAGAATTTCACGACAACAACGTTACGACTCCATTAATAAGACACCCGACGACATGGCCTGTCTGAATGTCGGCGCTGATGCCAGCTGACGGCGCAGGCCCTTTACCAATTTTCATAGCGTGTTGCTGTGACCTAGTGTGCAGTCTGCAGACCTAGCAGCATGTATAGTGGCTTTCTCCTCACTTAAATTCCCCCCCCCCCCCCCCCTTCCCCCGTTTCGGTACAAAGCTAACGCTCAAAGTTGGAACATGTGAACTTCGGTCAGTGCAGCCGACAAATTGGGCAACTTTATAGAAAGTAGAAATGCTATGAAGCAAATGCTGCTTTTTTTTTTTTTGGTTCGGTGTTTGCCTTCTTCTGGCGAGGCGCGTTCCTTTCAACCTATTTGGTTATATCAGAGCGCATTTACCATCCAAAAAAAAGTCAACTCTGTTGACTGCTAACCCGATCAGCGTTGATAGAACTAAGTCCTGAAAAGGACCAACATTATCTATCTGCTAGCATAAAGCCCTAAAAAGGATTCGCCAGCTACGCCAACGCCCGAGTTAGTTTTATAATCAAAGGCTGCGTTGAATAAAGAACACTATATACCACACTTGGGGTTGAGCCAGTGGTATTCCATGCAACAGGATAAACAGTAGTTTTCTCGGGAGTGGACCAACAATCAACCAAGCTATCAAGTCTAAAGAAAACAAACGTGTCACAAATGTTATGTTTAAAAATGATAATAAATTGACATATCATCAAGAGTTAACACTGACTGATGGTGGATCAAAGACAAGACATCAAGAGCTAACACTGACTGATGGTGGATCAAAGACAAGACATCAAGAGCTAACACTGACTGATGGTGGATCAAAGACAAGACATCAAGAGCTAACACTGACTGATGGTGGATCAAAGACAAGACATCAAGAGCTAACACTGACTGATGGTGGATCAAAGACAAGACATCAAGAGTTAACACTGACTGATGGTGGATCAAAGACAAGACATCAAGAGCTAACACTGACTGATGGTGGATCAAAGACAAGACATCAAGAGCTAACACTGACTGATGGTGGATCAAAGACAAGACATCAAAAGCTAACACTGACTGATGGTGGATCAAAGACAAGACATCAAGAGCTAACACTGACTGATGGTGGATCAAAGACAAGACATCAAGAGCTAACACTGACTGATGGTGGATCAAAGACAAGACATCAAGAGCTAACACTGACTGATGGTGGATCAAAGACAAGACATCAAGAGCTAACACTGACTGATGGTGGATCAAAGACAAGACATCAAGAGCTAACACTGACTGATGGTGGATCAAAGACAAGACATCAAGAGCTAACACTGACTGATGGTGGATCAAAGACAAGACATCAAGAGCTAACACTGACTGATGGTGGATCAAAGACAAGACATCAAGAGCTAACACTGACTGATGGTGGATCAAAGACAAGACATCAAGAGTTAACACTGACTGATGGTGGATCAAAGACAAGACATCAAGAGTTAACACTGACTGATGGTGGATCAAAGACAAGACATCAAGAGTTAACACTGACTGATGGTGGATCAAAGACAAGACAATATATTTACAACATAACAAATATGAAGAATCGCCGCTCGCAACAAAGTTATCCGGTTCGGGTTTAAAACCTGAATTTTCACGCTCCAGTCTACCCAGCTGTAAAAAGGTTACCTGAATGCTGTTTGGGATCTGTTAGGAACATCAAAGGCAGCGAGACAAGGAACTGGTCACCCCCACCTCTCGATGCTGGACCCAGTATAGTGAAATCTCTAACACTTCACTCCTACGGCAGTATCTGCTATGAGACTACCTTTACCTTTCTTAACGTTAATATAGGAGTCGCGGTAGCATAGTGGTTAGTGCACTGGCTTCCTTGCTCAGTGGTCTATGGTTCGATCCCCAGATGAGGTAGGATTTTTTTAGGCCACAAACGGCTCCTGGGTCGACCCAGCCCCAATTGGGTACCAGAGCAACTTCTGGGAAGGTTAAGGCGGCCGGCGTGATGCTGACCACATCACCCCTAGTGTGCGATGGTCAAGAAAATATGGGCCTAACACCATATTCCCAGTATGCCTCAATGGGCGTGTAACGGGATCCCTCGAGTAATTTGTGACATAATCTGCTCGAATTAATAAATGAACCTTCTCACTGGCCAGAACATACTCATTGCAGTACGGGCAAGCGAGACAAGAGAACAGTTCATAACGATACAGCATCACCAGATACAAAAATCTCCTGTTTGAGTGAGTACCACTGACTAGTACAGATGACGTCCCGAATCTTTCGTAACGCTGTTTAAAGAATCACATTTCGCTTAATATTGATAATTTTCACATTGAATTTTCATTGCTTGTCTTTTTTTTTTTCCTCACAAAGTTTGATTCAAAAAAATAAATAAAATTATTGATATGTTTATTTAATTCTAATATAACATAATATAATATTAATGTCTAAATACAACCATTTATAAGTTAGATAATTGTTTATATTTCTCACCTTTATTAGATATTAATAACGATTTTACATCTGTGTTTTGTAAAACCGATAATTATAAACTTACTAGAGAGTAGGTACTTACCTAAAATTCCATCGTCTTATTTTTGATTCAGCGAATGCACTGATGATGTCCTACAAGTTTTTTTCTTACACTTTGAGCTTCCTCACGTTCAATTGATAGGACACTTTAAACCGCTCAAACGTTCTCTTGATCATCAGATTGCCTCCTGTTGTAATCGATCTGCACAGAGTTTTCTTAGAAATGCTCGTCCTGGGAGTCTATGCGCATGAGTCAGATTGCAGCGATACCATAAAATGACAATTCTTTTTCCACGGCTCTAAATTTTTGACAAAACAGTGTCACACCGAAAACAGTAAAGAAAAAAACATACCGGGTATCAAATTTTAAGCAGCTTTTAATGGCCAGCCAGAGACTTCATCCGAAAGGTCAGTTGTCGGGTAGTAACGTTTGGAAGGAGCAATTAAGAGAATGTTTAATATAGAGCTAGGTGACACCGGGTTCGCTAGAAGCTGAAACAGGAAGGAACTGAACCTGTGAAAGTAGCGAGGACATTTTTCTAATATGTGATTGAGAATCGGGACGTTCATCGCACGAGCAAAGGAAGTTAATAGAATCTGTATAAAGGGGAGTGTCTCTTCTGACCATTACTTTTCGGGGCACCTTCGATGCCCGGAGCTCCCAGGACGTGCCCGGTCCAACAGGGCGATAGTTACATCCCTGATCGCATGATAAGGGGCTAGTTTGCTAACATGACGTGCCAAAATACACGGTGGGTGACAATCTTAGTAAAGATTAAGTCACGGACAGTGACGTAAAACATGTGACAACATGGTTTCGTGTATCTTCTCGCACAAAACGTGTAGGTTAACAATAGGAATGTCGCTCAGTGTAGACTCTTACTCCGTCTGGAGCTGGCAATAAGTGAAGAGTCAATGTGGCAAGTTCGCTCCTTCGCTCCGCGTCGCCTATAACAAAGGAGAAAATAATCAGGAGAGAGGGGTGGGTGAGAGGTGTGACAAGATGTGATAAGAAAACCTCGATCGATGGCAGCGAAAACAACTATAAGGAGCGGATGAGAAAAAAGAAAAAGAAGGGTCCAGGAGAGAAGATGAAGGTGGTCTCAGGAAAATGTAACGAGTGGATATATGACTTGTCACAGTATCCCAATCTGTTGTTGCTCGTGCGGAGTCTGAAGATTATCACTTGTTCTCTTCTGCTGAGCTGATAATATGCATACTTTTTTGTGTGTGGCCTGGATGCTCTGCTTCCCATTTGTTCATCTATCTGCGTCTGATAAAACTATTTGCCTCTTCGAAAGTGATACTTGTATCAGGCTGAGGTAGCTTTCCACCTTCTTTTGCCAAAGTCATCTTAATGCGACTACACAAGTTAGCTGAGCACATATATCCAGAGTCACAGTGTGGATTCCGAGCTGGCAGATCAACAACAGACATGATCTTCTCTCTCCGCCAGCTTCAGGAAAAATCAAGAGAGCAGAAAAGACCATTATATATCGCCTTTATAGACCTCACAAAAGCATTCGACCTGGTTAGTAGGGATGGACTCTTTAAAATCCTCCTGAAAATAGGCTGCCCTTCTAAAATGCTGGAAATGATAAAGTCATTCCATGACGGCATGAAGGGAACAGTCCAATATGCTGGAAGCACGTCACAGCCCTTTGATATACGAAGTGGCGTTAAACAAGGCTGTGTTCTGGCTCCGACCCTCTTCGGAATCTTCTTTGCCTTACTCTTGAAACATGCATTCAGAGATGCAACTGAAGGAATATGCCTTCACACTAGGTCAGATGGCCGTCTGTTTAATCTTTCAAGGCTGAAGGCAAAAACAAAAATCAGAAGGGTCACTATAAGAGACTTGTTGTTCGCTGATGATGCTGCAGTCGTCACTCAAAGCCAACAGGAGCTTCAGAGCTTGATGAATCGCTTCACTAAAGCATGCAAGGACTTTGGCCTCACAATAAGTCTAAAGAAAACGAATGTGCTGAGTCAGGATGTGGGTGCTGCACCAGTTATCACTATCGATAACTATGAATTGGCAGTGGTGCACCACTTCACATACCTAGGGTCTACCATCAATGACAAACTCTCACTGGATACAGAAATCGACAGCCGCATTGGCAAAGCTGCAGCTACCTTTGCCCGCCTCACATCGCGTGTTTGGGGAAACTCTAAACTCACAATGAAGACCAAAGCTGCGGTATATAATGCCTGCGTCACCAGCACACTCCTATATGGCAGCGAGACCTGGACGACCTATGCTAAGCAAGAAAGAAGGTTCAATACCTTCCATTTGCGGTGTCTACGCCACATCCTCGGCATCTCGTGGAAAGATAAAGTGACAAATGTCGAGGTGTTGTCACGTGCTGGCCTTCAAAGTATGTATACGCTTCTTAGACAACGCAGACTTCGCTGGCTTGGCCATGTTCGCCGCATGGAAGATGGTCGCATCCCAAAAGATATCTTCTACGGACAATTAGCAGATGGCAAGAGAACAGTTGGGCGACCACAGCTGAGGTTCAAAGATGTGTGCAAGAGAGATATGAGGGCACTGGACATGGATCCAGCAACATGGGAGGATGAAGCTGCCGATCGCACTAAGTGGCGATGCTATTTACGGCGCCACCTCAGATTGGGCGAAGAGAGGCTAACACAAGAAGCAGAGGTGAGGAGAAAACGTCGAAAGGAGCACCAGGAAAATAAGCAGCTGAGGGCTGTCACCTCAGGGGCGCATTCCCATAGTCAGTTATGACTGAAGGGGCTATTATTATCAGGCTGAGGTAGCTTTCCACCTTCCTTTGCCAATCTGTCAGCCTCTTCATTGCCGCGGATGTTGCAATGAGATGGGATCCACTGTAATACAACTCTTTTGAAACGCCGATACAGTTCATGGAGTATTACCAGGTCTGCAGTATTCTGGTTCTTTAGTATTGCAATTACTGACAGTACGTCTGTAAAGAAAGCAACTTGTCTCTTGGCGCTTTCCTCTGTCATGAGGATATCTGCTGCAGTTTCCAAGGTCTCTGCCTCTGCTCCGAAGTTACTTGAGAATTTTGCTATTGCCACTGACAGCATTTTTTGTGTGTACCAGAGCTTAAGCTCAGCAACACTCCTCAACCTCTATCTTCTGTTGCATTTGTTGCTGATCCATCTGTACCTTGTATAAGCATGGGTTCAGGTGTTGCTTGGGTAATGTTTCTCTATGTATTTTGTGGTTATGGCTATTCTCTTTGTTGCAGTCTGATTCTTCTTGTCTATCTTTTTGGGGGAAGCCCAGTTGTTTATAAGTTGGGAACTTGTGTGTAGTGTAGATTGGTTTAGTTGTTGGTACCGCATTTACGGGACCTGCTCTCCTCTTTGTTTTGGTTTATTCTACAAAGTTGCTTCGCTTGAGTCTTCCCCCTCCAAGACCATTTGTTATTGTTATTGTAAATCAGAATCGACCCCACTGCACTCCGGACAAACCCATAGATGCTCAGTCTCCCTCAGCAAATGTCGAAGAGTATGAATGCTAATTGTACCTGTAGCACGCTGGTTGTACATACGACGGATGCATCCTCTCTTACGTCCATTTCTGCTAGTCCCACGTTTGAACTCCCACAGCCTCAGCCTTGTTGATTCATCCATTGCAGTGTCATTATCCAGCTTCTTCTTCTTTGATCCATAGCCGCCAACCGTCAAAGCAGTCAGTGGCCATTACGCCTGGTGGCGTCTTGTAGGGCAGCAACAAATTGATTCCACTTTCCTCGGTCGGCGGCCATCCTTCGTACGGTGCCCCAACTCTGGTTCATTCTTTGCATCTCGGCTTCCACAGTTCTCCGCCAAGGTGTTTTTGGTCGCCCTCTCTTTCGCTTTCCCTCGGGGGTCACAGTGCCGTCTTAAGGCATGGGCACACTGGGCAGTGCCCGGGGTCCCCACGATTCTAGGGGCCCCATGCTGGGATGCTGCCATATTGTTCATAAGACATCTCTTGGCATAGTGGATAATTACTCGATCTCTCGCTGGAAAGGCCTGGGATTCAAATCAAACATGACGTGGGTAAGTTGACGAATTCGTCATCTTACCCAATATGCGCTTTAAATAAAGTACAATGCGGCAGCAGCCTTTGAACTGGCTTTCACTCATGTGCATGGAAAATGACATCCTGAAGACCATTGACTTCAATCCAATTATAAATCAATTCTCTGCAAAGAAATTTCGTAAATGATTGTGTTGATTAATAATAAATAATTCATACTGTACCATCTCCGTCTGTTCGGTGTACCAATTAATCATCGTTTATATGTTTATGTTTTTCAAGGCTTATGTTATATTGTTATAGGTTGTGTTGATTAATCCTCGCTTTACATACAACATGTTTGTTTATGTTTAAACATTGATTTGTAACAACATTTTTGTTGAAAGTACCATTAAATTTTAAATCTATAGGTTTAATTTTATTGACCGTTTACAATTTTATTCCCGTGGGTGGGTAAGACTGGTAGAGGCCCAGTGCATTGCTTTGCCCAGGGCCTACAATGCTGTTCAGAAGGCACGGGGGGGGGGGAGGAGGGGGAAGGGGGGTCCATAGCATAGCTGTTCTTGTGATGGTATCAGGGTCCCTTCTGAGGACGTGGCCAATCCAACTCCAGCGTCTGCCAGCTATGATGGTGTGCATGTCCTCCTGGTTACTCCGAAATAAGTAGTTCTTGGTTGCTGATGGTATTCGGCCAAAAGATTCGGAGAATTTTCCTTAGGCAGATTGTGTGGAAGGAGGACAGTTTCGACATTTCCTTCTCTGTTACTCTCCAGCATTCCGCACCACAGAGAATAATGTCCTTGCTTGTTCCGCCGTCATTATCCAGCGGGCGATCATTAATTACCCTTAGTATCTCTCCCTTATCCATGTCCAGAGACCCCACTTTGGGTGCTCTTGAGGCCAGTCTGTCAGCTCTCTCATTGGCACGTACCCCTGCATGACTAGGACAGTAGATCCACACCAGTTCTTCAAGACTTGAGGATTCTATTGATGTTTTCCATTACTGCCGCAGCCATCCGTTCTGAACTTTCCGAAGCATGGCTTGAGAGTCTGAAAATATAACTGCCATGGTTGATGGAGTTTCAGACAGCCATCTCAGTGCAGCAGTAACTGCCTCTACCTCCATTCTCATGCTGGAGGTTTTTGTCATGTAGGCTCCACTCTGTTCAGCGACAACCCTGCCCTTTATTCTCGCAGATAAGCCCCATCCTGATTTCTCACCACGCACTACAGATCCATCAGTGTACACAATGGCGGCATCATCCCTAGCATGATCACTTATCAGCTGATTATCTCCAGCTCTGCTTTTCCATTGCCCCAAGATCGGCATTCTCTGTCAAGGCTAATGATGACCTGCTGGTAGCTTATCCAGTTCTCCCCTGACTTACTCCGCTCTTCCCTTCTGGATACATTTTCAACCCTGGTCACCTGACCAACCGTAGCCTCTGCCTGTGCCATCCATGACATCCCACTCTTGATTCTTGCTCCTTTTATGTCAGCTACGTTCTCATGTAGGGGGTGTCTTTTGTCGGTGGTTACCCGCATATAGGCTTTTGCCTAGGCCATCGCATTTCTGGATCTAATCGACAGCAATCCGAGAATGTATCTCATTGTCACAATGGGGGTATCACGCGCACATCCCAAAACTAGTCGCATTCCTTCATTCTGAATGCGCTCCAGTCGTTCACATTGTGACACTGACAGCGTGAGTATTCCTAGCCCGTACTCGATTACTGAAATCACGAGCTGATGATACAGGAGAAACAATAGTCTCTGTTCCAAGAGCGCAGCAGCCATTGTTTTTAAGGCTGACAGTCCTCCCGTGCACTTCTGTATGATCAGTTCGACATGATACTTGAATGATAGCCCACGATCAAACGTTACTCCCAGATACTTCAGCCTGTCGTGCCTTTCGATGTTCTGCTAATGGAAAGTGATATCTGGAAGGTCTGCTTTCACTATGGAGTTGTTCAAAGAGCACCATCACACAGACCTTGTTGGGATTGACCTTTGATCCGCTTTCCTCACACCATTTAGAAACCGCCTGTAGTGTCTCTTGTATGCCTCGGACCATTTCCTGTCTGTCTGAGCCAGTTCTGTACATGAGTATGTCATCTGTGAAAGTTAATGTTCGTCCCAGTCCTGTTGGTTGAAAGGTTGCTACTTTTGCTGTGTAGATGTTAAACAGCACTGGTGATAGTGGAGAACCCTGGGGTAATCCCAGGCAAATGAGCATTGGTTCTGATGTCTAAGTTCCCAAGCGAAATGCAACTGATATCTCCATTAAGGTAGCTGCTATCCACCTTGATATCCAAGGGTTTACACCACATGCCGTTATACAGTCTATTAGGGTTGCAAAGTCCACACTGTTGTAAGCATCCTCTAGGTCAATTGCGGTAGCCACCGTTTCTCTTTTACCCTGAAATCCCTCGAATCTCTCGGGGTACGCAAAACGTTCCAGCGTTACCCAATGTTGTTTTCATAGGCCTATAGCTACCCAGGGTATCAGGAAGGATGTGTGCATTTTCGAGGTGGCTCATTACTTGTCTTGCTTCTTCTTCTTCTTCTTCCGTCCTTAGCCAAAGACCGACCAAGCAGTCAGAGGCCATCACGCCTTGTGGCGTCTTAAGGGCAACAGCAGATTGATTTTCTCTGTTGTAGTTTCCCATCACGCCTAGCGGCGTCTTTAGGGCAACAACAAATAGATCCATCTGCCGTTGTTTCCGTAATCGGTGTGACAAGCCAACGGGTGATCAGCCCATTGGGCTACTTGTCTTGCAACTATCTTTTAAAGTAATTTACCATAGACATTCGGTAGTGTGATAACTCGATAGCTGCTGAGCAGTGTGGGGACTTTGCCAGGTTTAGGAAGTGGCCAAAGGTAACTGTGTAGACAGTCTTCCGACACCTCGGCATTCTGTATGCTGGTGTTGAAATCGCTCACCATATTTATAATTGCTGTGTCATCGAGCTGTTTAATGTGATGGAATTGTACACCATCAGGACCCGGAGCAGTGTTTCTGCTAGCCATTTATTATATGGTACATTGGGTGATCTGCTAGACTCCTGAATTTCTCAACCTGTTTCTGCTATAATAGATATCTTGAAATCGAACAATTAAAGTCATATTTTTGAAGCTCTAATGGAGCAGCCCTTCCGCCCACCTCGCATGGATTTGTTATGCATCGTGGCAGCATTCTTGGCAAGTTCAGTTGTTGCACGGCCTTATTCTCTGTCACCAATAGCAATTTAGGGCCTCCATAGCCTCCTATAGCTTAGTGCCTCACCATGTCTGAATCTGGCCCTGTATATATCCTTAATATAACACATCAGAAATTGAACAGGAACATTTTGATTTACTCTGTTTGGACTGAGTAGAGGGGGGGAAGAAGGTACTATATTTGGGTATTGGAAACCAGACTTTATTTACTTTAATTAGTACACCATATGTCCTAATTATTACCCATCAAGGGTTGAATGGGATACTTTAAAACAAAAAGGAACATTTTCATTATTAATTTTATTTTTTAGAGAGGGGGGGGGGGGGGGGGGGTTTAAAAAAAAAATGAAGGGAAGCATTTTATACACGACGTGAAGTATAAGAGTAACTTCCCCTGCAAACAACACTTCAGGAGTGTAAACATTCTTATGTCTATGTGTTTCTGTCAGATTCTCTGTTCTAATGCCATTATCTGTGAGTAAATTGCTGGGGCTGGAATACATATAAAATTATAATATTTTGTTGAGGAGCTAATTTCATATTTATTCATTCATTCATTATCTTTCATTTCACAAGGACACAGACCTTCAATAAATTCACGTAGTTATCCTGTCTTGTGTCATTAGCTCTAGGTCTTTCCATATCCCTTCATGTCTGTCTCCAGTTCTCTTCTCCGTGTGTATTCTAGTATCGCTCTACTGCCCTTACCCTTGGGATTCCAGAAGGATCGCCTTGTTATGCCATCAACAGGTTACCTCAGTATGTCTCCTTATTTTTTTTTTTTAATTTGATGATGACGTGAAAGTGGCATCACATCTGTCAAATCATTGTAAATAGGGCAAATCAAAATTATCAATTTTGTGTGTAGGCCCTATGTAAAAAAAACAAACAAACAAACAAAAACAAGATAAATCAGGGGGAGGGGAGCAAATACTTTTACATGATCTAGGCCTACTTATATTCGTTAAATGAATCATGTTATTATCATGACTAATGAAAACTAAATTTTCAAACATCTTAACCATCTCTGTCCAAGTAAACACGCATATTCCGAGGGACATCACCATCTTTACCTGCTTTATGAGTGTCAGTCATAGATATATATAACAAAACACAGAAGTGGAAATAATGCCGAACAAATGTAGTGCTTGAGATAGAGGAAACCAGGAAAAGGTTAAATAAAACTGGCTACGCTTATGTGCAATCTCCTTCCCTTAACACTTAGTTGCCATGGAAAGGAGACTACACACAGAAACCATTTGCTGCGTGCAGTCCTGCAAATTAGAACAGAGAGTGCCATATCTCAAAATATCTTTAAATATCTTGTATTTTGTTTGAGGGGAGGATTGCTGGTAGTACAAATAGGGTGTGCTGCTATGAAAGTTAGTGGCAGTGCAAATACATAAAACTGCTGCAGAAGTTAATACCAGTACAACTGGTCCCTGGAAAAAAACATTTTTTTTGTATAGCATAATGGAATTATTTGCAATACAGTGTGGGAGCACTGTTTCTTGACGTGACAAAAAAACACAAGGAACACTTGAGGTACCGTAACTGGTTGATCTAAGACCCCAAACAATACCGGTTTGATTGTGAGTGAGTTTTGTTTTTAAACATCCTGTATTTCTTTCAATTTCTTTTCTTTGTCATAATTTAGGAGTAGAGGATTGAAAGCATTACAAACAAGGTATAAGCTATGAACATTAGTGGCAAGTCCATGTGTTGTGAAAAGAGATTGAGCATAACATCCAGCTGTTGCATACAGTCCAGCCAGTTAGAACAGTGAGTATCATATACCTTGACATGAAAAATAAACACATTGCTTTGATAGCACACCAAGCAACATCAGTTTGATTCAGCGTAGTTTTGTCAGTCATTTTGATTCAGCGTGAGTTTTATCAGTAAAGAACTTGTATTGACATTTTCCTCATTACTGGGGCAGAGGAATACTAGGAGAATAGGCCAGTGTACTACCACAAACATTAGTGGCAGTATAAATAAACAAGACAGTGCAGAACACACACTTCTTCCTGTCAAAAATATTTAATTTACATGGTTTAATGCATCATCTGGTTTCTTCGTGACTTTACAGGTCTGTTACCTTTTAATCAAAATTCTCAGAGACAGCTTTATTTCGGAAACTGGATTTTTTTGGTTTGCAGATGTTGCCAAAATCGTGTTTGAAAGATAGCCTAAAATAATCCATGTCGCCCAAACTGCGTTCTAAAATAGCCAAAAATACAGGCATACCTCGCTCATGCGATATGTAAGGTTCCAGTCCACTGTCTTACAGCGAAAATCGATGTAAAGTGAAATATGGCCTTTTTTCACTGCTGAAGCAAGTACAGTACTGGAATGGTCATATATGTACATTACAAACCTAACTAATCAACTTAAAATTTAAACAAACAATGTAAAACAGTATTTTATTTATCTATTGCCGTAGTATTCTTCTATTGGTTGCTGCGACTGCCGAATTATTAAAGGAAGTCTGAAGGAGAGGCCACATGTTCTAGATTGGCAGCCTATTTTTCATAGCACTTCCTTGCTGGAGATTCTCATATACTTCTTGCAGAAGTAGGTCTCAATGGACAGTACAGTTGGGCTTTCTGCTGGTGTACTTGCAACAGAGCTTTGGGATGATGTACTTGCATAAGGGCGTTAAGGGGTTGCTGATGTTTTCGTGAAGTACCTCTCTAAAGATGTTTGGATTGTCGCTCTTCTTTTCAGCTCTGTATATTTCTGAATAAGAGGCATAGGAATTTAAAATTGAAGTGTTAACCTTGCAACTTCTTTCAAAATTGGGATCTGTTCTTTCTAAAATTACCATCCCCTTTTCAAAATGTTGGAAAGCTTTATCAAGTTCTTTGCAGGTTAGGCCTTTAGGCTCAGGGGACACTTTTTTCTACTGCAGAATCTTCTTCATCTCGCCGACATTCTTCAAGCTCCAGAATCTATAAGTTAAGCAACATCTCCTACCACCACTGCAAGTTCTAGCTGCCTAGCCATCTTCACTACATTTTCTGTATTACATTAAATATTTATTTAACAATAAAATATAAAAATAGTGAAATCACTTTGGAAGCATATTTTTCATCACAGTATAGCAAAGCTAAATCACAATGATGCACGTGAAATGTGACAAAAACACACTGAGTTATGAAGTATAAAGCATAGCAGAGAGAGCAAAGGGAAGCATTTTCAATAAAGTATCATATGAGCGAGTCAAGCCGTCGTATCATGGAAATAGGTGTTAATTGAAAACCAGCATATGAGCAAATCGTCGGAAAGCGAATCGTCGTAAAGCGTGGTGTGGCTATAGTCAGAAATTGCTCCCATTGTGATCTAAAAGTAGCCCAAAGACACTTTCGGTTTTCAAAGAATTTCAGTTTTCGGATAAAAGGTTATAGACGTGTACAAGTAAATAAAATAAAATGTGAGACTGAAATAGGGGAAAAACTAAAAAACTTCCCACCTTCAGAATCTAATACTTTTCATTCCAGATCACAAAACCAGCTAATTATCCACTGTTAAAGGTAAATGTTGATTTAGCTGATGAAAAGAAGGTTTAACTAGGACGTAGAATTCACAGAATGGTTTGTAGAATTGTATACATCTTTTTTTTTTTTTTTTTTAACCCATGATATTTTGAAGTCTGGTGTAAAATTCTTCTCTCACAGATTCTCTTTGTCCTTGTTTGTGCATAACACTGAATGATGTTTATCTTTATTTACCTTTCAGCAGTTTTGAATGTTGCTGATATTTATCTGGCTCCATTGTCTCCTATTCCATAAATGCTTACTTTGTTTCCTTTGAAAGTATTTGAGTCACAGCTAACATTGTGGTGGGCTTTCTTCCCGTTGTGCTGAAGAGAGCTTTACTTCTGCTGTGTTCATTTTCTTTTCTGTTCTTTTCCATTTTGTTTCATTACAGTCCTAAGGTGTCAGTTTTAGTTTCCCATTTCTGCTTCTGCCAGTGCAGTTTGTTCTTGTTCATTTAGTGTTTTGTTTGAACATTCCAGGTGGAGATTTTCCTAGAAGGAAAAAGATGAGTCAGCATTCACGACTCCTTTTGGCTTTGTCAGGACTGCATCATAAACCTTCTTAATAGAGGATCTACCTATGCCCTGCTACCTATGAGTTAATTAGCTGAATTATTTGGTTAGGTGGCTTGTTTATGTTGGTTAGGTGACTTTTTTATGTTGGTCAGATGGCTTCTTTATGTTGTTGAAGTTTTCTTCGCTTGAAGTTTCTAAGTAAATAAATAATTCACATAAAAGGGCATGTTGCAAGTACTCGTAATAAAATAAAGAAATAGACAACTAGACAATAGAAAAACAACAGAAGTTGTTACTGGGGACTCAAACCAGGACCATCCAAATGGCACCATTGCCTCCCTACAGGAGTGAATCATGTGGCTTAGTTGGTAGTATGGTTAGTCATGATTAACTCCCACGCGAGTCGGTGGTGCCTTTCAGACGATCCTGTGTTTGAGTTCCTGCTAAGCCTATCACTTCTGATGTTTTCTGTTGTCTAATTTTCTACTTCTTTATTTTCTTATGAGTGCCTATAACATACCCATTTTTGTGTATTATTTATTCACTGTTGAGAGGCAGTGGTTTATAAATCATTTAGTTCAATAAAGTTATTAAGATAGGATAGCTGACTCCATTCCCAGCCCTCTTTAGTCACCTTCTACAACTGGCCTGGTAGGATGCAGCGTTACTTTAGCAATTGGGTTTATTCTCCTTTCAGGCCCCAATAATACATGGTTGAGAACATTTACAGGCACAACTAAATAGAACCAAAATCATTTTTGTGCCAAAAAAATAAATAAATAACAAGATATTTATATAAACCACTTTGCATTGAAAATACAAATAACCTGAATTGTCTGACTTTTGAAAGTGTTTTGACTTTTTTTCTGTGAAATGCTAATTATGTATCATCTTAATTATAATTATTTAAAATGCAGCAGACACAATAAGACCTCATAAATTCGACAGTTATGGAGGCTACCATGGTTTATTTGTTCTAGTGAGTTACATAAGCAAGCTATCATATCTATTTAAATGTGACTATTTTCTGAAGGCAAATAATATTGTTTAAAATATGAAAAATTACATTAAGTTGTGGTTGTTTAATTTTAACAAGATGGCTGTAAGATTATAACTGTTGCTTATTTTTGCTTCATTTGCAGTCACTTTAATTCATAAAAAGTGAAGAGGATGAAAAAAGTGAAGCGAAAGGCAAGGGTTGAATACTGCATCCCTGAGGACGATTCAGATGAAGTGGTTGCAGAGGTAAATCCAGAGAGTTTATAAGCCTGTTTTGTATATAGCTTTGAATTACACAACAGCCATAGCATTGAAACCTAAGAAAAATTCACCGCATCTTTTGGCCGAATACCATCACCAACCAAGATCTGCTTACTCGTAGCAAGCAAGAGGACATGCACACCATCATAGCTGGCAGACGCTGGAGCTGGGTTGGTCATGTCCTCAGAAGAGACCCCGATGCCATCACAAGAACAGCTATGCTTTGGACCCCTGAAGGAAAGCGAAAGAGAGGCCGGCCAAGAGCAACTTGGCGGAGGACTGTGGAGGCTGAGATGCAAAGAATGAACCAGAGTTGGGGCACTGTACGAAGGATGGCCACCGACCGTGCAAAGTGGAATCAATTTGTTGTTGCCCTACAAGGCGCCACTAGGCATGATGGCCACTGACTGCTTTGACGGTCGGTAGTCAAGGATCGAAGAAGAAGAATAGCATTGAAAAGTGAAACGCAAGTAATTTGACCATGGAATAATCAGTCTGCTTTTTTCCTTGAGACATCCAGCTCTGTTGATCAGTCTGAACAAACAGCATTCTCTAGTTGTTATCTGAATTAACAGCATTCTGCGTTGGTCCATGTTGACGATGTGGTGTCTTTCACGGAGCCTGATTTTGAGTAGTAAAGAGGAGAACAACTGCACCCTACCACACATGTTGTAACAGTTGTGTGAGGATGTTTGTCTATGGAACTACCAACTTAATTATGTAAAACTAATTGCTGTGTATCGTCCGTTTGGCAGAGTGGTTAGACAGCTTGCCTCTCACAGCAAAGTTACCTGATTCCGGGTTCAGAACCTGGTGTTATCATGCTCTCGTCTACCCAGCAGTAAATGGGTACCTGACTCTGCTCTTGAGCTAGGGAAGGCAAAGACATTGAGGAAGGGGACTGGTCATCCCACTCCTTGAAGCTGAGGCCTAGTATGGTGAAGTCTCTAACTCTTCACTCCCCTTTGTCAGTACCTATTATGGGACTACCTTTACCTTAATTGCTACAGACAGTCACTGTGAAAGCACATTAAGTGCTTTGACTCAAGCTTCCTGTTAGGGTACCAGTTACAGTGGTGGCTCTTTGCACCTGAAGGAGTGAAAAATTGACAAGAAAAATAAGGAAATTCGGGACTTGTGAATAATAGAAGGTAAATGAAACAATCACACAAAATGTGTAACATGTCAGAAGTTTTAGATATTGCAATATTAACATCACAAGAAAGCTCTTTCAAAGACATTTTCAAAATTGAAAAAAAAAAAAAAAAGATTTAAATAGGAAAAAATGGTGAAAAGTTCTGCGCATTTGAAGATCGTAAGATGGAAAAGTCAGCTTCAGGGAAAATCAGTTATAAATTCAGCAACGTGTATGTACAGTGGATTTCTGCCCGCTGCAAGATATATGAAAATGAGAAGGCAGATAGACTTTCCATAGATGGAGAAGCAAAGTTCAAAATGAGAACAGGACAATGTACAAATAGATAAAAGCAATCATAAAAAATGGCTTCCAAGAAAAATGGCTTAGAGAATACCTTGAATTGACCTCAGGTATCTTCCCTTTTCTGACTGATAGGCTTCTATAATTCTTAGATTTGAAGGTCATTCTGCACTTGCTTATTAGTTGATCCAAGTGTGCTAACAATTATTAGGGCCTGGTATTCATACAATGTCAGAATTGTTGTGGTATCATCTATGAATTCCTGAAGTGGTGACATGTTGCACCCTTCATCGAGCCTTGAACTGCTTGCTGGTCCTTCAGCTGCCTTGATAATTATCTGCATAACCACCATGAGCAGTGTGGGTATAATGGTACATCTCATTGTGATAACTTGCTGGTCAATGGGCTATTTTCCTCAACAAAAGAGTGATCTCCCCTGGGAAGTTCAGGGTCAACTGGAAAATCCTATATATTCTTTGTATTTTTTGTCTCATTTAATTCCAATTCTCGTAATAATAGGTATATTTTTTAATGGATCATCTACCATTTCTGGTTCCTTTTTTAATGAAATTATATGCATGTGCAGCAGTTTTACTGTTTTTACTTCGTTCTTTAAATATGTTATGATTTAACTACAGTAGAATTGGGGTCGGAGTGGCAAACAGGTATGCCTTCCGCCTCAAGATCTAAAGGTGCAGAGTTCGGTTTTCAGTACAAAGAATAAGTTTGAATTTTTTTTTCAGAACCAGTGGGTCCTAATGATGCCTTACTTCTTGTCGTGATTTAGTCTGTCTCACAACATGGTTTTCTGTATACTTAGGAGAAAATCTGACCATACCGCACGCCATATGTTGAAAACTGTCTGATACAATAGCCAATGAAAACGCTCCCTTCTTGGTGTGTATAATGAAACATTTTATGCTTAACATGGAGGCCCATTGTGTGCAACTTATAGTACGAAGCTATTAAATTTCATAAGGACTAAAGAAGTTTAAACGGGAAGGAGTATATATTTCAACAACGGGAATGTTACTTTAGAGGTAGGTGCAAAGACTTCCTCGAATAGTAGTTTATTAAGAAAGAAAGATCGTGTGAAATGACATCTATACATCAGGGTAGTCCCCAATTTAGCTAGTTAAAGTATGCATAGATTTAAATGCATTTTGCTACCTAAACAATTATTATATAGATCGGTAGAGAAAAATTCACAGAATAATTCAAGCTTTAGATGATCGAAATCGGCCCAGAATTAAGAAAGATAATGAATATTTAAAATTTTGCTAATTGAACAGAAGGCAAAAATACGCCTCAGTTTTAGATTTTAACACCGTTTTTGCCCCATGCACTCCAAGACGGGGGATGCGGTAGTATATAAGTCCTTGAACTTGGCTGAATTGAGGCCACAAAATTTGAAAAGACACTGAACAGAAGAGAGCGGTAAAAGTGTAAAAGTCATATAACTTTGCCACCGCATCTGCCTAGCAGACCTAGATGCCCATTAACAGCCTGTTACAGCTTGTGTGTATTGCCTGAGGGTAAGAAAGAATATATATATATATAATTATGTAATTTTCCTGTGATTAATTCTTAGTATCCGGCTCGCCCCGTGAAGTGGCGCGTATTTGGTACCAAATATACGGCTCGCCCCGTGAAATGGCTTTTGACATGAAGTCTCTATCGGCAAAGAGTTAATGAAAAATTGTCGATGTTTTATCCAATCCAACATTTATAGTCACTTCCTGTATTCAATTGTTTACAAATATTAGCGTAGTGTATTTTTTTGATGAGTTATTAACTCTTAAAGGACGATCGACCAGTTTTCTTGGTCGATATTTCTAGCCTCAGATGATGGGAGGCCCCGAATCTTGGTCGACATGTTTGAACTAAGTTTTTGTTTCGTTTCATCACAGTTAGAAGTTTTCGATGACTGGGAAGTGGAAGTATAGCCATTTTTATTATTATTTCTAACGCGGGAGAGTTCTAGCGTTACTCTTTCGAGTAAATTACGATTGCAACCACGTTTAAGTTTTACAAAATTTGGGTTACCTATTTTCGATACATATTTTCTATGGCATCTAATTCATATTCTCGCAAGCAACCTGCTCGTCTAAGTGCTCAGCAGGCCCTTAATTTGCTAGAACATTTCAGCGAAGATGAAGACGGGTACAGCAGTAGCGATTTCAGTGTTAATAATTCTAGGTCTAGTTCATCTTCCAGCGATGTGGATTCAGAGAATGAAGGTGTTATATCAGGAAGAGTGGGCGTGGTTCCATCACCTAACATTGATTCTTCAACATCAGACCCAGTAGGACCTAATTTAGTTTTACAAGAAGGGGAAAGACGAAAACAGGAGTGTGTCAGAAATATAGAATGGCAGGAAGCAAAATTGGGGGCACTAACAACGAATAGCTTTAGATTTCAACCTAAAGACGGAAGAGCAGTGGGTGTGTCCGCAAATTTAGGCCTAAATGAATCATCTACCCAGATCCAGTGTTTTGAAACCCTTGTATCATCAGCTGTAAGGGAGGAAATTTTAAAAAGCATAAACTGCTTTGTAGAAATTGAAGTACAGAAGCATACACCATCACTGAAAAGATCAAGATATAATCGATGGAATCCAGTAAGCGATTATGAGCTGCTAAAATTTTTTGCTCTGCATCAAGCAATGGGTATCGACAAAAGGCCAAGCATAAAAGATTATTTCTCCTCACAAGAGCCTATGTTTCACACTCCATTTTATTCCCAAATGATGGAGAGAGACAGATTTGTGTCTATATTGCAAACTATGTTGCATATCTGTGAGCCAGTTGCAGAAGGGAAAAATAAAATAGAGCCCTTTGTTCAAATGTTATGCTCTAAATTTGTTGCGGCATACACTCCGAACCAAGACGTAGCTATTGATGAGATGATTATAGGATGGAAAGCTAAATCCTCCAAGGCCAAGTAAATTATCAGATAACCCATTGGAAAGACTGGAGGGTGCAAAACATATAATGCAAAGAAGCACTAAGTTCAATAGGTGTAAAGTTTGCAGTACACCTGACGACAGGAAAAGGACAAACTATTATTGTGCCGGATGCACTTGCCACCCCCATCTGCACATAGATGAATGTTTCCTAAAATGGCACACTAAAGCTAAGTTGTAAATACAGTAGAACTCCATTTATCCGAACCCCAATTATCCGAACATCCAATTATCCGAACACTTTTTCGAGAGAAAAAAAATCAGGTGCCACCAGTCATGTTAGACTATATTTTTGAATCTTTTGATGCTGCAAGCTTCAAATGTGTGCGAACAATTTGTAGAGGATGGAATGGGCTAATGGTTGGTCGCTTACGTACAGGAAGTCAGTTAGATCATAAAGTCAGTTAATATCTGGTTTACCAATCTAGTGTACGTGTGCGTTCTAGGCAGTACACTGGCTAAACAGACAGTTCAACTTAAAATAATTGTGTCTGCTACTACAGCAGAATAATTTTGGTGTGCAAGTATTTCTCTGTGCGATATGGCATCTTCCAGAAGGCCTAAAACATATAAAAGGAACCGCAATGTTTTGTCAATTGAAACGAAAACAGAAATTATCAAGAGACTAGGAAAAGGTGAAACTGTGTCTTCACTTGCGAGGATTTTCAATGTTGGGAAAGCTACCGTCTCTGACATCAAAAGTAACAAGGATAAAATTATGAGTTTTGCATCGAAATTGGATAGTGAAAATGGGTCGAAGAAACGTAAACCATGAGAAATGCGAACGATTTGAAATTGGAAGAGGCTTTGTATATATGGTTTGTGCAAAGAAGAAGCAAAGGGGAAACTATCTCTGGCTCTCTATTGTGTGAAAAGGCACTTTAGTTCAACAATCAACTTGACTGTCCTCCTGACTTTAAGGCTAGCCAGGGATGATGGTTAAGAAACTTTAAATCTCGTCATGGCATACGAGAATTGGAGATTCAAGGGGAATCTTTATCTAGCGATGCAACTGCCGCTGAAAATTTTAAAGAAACATTCTTGGCTTTTTTGGGAAGAAGAAGGTTATTCACTCGATGATGTGCATAATGCCGATGAGATTGGCTTATACTGGAAATCATTGCCTTAAAAATCACTTGCATCTCAGCGCGAAGCAGCTTCCCCTGTGTTTAAAAAGTGCAAAGAGAGAGTAACAATTGTGGTAGCCGCGAATGCCAGTGGAAGTCATCGTTTACCGGTGCTAATGATCGGTAAAGCCAAAAAACCACGTTGTTTAAAGAATGTGACATGTCTCCCATTGTGCTACAAAGCACAGAAGAGTGCTTGGATGAATAGTGAAATATTTCTTGATTGGTATACAAATCAGTTCATCCCAAATGTGAAGAGGTTGAGAGAACAAGAAAAGAAAACTGGAAAAGTAATTCTTCTACTGGACAATGCACCATCTCATCCAGAGACGGATACATTGAATGCAGTTGATGCAAATTTTAAAGTAATTTTTCTGCCTCCCACTGTAACAGCACTGATTCAACCAATGGATCAGGGTGTTATAGCAAAGCTTAAAAAGATGTACAAGAAGGAAGTCATGCGTCGTTTATTGTTGGCTGAAGATGAAGAAAGTGTGGTGGCGTTTTCCAAAAAGCTTAATCTCAAAGACTGCTGATATATGTTAGCTGATGCTTGGACCACCCTGTCACAAGATAATCTCAACAAGGCTTGGAATAGATTGCTTGGGAAAAAAGGAGGAAATGAAACTACTGTAGTGGACACAAATGATGATTGTATAAATGAAGTTGTGGAACTGTCTCAAGCAATGCCCGTATTTTCGGCCTGTGACAAAGATGATGCACACATGTGGCTAGAAGATGATAATGATTCTGGTTTTCAGTTTTTGAATGATGAAGAAATTTTGTCTTTTGTGCAAGAAGAAAACCAAATACATGTAGTGACCAATGATGAAGACACCTCAGAAGTACATGATGTACTTGTAGATTATGAAGAAAACCCAAAACGTCGACCAAGTCCTGAAGAGGCCTTTATAGCACTAGAAACAGCGATGGCTTGGTACGAGCGAGAAGATGACAGCTGTGCTACACAGCTTCTGCTGTTGAAGAGAATGCGGGACTTAGCAGCCAAAAGGAGACTATCCAGTTTGGTGCAAAAGAGGATTCCTCATTATTTTAAATAGTGGGTTACATCTGTACAAGTACATGTATACGTAAGTTGCGCCTGGTTTTGAATCATTTGTAATGTTATTTTGAAAACATTTCTCGTTCTTAAAAAAAATAATTAATACAAGTAGTACATGCACTGCAGTGTAATGAAAGATTTTGGTGATACAGTGATCTAATACAGTGTGGGTATTATTATTACAGTACAAGTAAATATGTTTTATAGTGTAATTTCCTTGTGATGGTTAATTATTTTTAGAAATATGTGTACATGTAACTCGATACATTATGTAATCCAATTATCCGAACATTTGATTATCCGAACGATGCTCGGTCCCATGGGGTTCGGATAAATGGAGTTCTACTGTATAAGTTGGGGTGTAATGAGTGTTCTTTGTGAGAGCAGTTCAGCATATATATCACATTTTGTGATCTTTTTCAATTATTTGTAAATTTGTGACAGTAGAGTGTATTTCATTTTCTGGATGACACATGGAAAGTAGTTAGAGTATAAACTTGATGTGTGGTTTATTTCCAAAATGGATATAGTTTACAGTGATTTCTATATTGGATGGTGGATTAGCTGTCTTCAATTGGTAAGTCTGATATGTTTGTTTTGTTTTTTGTTTAGTAAAATATTTTTCTGTCTCGTCTTTAACTACTTTATATTCATAAAAATTTTGTAAATTTTTAAACTGAAAATTTTCACAATCCTCATTCATTTTCCTTTTTAAATATATATAACATGACTATATTCAGTTAAAAACTTTGAAATAACTGACACTTACTTGTTAACACTATATGAAAAACCTGTGCCGCAGAAAATTTGTGACAAAAGAGTGTCTTTCCTTTTCTTGAAGCCAATTGAAAAGTAGTTAGAGTATAAACTTGAACCCATATGTATTTTATTTCCAAAATGAATGTAGTTTACAAATATTTGTATCTTGGATAACATAAAAGATTTATTTGCTATCTTGAGTGGGTAATTCTGATATGTTTTTTTTTTTTTTTTTTTTTTTTTTGTAAAATGTTTTTCTTCACAGTCTCCAACTATTTTATACTCATAAAAATTTTTTTAAATTTATAAACTGAACATATTCAGAATCCACATTCATTTTCCTTTTTAAATATATATAACATGACTATATCTGTTAAAAACTTTGAAATAATTTACACTTACATGGTAACACTATATGAAAAACCTGTGCCGCAGAAAATTTGTGACAAAAGAGTGTCTTTCCTTTTCTTGAAGCCAATTGAAAAGTAGTTAGAGCATAAACTTGAACCATATGTATTTTATTTCCAAAATGAATGTAGTTTACAAATATTTGTATCTTGGATAACATAAGTGATTGATTTGCTATCTTGAGTGGGTAATTCTGATATTTTTTTTTTTTTTTTTTTTTTTTGTAAAATGTTTTTCTTCACAGTCTCCAACTATTTTATACTCATAAAAATTTTTTTAAATTTATAAACTGAACATATTCAGAATCCACATTCATTTTCCTTTTTAAATATATATAACATGACTATATCTGTTAAAAACTTTGAAATAATTTACACTTACATGGTAACACTATATGAAAAACCTGTGCCGCAGAAAATTTGTGACAAAAGAGTGTCTTTCCTTTTCTTGAAGCCAATTGAAAAGTAGTTAGAGCATAAACTTGAACCATATGTATTTTATTTCCAAAATGAATGTAGTTTACAAATATTTGTATCTTGGATAACATAAGTGATTGATTTGCTATCTTGAGTGGGTAATTCTGATATGTTTTTTTTTTTTTTTTTTTTTTTGTAAAAATTTTTTCTTCACAGTCTCTATTTTATACTCATAAAAAAATTTTTAAATTTATAAACTGAACATATTCAAAATCCTCATTCATTTTCCTTTTTAAATATATATAACATGACTATATTTGTTAAAAACTTTGAAATAACTGACACTTACATGGTAACACTATATGAAAAATCTGAGTCGCAAAAAATTCTTGCATAAAACATGGGAAAACCCCTACGTCCTGAAAGAGTTAAGTTCGATTTTTAGTGTTTTGTTCGGTTGTTGATCGTAAACAAATTTTTTCTAACCAAAATGGCTTCATCTTCAAATGATTGTAAGCAAAGGTTATCTGCAGTGCAAGCAGCATGACTTATTTCTTCTTGGATCGAACATGAGGATGATCAGTTATCGAGTGAAGATGACAGTTCAGATTCAGAATATATTTTGCCCAGCGAAGATATATGTAATCAAAACACTGAATCAGATGAGAAGGGGGTGTTTCCCCTAGCTGGTTCTGTCAGTAGTACTAGCACTAGAAATGCCAGGCCAGTGAAAAGACAACAAGGAAAAGGCAAAGCTCCCATGAAGAAAAGATTAAGATAAGATATGCCTACATCTAGATCAACCCATAAAGAAGCAGAATCCACAAGTACTGATGGTAATACAAGTACAATGAATGAGGAAATTAGGTGGAATGAAGTTGATGCTGGCTGAACACAAAATGCTTTCCGCTTTGTACCGCCTCATGCTAGGATTACAGGTGTGAATCTGTTGCGTGGGTGGTTTTACTGGTATTGGAGGGTCCTTCGTTCGATTATTATCTTGGAACAAGGGTCAACGTTATATTGATTCATCATTTGTTGAATGTCCAAGAATACACTCGTTCCCTTCGGAGCTCATCAATATATATACATATTTTTTCTTATCAGAAGAGTTCTTCATTTGCACAATCAACAACATTGGCAAATGCAGCAAATAGCTGTAACGTATCGATGTGATAAAGTCCTCAATTCAGAGTCCATGAATTTATTTACAGTTCACACACAAGACATTCACGTAGGTATAGATTCATATATAGTCATTAGAAATTACATGCATAGTATTCATGTCCGTCCGTGTCAAAACAATATGTCAGAAGAACATCGTGGCTATATACGTGTGCTGTTGTATTCAACAGCCAGAAATGAGCACATGAGTTCTTGACAGCTACAATTTGAATCATAATGCGATTCTCCTTCCATCATTTAGTTAATTTAATTAATCTCATACTTATATTAATAACCGAACTGACCCTGAGTTCTACATCGATTTATATATATAATATAGGCTATATACTCAGCCTTTTTTCCTTGGAAGAAATACAAGACACGACCTTCTTGCTTGACGGATAGCGTAACAAGGGCCATGTAACCAAGTCACCCAGCGTGACCTTCCCAACGCGAATGCGTCATAATCTCCGCATATATTTCGCGTTCAGTATACCGCAAAATATCGACATATTCTATAAATGTTAATGACCCCTAACGTTGCGCATGGCTAAACCACAGCAGACGCCGTCATTTAAAATAACACCGTAACAGATTTCCTGTCAGACGGGGGGAAAAAAAAATCTATTAGATAGATTTTTTTTTTGAATAATATTAATCAAATTATCAAAAATTTAACAAAACCCGACGTATGACCTACGATGTTCTATCTAGAACAGTGTCGTGGTCATGTCAGTAATATCTTATAATAAAATCAATGTCATATCATACATATACCTTATATTAAACAAGGAAATGTCACTGTCACTAACTAATTAACTAATTAATTTGTTGTATGTATCGACTAACTAATAATGTGAGGTGTTATTAAAATTATTCTAACTAACTAAAATTAAAATAATTAAATATAGTATGTACGTATGGTACTAACTAATTACTATCTAATTGAAGAGAATGAGAAATAGTATAAGAGAGTAAAAGAAATAAAAATTGAGAAGTACGGACAATTAAAACCAAATATTAAAGTATACATTAAATTAGAATGCGTGTGAAAATGAAGTGTAAGGATAGATACCTAATTAAATTAACGCAATCAGAAGAAAAGAACAGAAAAAATTCATACATTTTAACTATAAATATGAAATGTCATAATGTAATATCTATTACCTTGATAATTACACTAATTAAAATATTAATTGGTGTGATATTATTTTGTTTCATCTTTTCTTTGTATATTTTATTTTTTTTTTTTTTATTTCATCACACTTTAACTTTATTTTATTATATATTAATTTAATAACTAGAAAATTTAACAATATCGGACATGAAGATCCAATCGTTGTTATATCCTGTTGACTTGTATGAAAGTTCATTAAGACACAAGGTTCATATTATCGAATTATGATATGATTATCCAATCATCGTTAGTTCCTTTATTAAAACTTTGAATGTAATTGAATCAGTCATCACAGTATATGTCCATTCTACATCAGAGATTGTTCCTTTTTAACGGTTTTCAATCGAAATGAGTGATACGCAAAGTGGAAGTGAAGTCCAAATTTTCAAACGATCCGTAAAACTTGATATTTTGATCATGATAGTTTATTTCAAAATGTCCTTATTTAAGTAGGAAGTCCAAATGAAGTGTTGTATATTCTGACGTGGCATTGATACAGTTCATTGCAAATGTAATGCTTGATTAGTCAGAAAATTTGAAATAGTAATATTCATTCAGAATCCGTAGGATGTCTGGACAACATATAGGCTATGACGTTCTCAGTTCCTGGTATTGACTGTATTTCGAATTCGTAAGGTTGCAACGTAATAGCAAAGCGTGCAAGTTTAGCACTTTTATGGTTTGAACGACGTAATGCTGCTACAGATTTCTGATCAGTCTGGATCAAAAATGGAGATCCCAGCAGAAATTTTTCTAACTTGGTGTTACGTGCAGTCTTTGATATCTTACAATATTATACATTGGTATACTTGTTATGTTCGCAAATATTTTGTAAACAAAATAGATATTTTTTAGTGCTTAAGGGAAAGTCATTATTGAGTTACTTCCCTTGAAAGTTGTGCCGTCTCTTTCGATCGAACTCCGCGGATGAATCCAGTTTACTGCGATTTATTCTTTGTTTGGGTAGTAATAGATTGTTCTTGCTTCAGAATATCTATGGCCTGAATTTATGTGTATTGTTTGGCTGAGTAGGACGAGTCTGTCTTATATCTGTATATCTTTACATATCTAAGTCGAACTATATGTTCTTTTGTCTCTAGAGAGGTCAAAGGCTGTTCGGCGGATGTGTCTCTAGAGAGGTGTGTTTTGGCTTCGCCCTGATCATGGGGGCTGTGTTTAGCTATGTCGGCTTGTCGCCGGGAAAAAGTGATCTCTATATTTATGGGGAAAGTGATAGTCATCTAGACCTATCGTGTATGCTTTACCCCAGTGTTTATTCTTATTGCCAAGGAATGGCAGAATCATATTTCTGATACGCAGGTAATAAAAGATACTCTTTTGAACTCTCGTACGAAGCCACCGTTTTTCGATAGGTATGACTTGTACATCTGAGAGGATGCATTTAACTAGATGGAAAACGACTCTGATTCCTAGCAGCACTATATCCTGTAGAATGCAGTCAATTGTATCATGATAGAATCTACAGAGCAATGAAACATTTAATGAATGACAAACTTTAAGACAGATTCATTATCTGTATCCAAACGTGAGTGACAGCTCACGAGAGAAGCCATCTTGTAAAAACATTTAGTGACTTTCAAGAAGAGAAAAGGGATGCCCGTATTATCGCTTGATTAGTCCAGAGATCACTGCTACACATGAGAACCCATTGCTAGCGGTTCAATTTGATTATATGGAAAAATCTGTGCTGGACATTATGTTAAGGAATCTTCACTAGACGAGATTAGGTCTAGAAGTCATCTTGGATATTGTTTATAATCTGACGTGCTTTGTCAGTAAACTCAGATGATATATATATGGGCAATACTGAGTGCTTGGCTATTGACAGTCCATTATACTATTATTCTACATGAGTGCCCATGTAACATTGCAAGACCATTTATCCACTGTACCATGATGTATTATGCCAACCTGTGATTTATCCACATTATGTGTACGACAAGAACGTTCAAATCTATCCAGCCAGAATGTAATATCTTCACTGGACTGATTGAACGGTGGAACCTTAACCTTGTAAGTAGAAGGTTTACCATTACCACTAGATGCCTGATTAACATTACTCATAATTGTCAATCTCAATTTCTCTAACTCAAATTCATGTTCTCTTATTGCTTTTTTTTCTTCAGCTTCTCTGTCTAATCTTTTTTGTTCAGCATCCCTGTCTAATCTTTTTTTTTCAGCTTCCCTGTCTAATCTTTTTTGTTCAGCTTCCCTGTCTAATCTTTTTTGTTCAGCATCACTGTCTAATCTTTTTTGTTCAGCATCACTGTCTAATCTTTTTTGTTCAGCAGCAGCTTCTCTTTCTAATTTTTTTTGTTCAGCTTCAAATCTCCTTTGCTCCACCTGCATCTGCAATTTCTTTTGTTCAGCAGCAGCCTCAGCTTCTCTTTCTAATCTTTTCTCTTCAGCCATAGCTTTTCTCTCTTCTGCAGCAGCTTTTCTCTCTTCTGCAGCTAATGCTTTGTCATATTGAGCAACTTCTCATTCTTCTAATTGTTGACCAGTTTTATCAAGGGATTTCCCTTGTGTAATGAAGTATTCTAATGTAGACATGATGTCTAACAATAATACTAATCACTTGAAACAATAATAATACCACAAGTTCTTAATGACTTGATTAATCATATACTATCCCAATATCTGTGGGTCACAAGCCTTAATAAGGTCTTGTATAACAGTAATAATAATCAAGTACTGGTTTATACCATAATCCAAGTGCAGTGCACAGGCAATAGTGTCTTATGAAATATACCTATATAAAACATATGTCAACCAACAGAATACATAAAGTACAAATAGGACTGACAATACGAAAACGTTTGCAGAAATCAAATAAATCAAATAGGGAAATCAATGAAAATAATCACTGAATCTGCAAGGGATAACAACACAAATGACGTCACAGTATATGAATATAAATTGTGAATAGAACTGAAAGATAGAAAAGGGTAGACCAACAAATTACAAACAAATCCAAACAAAACTAAAGAACAAAGAAATATTACAAAAATAACAATAATTACAGTCTTCACAGCTAACACAAATAGCAACTAGTTGTTGCAAGCAAATTTCCAATTAAGGAAATTGCACCTAAAGAAAACGCCCACAACGGACCCTCTATGACGTGGGATATTCTGTTGTGAGGACTCCGCCCAACCTTAAACACAACCCGCTGACATATAAACTAACATACTGTACAAATAAATAACATGTAAACATAAATATATAAATTATGTGTATGATAGTATGTGTTGCGAAATAGGCTCAGTTTTACAGTAATGGCAAAGTTATTCTTATGAAAATAAACAAACTGCCACTTTATTCAATTAAACATTCTGGCCTTAAATATTAAAGTTCATATATAGAAAACAAGAAGATCCATCGATGAAAATAGGACTTCTTAGTTCAATAATACTGTCTTCCTGTTAATATTGACAAGAATTGATCCAACTGTTCTGTGAAACTCTGTAATGTCTAATGTACAAATGTCAACAACGCTGACCTACATACTGCATTCACTTGACAGGTCACGTGACGAAGTGTTGACAAAGAGCAAACCAATACTGCAAGTGTGTCGTATTAGCCACAGGAAACGGTCTGGTATCGGTAATCTGTTGACTTCTGAACTTCTGCGAGGTCAAACCCAGAAAGCTGGTCCACCAGTTGATAAGTAATGACCCAGTGTTAACTATTTCTGGTCACTGTAAAAGCTCGGTGTTGTTTGCTCCACTGTAGTGTACACAAACTAGTGCGACAATCCCAGCAATCAGTGGTGTTAATGATGAGTGTGTGCTGGAAGACAAAGGTCATCATCATCAGTTGATAAACTCTTAATACAAGACCCTTGCCCTGAGCAAGAGACATGCTGAGAAATCTGAAGCTCGCTCGAACATCACCAGAATTAAATACTGTGTTGTTGTGTTGCTCGTGGTTCGAGTATGGAATGTCAACTTGACCTACGCAGTGGTGTGTAGACATAGATGGAGTGTATAATGTGCGAATGATAGGAAGAGTTCGTGGTGTTGACAAATGTTCTTTTCTCACACTCATGTATGGCTGGAAGTCATCGACACCAACGACTGTGTACCTTTACTACAGTTTAATTGGACGTACACACTCGACAGCACAGATAGTGACAAATCACAGGTTGGCATAATACATCATGGTACAGTGGATAAATGGTCTTGCAATGTTACATGGGCACTCATGTAGAATAATAGTATAATGGACTGTCAATAGCCAAGCACTCAGTATTGCCCATATATATATCATCTGAGTTTACTGACAAAGCACGTCAGATTATAAACAATATCCAAGATGACTTCTAGACCTAATCTCGTCTAGTGAAGATTCCTTAACATAATGTCCAGCACAGATTTTTCCATATAATCAAATTGAACCGCTAGCAATGGGTTCTCATGTGTAGCAGTGATCTCTGGACTAATCAAGCGATAATACGGGCATCCCTTTTCTCTTCTTGAAAGTCACTAAATGTTTTTACAAGATGGCTTCTCTCGTGAGCTGTCACTCACGTTTGGATACAGATAATGAATCTGTCTTAAAGTTAGTCATTCATTAAATGTTTCATTGCTCTGTAGATTCTATCATGATACAATTGACTGCATTCTACAGGATATAGTGCTGCTAGGAATCAGAGTCGTTTTCCATCTAGTTAAATGCATCCTCTCAGATGTACAAGTCATACCTATCGAAAAACGGTGGCTTCGTACGAGAGTTCAAAAGAGTATCTTTTATTACCTGCGTATCAGAAATATGATTCTGCCATTCCTTGGCAATAAGAATAAACACTGGGGTAAAGCATACACGATAGGTCTAGACGACTATCACTTTCCCCATAAATATAGAGATCACTTTTTCCCGGCGACAAGCCGACATAGCAAAACACAGCCCCCATGATCAGGGCGAAGCCAAAACACACCTCTCTAGAGACACATCCGCCGAACAGCCTTTGACCTCTCTAGAGACAAAAGAACATATAGTTCGACTTAGATATGTAAAGATATATAGATATAAGACAGACTCGTCCTACTCAGCCAAACAATACACATAAATTCAGGCCATAGATATTCTGAAGCAAGAACAATCTATTACTACCCAAACAAAGAATAAATCGCAGTAAACTGGATTCATCCGCGGAGTTCGATCGAAAGAGACGGCACAACTTTCAAGGGAAGTAACTCAATAATGACTTTCCCTTAAGCACTAAAAAATATCTATTTTGTTTACAAAATATTTGCGAACATAACAAGTATACCAATGTATAATATTGTAAGATATCAAAGACTGCACGTAACACTTGGTAATTGCCCAGATTACGGAGAGCAATTCTCGGTCTACAGTCGAGTATCTAGTCTCCGGAGGTTTCAGCTTGCGTGAGATGTAAAGTACAGGGTGAAGGACTTCATCATGATATTGGAGTAGACAAGCCCCGAGTCCGTAATTACTCGTATCTGTACGTAGAACAAACTTTTTAGAAGCATCTGGTAATCTTAAAACAGGTGGGCATGAAAATATGTTTAAGATAGTGCGAAAAGTTTTGTCACATTCGTCTGTCCAATTTATCCTTACTGGCATGTTCTTCTTTAGTAACGATGACAGGATGATAGGTGAGGTACAAATCTGCTATAGTATTGGATCAACCCTAACAGACTCCTAACCTGTTTCTTCGTTTGAGGAACAGATAAATTTAATATTTTAGAAACCGTACTGGGAATTGTTTGGATACGTCCTGATCCAATAATGTGTCCCAGGAATGTTATCTCATTACACGCTATTTGAATTTTAGTTGGTTTAGCGGTTAAATGGTTATCCCGCAATATTTCCAAAACTGATTTAAGACCCAAAAAATGTTCCTCAAATGATGAACTAAACAAACATATGTCGTCAATGTAGGTAATTATATCTGATCTACCTGCTAAAATTTTTCGCATCATGCGAATAAAGGTAGCTGGAGCATTCATTAGCCCAAAAGGCATCACGTTCCACTGGTAAAGACCTTGTGGAGTTGAGAATGCTGTGTAGTATTTGGCTCTTTCGGTTAGTGGAATCTGCCAATAACCTTTGGTTAAGTCAATTTTAGTGAAAAGTGTAGCATTGGATAGACGAGGAAGTAAATCGTCAAGGATAGGATGTGGTTCACTATCCGGTACTGTCTGCGCATTAAGTTTCCTATAGTCAACACATAAACGTATGTTGTTGTCCTTTTTCCGGACAATGACTAAAGGAGAAGAAAATGGAGATGTACTAGTCTCAATAATACCTAATGATATCATCTGTTTGAGTTCCTGAGATGTCTTACTCAGAAAATGTAGAGGTACAGAATAAGGATGAACACGAATTGGTGTATCATCGTTAAGAATAATATCGTGACTAATTACAGATGTGCAACCCGGTACATCTGTTAACACATCTGGGAAAGATTGTAGAAGATCAGCAACGCGTTGATGCTGTTGCGGTGTAACCGTAGAAGAAATGGTCACATCACGCCAAGATTCAGTAGATTGGACAATAAGTACAGGTAAAGGCATCTGCACTTCAGGAAAAGAAGATTCTTCCTCCTGTATAACAGATAGATTAGAATAATGACAAGTAGATACAGTATTGTCATCTAATTCATGAAAAATTGACTGTAAGTGTATAGGACGTGTATGAAATTGCTTGAGCATATTAATATGGAATATCTTTCTGTGTCCCTTGATATCTAAGACGTAATCAACGTCTGAAATTTTATCAGTAACCTTATAAGGACCAGTCCATGAGATCAATAACTTATTGTTATTGTGAGGGAGTAATACATAAGCCTCATCGCCTGGGAATAATTGGCGTAATCGTCTAGATCGATTTTGTATAGATCGAGCCTTAGCTTTTGCAGCCTCAGAAGAAGCTGTTGCCAATTGGCAAGACTCAATAATATTATTCCGAAGATTAATCACATACTCATAAGATGACTGAGTGTCCTGAGTCATCTCTGCATCAATTAATAAATTTTTTATCAGTCCCATAGGACCTCTCAGAGGGGCACCAAAAACTAACTCAAAGGGAGAGAAGCCAGTTTGTTCATGTGGCACCTCTCGGTAAGCAAACAGGACAGCTGGGAGTGCTGTGTCCCAGTCCTGAGGGTGTTTAACAGTAACCTTATGTAAAAGTTGCTTAAGCGTACGGTTAAGTCTTTCAACTGCACCGTTACTCATGGGATGATAAATACTACTCAAATTCCTATCAATGTTCCAGGTTTTCATTACCTCCTTCATGGTATCGGATATAAACTGCGACCCATGGTCAGATAATAATTTTCTAGGAAACCCTATTCTAGAAAAAATTAGATGTAATGCATCAGCTACATCTGTGGTAGTGGTTGTCTTCAATGGAATGGCTTCTGGCCATCGTGTGCATAAATCAATGCACGTGAGAACAAATCTATGTCCTCTCGCAGATGGTAGAAGTGGACCAATTATATCTATGGCCATCTTGTCAAAAGGTCGTACTGAGATATCGCAAGCCTGAATAGGCGCCGTGTGAAAAGCTCCACGTGCTTTCACTTCCTGGCATGTAGTACAAGAACGTACATACTGCGAAATATCCCGTGATACTCCTGGCCAAAAGAATGAAGACAATACTCGAGATCGTGTTCGAGTATATCCCATATGTCCTGTACACTGCGAGTCATGCGCGTGTTGAAGAATGTACCGTCTAAAAGCAGCCGGTACCATCACTTGTTGTTTTACCTGTGATTTATCACTAAAGCATCTAATCAGTATATCATTTTTAACAATAAACCAATGTTTGTTATTATTCCCTGATGTTAAATTATCAACCTTATTAACTAGGTTAAAAAATTTATTTAGAGATTTGTCATTTTTTTTGTTTGTTTGCAAATGATTCCCCGTCAATAGGTGAATTGACCTCAATATCCTCCTGTTTCTCCGCATCCATCTTATTATCATTGACACTCTCCATGAGCATAGTCTGAGCTCTAGTTGTCGCGGCGTTTCCAGTGCATAGATTGTGTCTCTCCCATTCAATAATATCTTCTGGTGAACAATCCTTGCTGCCGTGTATGCGACCCACCATAAGGTCTGCAATCGGCTTTTTCAGGATGCATACCTTCACGTTACCTGTGAAAAAAGGTGTTTTAACATGGATAATAGCTGTGGGGTAAAACTCAATAGTTCCCCCAAAAGTCATGCAACGGACATATTCCCCCGTTGCACAGCTAGGATGTACAAGCGACTGTCGCACTCCAATGGTTGTGGACCCCGAGTCTCTCAATACAGAAACTATAGAACCGTTCACTATCCCTCTGTTAAAAATCAGAGAGCCTGTTCCATCATTGGCTGCAAGACCTACTTCTGGTGGAATGTGTCCGCAGTTTAGCACTGTCTCCTTTGCCTTCTGAAAAATAAGATTGCATTGTGGGCAACTATTCGCCACGTTATAATTTATAGCAAAGCATGCAGCAGAAGAATTCATTATATTATCGTTAGGTGGAACCTGAACCTTAGGGGTGATATCATTTGTAACTGCTGCCCCGGTATTATGGTTATAATGTGAAGATCCACGAGAATGAGAACGATTACGAGAATAATTAGTTGAATTATCCCGTTGTCGTCTATTGTAATTGTTATCTCGATGTCTCGAGTTATAATTATCGCTATTCTTCCAATTATCACCATTATTATATTGATATGACCGATTATAACTTGAGTTACGTGGATTACTGTTGTATCTTGACTGAGGTGCATAATTTCTGTTTTGTTGTCTTCCTTTATTAAAGTTATTGTTAAAGTTATTCTGTCTCTTATGAAAATTAATGTCATAGTTTCCTTTGAATCTACCTCTGTCTACACTGTGTGTTCTTGGTTTGTTATTACTATGATATGCCATATTGGAGGCTACAGGAAGTGGTTCTCTTATCAACGAGCCAGAAATATTAGCATTCGGATGAGCTGTGCAGTAATTTAAAGAAATTTTTTCTAACTCATCAATAGATTCTGGTTTTCTTTCTTGCAGATAAGCAAAGAATGGTGGGCTGACAGAAGATAACACTTTATCCCTCAATAACAAATCGACTAACTTGTCGTAAGATTTGTTGACACCTGCCAGTTCAACCCATCTGTTAAAAGTATTGCGTATGTTAGCAATAAATCCCGTAAAATCTTTATTATTATCTGGCAATAAACTTTTGAAACGTAATCTACATCCTCTTCGTTCAAATGGAACCGACGTAATAACAAATTCTTAATGGCCTGATAGTCTGTGGCTAATGTAGGATCAATATTTTGTGCTGCACTTGCAGGTTCGCCATCCAGAAATTCCTTAAGTTTAAGTGCCCATGCAGTTTTGTCAAGGTTATTGACCTTACATATATCCTCAAAGCGCGCCAGCCATGATGATAGGTCATCCACGTGTAATTTGAACGGTGGTAGTTTAAAGTAATAATTGCCCTTAAGTCGGTTGGAAGAAGATCCCGATTGAGCATTATCATTTTGGCTTGCTGCAGCACCCTGCGAATTAAATTTTGCTGTTTCCAATTTAAGCCGTTGCAATTCCATTTCTTGCTGCAATATGATTTCTTGTCGTTTCAATTTATTCTCTTCTTCAATCCGTAGGATTTCATCTCTTGCTATCTTTCTTTCTTCTTCTTGTCTTAATTCTTCTCTCTCTGCTTTAGCAATAGCTTTTCTTTTCTTCTCCTAGCCTCTTCTGCCTTATATTTTGTAAATTCAGCCAATGCATAAGCCTCGAGAAGTTCTCCTTTTTTTCCAAAATCCTTACCATTTTTAATAAAATAGTCTAAGTTAAGCATCTTGAAGTTAATTTATTTAAGTATTCAATTACTTATGTCTTGTAATCACCACTAGAATCTATGTCGATAATTATAATTACTCAACGAATGAATAATTAATATAAGAAATTGCAATATTCCTGTATTGTTATGTATAAGTTCCACAAATCTATAATATTTTTACAAAATATTATATATATATATATACCCGCTAATATCTATCATAAATAGTTATGATAGTTATGTAAGGTGCTGAAATTATATCATGCACTTACTATTATTATTTAATAATTATGGGTATTGTTCCTAAATAATTAGGTTATTTAATCTTAATTGTCACCAAGTTCCCAATGTAGTACTGAGAAAGTGTACTAATTTATATTTAATATGTCTTAATTTGTTATAAAGTTATAATAATTAATCATTATATATTATGCCATAATCATGAGCTAGAAAGTGCATTGCCCATTTCTAGGACCACCACTGCAAATTGGTGCAAAGTCCCTAATTCCTCCTTAAACTCAAAAAAAAAAATTTAATAATATTCATCTACACTATTATTAATGAAGAAATTATAGCATTAATATTAAATTATAAATGGATGAAATGAATACAAACAATACAATGGGTTAACCAAGGATTACAGAACAGTAGCACAATACAAAAGTGACATTTTCACAAAAATAAATGATATTATAAAACCAAGTGTACTAACCGGAAATGTAGAAGGGTGAAGGTTAACTGAGGAAACGAACATATTTGGTACTATGAATGATGACGTCACAGGACTCATTTGACGTTAATACAATACATTTAAATAAAATTAAAGATAGCCAGATTAGAATAAACAGGATAGATTACGAACATATGACTGTAACTGAATAAAAATTAGAACTAAATACACTAGAATACACCAGTTATAACATGACTATACACCTAACATGCAAGGTGAATTAATGCAGGTCCGAACGAAACAATCACCGATATCAGACGCGTTCTTCGCGAAATGCGATTAATTCACAGCCTTAAGGAACGATCGGAATTGAGCTTGACGTTCGAAAAGCCATAAGTTCAATTCCGATTCCCATCCTACCTCCCACTACATGTAAAAGACAGAAACAATATTTAACATGGCTACGAAAATGAAGAACATGGCATTATCGGACAAATAGGATTAACTTATTGTAACCTTCAAATAAGTTACTTATCTTTTTGCCTCGATAGATTCATATAATGCTTGCTTCGCCAACGGACAGTAGGACCTATATTTCATGCTCATGTTGATTGAATCTATTTTCCAATGTTCGATTAAGCGTTTATAGATAATCTTCTTCAAAGACCTTGAAAGGCGGCTGCCATCACTACAGCTGATTCATCCTGTTGTCAAGGGGGTGTGACGTCATCGGTGTAGATACAAAAAGTGTTCATTTCGCTCGAAGGAAAATTATTTCTTTCAACTCGATAATCTTTGAGTATTTTTTTTACAATGAAATTCCAGTTCCGCACCACATCGGCCACCACTGTTGCGTGGGTGGTTTTACTGGTATTGGAGGGTCCTTCGTTCGATTATTATCTTGGAACAAGGGTCAACGTTATATTGATTCATCATTTGTTGAATGTCCAAGAATACACTCGTTCCCTTCGGAGCTCATCAATATATATACATATTTTTTCTTATCAGAAGAGTTCTTCATTTGCACAATCAACAACATTGGCAAATGCAGCAAATAGCTGTAACGTATCGATGTGATAAAGTCCTCAATTCAGAGTCCATGAATTTATTTACAGTTCACACACAAGACATTCACGTAGGTATAGATTCATATATAGTCATTAGAAATTACATGCATAGTATTCATGTCCGTCCGTGTCAAAACAATATGTCAGAAGAACATCGTGGCTATATACGTGTGCTGTTGTATTCAACAGCCAGAAATGAGCACATGAGTTCTTGACAGCTACAATTTGAATCATAATGCGATTCTCCTTCCATCATTTAGTTAATTTAATTAATCTCATACTTATATTAATAACCGAACTGACCCTGAGTTCTACATCGATTTATATATATAATATAGGCTATATACTCAGCCTTTTTTCCTTGGAAGAAATACAAGACACGACCTTCTTGCTTGACGGATAGCGTAACAAGGGCCATGTAACCAAGTCACCCAGCGTGACCTTCCCAACGCGAATGCGTCATAATCTCCGCATATATTTCGCGTTCAGTATACCGCAAAATATCGACATATTCTATAAATGTTAATGACCCCTAACGTTGCGCATGGCTAAACCACAGCAGACGCCGCCATTTAAAATAACACCGTAACAGAATCCAAATATTATACCTGATGATTCTTCTGCATTTTATTGTCTCAAAGCTCTTTTAACTAATGAGATTATAGATGAGCTTACTGTTTCTATAAATGAATATGCTGATCGACACTGTCAGTCAAATTCAGAAACGGTGACAAAAAGATCTGTCTATCAAAACTGGTATCCAGTTACATCTCCAGAACTGTGCAAGTTTTTTGCTGTGATAATAGCAATGGGAATTGTGAAAAAACCAGACATTAGTGATTATTGGTCTTCTTCTTCTTCTTCTTCCTCCTCGTTCGTCCTGAAAAGGACGTTGGTTGTGTATTGTCTGTTTCCAGCGAAGCTGCGATATCTGCGCCTTTCGGCCGACACATCCGGCTTCAGCACGACATTTTTTTAGGACCGGGTTTGCCTTCCCTCTTTGATCCGTGCTCGCTCAGCCAGCCTGCACTGCTGCAGACTGTTTCCAGGACCACCACGTTGAGGTGGAGCACGGTCTTGACCAGCTCTGGTTCGCTGGTCCTGACGCAGGCAGTCAAGCTATGAGTCGCTGACTGCGGTCTGTATTGCTGCGTCTTCTGGTCCCGATTATTGGTCTGATGAAGGCTTTATGCAAACTCCCTTGTACAGACAGATGTTTACACGGGATAGGTTTCAGATGTTATATCACACGATGTTTCATGTGAGTGATGTAGACGCACAAGGTAAAGCAAAGATCGAACCATTTCTACAGAAAATGTTATCTTGATTTCAGGAAGCATTTTACCCTTACAAGGAGCTGTCTTTGGATGAAATGGTAATTGGGTGGAAAGGCAGATGGGCTCACAAAATGTTTAATGCCTCTAAACCCAAAAAATATCATGTGAAGACATTCGGTCTCTGCGACAGTAGCACAGGGTATGTAGTAAATTTGTTGATATACTTTGGGACCAATACTTCTTACAGTCCAGATATTGATGTAAATAGCCAGCAAGCCATCAAAGTTTTTGACACTTTGCTACAACCATGTGGAAAAGGTCATCACATCTATGCTGATCGATATTACACAAGTGTGCCGTTGCTTCAATATCTGAATAACAGGAGTCATTATTTCACTGGGACTGTCAACGTTAATCGAAAGAACTTCCCAAAAGAGCTGAAAACTACACAGCTAATGCATATGGAAATGAAATGGTATATGGAGCAAGAAAAAAGATTTTTATGTGTAATGTTTAGGGACAAAAAAGCAAAACAACCATGCATTCTTATATCAAGCTGCGCAACAGTGGAAAGCAAGGACATCACCAATCGCTTTGGTGAAACAATAAATAAACCACTGATGATTGATGATTACAATCAACGCATGAATGGATGTGACAGAGTGGACCAAAGCATTGTAACATATGGCACATTTAGCAGAAGAACAAGAAAGTGGTGGAAAAAAATTTTCTTCTGGATTTTTGAAATAGCTCAGCTCAATGCGTATAAATTATTTGCACTGTCAAGAACAACAAATGCCAAAAAACAGAGCCTTCTTCAATTTAAACGGCAACTTGTCAATGAGCTCTCTCTTGTTGCTGCTGTGGATTTCCAGCAAATTCCTCCCAGGATTGGACATGGCAATCAAGTGAACAATCCAGTCAACAGACTAGGAGGAACAAACCATTTAATTAAAAAATCAAAATCTCATCGCAACTGTGTCGTTTGCAGCACCCCTCAAGTAAGGGTCAGGACATCCTTTTATTGTGAAGGATGCACAAACAATCCCCATCTACATCCAAATAACTGTTTTGCTGCTTATGAAAGGAAATAGTTTGTGGTAAATATCAGTTGTGTATAAAGTGTGTACATAGTTTATTTTCGTCATGATTTTTCAATATGTGACCTGAACATTTCAAAAGGAAACATTTTTATTTAGTATTCAAAACAAGTGAAACTTGTCTGTGTTCCGTATAATTGGATGAAAGTGGTTCTAGGAGTTCCAGGCTTCCAAATTGGATTATTTTTGTGGGTAAGTACAACTTTTTTCCAAATTTTTTAATATTTTAAAATTGTTCTGCACTCATTACTGTATATGTTGCATGCATGTTTAACACCACTTAACAATTAAGTTAGGTGCATGTCAAAGGGGTTTCATTTCTCTATATTTAGATATATATAAAACTTTATGTTATCATTATAAATAAATTATTTAATGCAAAATCAGTAACGGTAGTCATGTCTGTAAATAAAGGTTAAAATATTTGTGCGCTTTATCTAAATATACCAAAACAATTCAAATTGTGATAAAAACTTTATTTGTGCTCAGAAACAACTCCAACTTTCCTACATTATGTGAAAATGGATGTACTTTAAAATGAAAGTAGGTTTAGGGGTAGAAGTTTACCAGAATTAATTATAAGTATTGATAAGGACAATTTGTTTTTCAATTTTTTATCTTTTTAAATTTTTCTGCATTCATTACTGCATATGTTGCATGTATGTTTAAAATCATTGAATAATTCAGTTAAGTGCATGTCAAAGGGGTTTCATTTCTCTATATTTAGATATATAACACTTCATGTTATCTTTATAAATAAATTATTTAATGCAAAATCAGTAACGGTAGTCATGTCTGTGAATAAAGGTTAAAATATTTGTGCGCTTTATCTAAATATTAAAAAAAAATTCAAATTGTGATAAAAACTTTATTTGTGCTCAGAAACAACTCCAACTTTCCTACATTATGTGAAAATGGATGTAATTTAAAATGAAAGTAGGTTTAGGGGTAGAAGTTTACCAGAATTAATTATACATATTGATAAGGACAATTTGTTTCTCAATTTTAAAATTTTTTTGCACTCATTACTGTATATGTTGCATGCATGTTTAACACCACTTAACAATTAAGTTAAGTGCATGTCATAGATGTTTCATTTTTCTACATTTTAATATATAACACTTTATGTTATCATTATAAATAAGTTACTTAATGGAAAATCAGTAAAGGCAGTCATGTCTAAAAATGTACTCTTTGAAATCAGCTCGTAAAAACGTGGTTTTTAAGCACGTATACTAAGAGTTAATCCACTTGTGCGTTAGGAAGTGTGTAGTATGTGTTAAGAAAAATTACAGGGCGAGTGTGTTGCAGGCGGCATTTACAATATCTGTATACAGTTAGAGGAAAAGCCAGCCTTGTAAATGTGTAGAATAATTGAGAATGATGGCCAAAGTACGCCTGTAAGTTTGATAAAGTATTTAAAGGAGTATTTCTTAAAGGAATGACACACTTATCAGGAACATAAGAAAGAATGACAGGATTTGTTAAAATGTATTGATCAAGGTATTACTTAGTATTTTATACTAGACCAAATCATTGAATGGAGGCGGATCATGGACAAATGGATCTAACTTAGGATTTATAAGGAAAGTGTAGTCACATTGAACTGGCTGTGAGTGGTATTGAGGTAAATTGTCCTGTGCATATGTTAGCACAATGTCTGACACTGTTCGTCATGTCCATTGTATGTGAGGATAGGATAGTGATGGACCATATAGAGGTTATGTTTAATTTTGTTCCAGGTTTTATCCTGCAACTACCATAATTGTACGAGACATCCACCTCTGTGGGACTCTGTGGTGCGAAGGTTCTTGATGTTCATAGAGCTAGTTACCCAGCTTTCCCGGCCTGGAGATTCAGATCTTGTGTGTTCATGGCTAGAGTGTGATTCATCTCTACATATCAGATAAGTGGCTAAGCAAAGCCACTGGTCAGCCTATCCAGAGACTATCTTTAATACATAAAATACCAAAGATAAAACCTAGTGTATGATGACTCATTGTGGACATTATTTTGATGAATACTAACTTCACAGTCCAGTGAGAGTGACAAAACATATGTGTAATAGATAATTGTTATTTGAAAGAGAAATTCATCATATTGATCCATTTTGATAATTCATATTCCATGTTTAGTTATTTTATTATGTAAATACATTTGAGTTCTTTCTAAGTTACCTAACCGAAAAGATAAACGGTATAGGTTAAATAAATTGTAAATATGTACAATCAGACTTGCTGAATTATTTAAATTGAGTTAAAGTTCTGGTTGATATATAGATACATATTTAATTAATTAATTAATCCCCTAGCAGAGCTAATACACTTAATAATAATAAACATTATTCAAGGGAGGATCTTGAGAGGGAGCCCATAGACAGTCAGGAACAAACACTATCATCATACCTGGAGGTTTATACAGCTTGATCCTACCTTTGATGTCGATACACCCTTACTCTTTTCAGAGAAGGGGGTATTTCTTGTAAGACCAGTCTCTTACCTGGCACTATCCTGGTATCATCTGATACATCTTTTTGTCCAGGATATCTTACATTTTCAATAACATCTACCCTCTCGCAACACTCCTACTTATCCCTAAATTTTTTTTATTTTGTCATCTACTGTCTAGATCAGTGGTAGGCAGCTCAGGAGCTGTGAGGATCTACTTTAGAAACATTGAGCTCTCTAAAGATCTATCTTGATAAAATCATTTCTGTGTTCAGGTTTCTTAAAGTTTGGAATTAGTGCAACTTTATGTCACTTTTGTCTCTGATCCCTGATCTGCTTCCTGAAATCCTGTCGACAGAGCCATGAAAAATTCAGACTAAATTATATTCTATCAAATGTTAACTTCATTTCAAAGAAAATATAGCTTTCTACCTTATGCAGTTCTTGAAGAAAGTTAATGTTAGCTATTTTGCAGGTTTTCACTTGAAATGAGGAGAAAGTTCCTTTAAAACTGGGGCCACTCTGCTTTCAAGTGCCGGCAGAGAGGGCTAGTCCAAAATTTACCTAGGTTAACAATTCTTTCTCCCCTCTCTGTCACCTAGAGATCTACCAAATGATCCCCCTGAGATCTATCAGTAGATCAAGATTGACTGGTTGCTGACCCTGCTCTAAATGAAAATTTGATAGAGAACCCTATGAAAAATAGTGTCAGCATTGTTCAACTTTATTGTGGCTTATGGTATATTTCAAGGGCTCCCACAACATCAGGTGTGAAACCTATCCTTATGCTTTAGCTAGGTCTGACCAGATTGCACAGGGATTTGTTCTCTCAGATTATACGAGGGGAAGTCAGTAAGTAGGTTACAAACTGATATGGGGAAGCTGAAAATGGTATTTGGTAGTTTCTAAAGGTGTCATTAGGTGACAGTATCATCCAGCTTTATGATTAGCTTAGGTAGCAGACTGCTAGGTGTCGCATGCGCAGAGCAGATAAAATGTGTTAATTACCTGAATTACTTGGTTAGGTGGCTTGTTTATGTTGGTTAGGTGGTTTGTTTATGTTGGTTAGGTGGCTTGTGGAGTGTACAAACGAAGAACAGCGCGCTGTTGTGCGGGTTTTTGGGGCAAAAGGACTTCCTGCAAGGGATATTCATAAGGAAATGTTTCCTGTTTACGGTGTGAAGTGTTTGTCGCGACAAGCGGTACATAACTGGGTCGATAAATTCTCTCAAGGACGCTGAAAAATTGTTGATGAAGACCGGAAAGTGTGCTCAAGGTGGGTGCCCAGACAACTGACTGAGAAACACAAAATGAACCGAATGGGTCTGTTCCTTGGAACATCTGTCTCGGTACGCAGATGAAGGAGAAGACATGCTCAACAAGATTGTTACTGGGGATGAATCATGGGTGCATCACTACCATTCTGAATCAAAGTGTAATTCAATGCAAAGGAAGCATCCTTGTTCACCTTCAGCCAAGAAATTCAAGGTTTCGCTATCAGCAGGAAAGGTTATGCTTACAGTGTTTTGGGATTCTCACAGAGTGCTGTTAGCCCATTTCCAGAAGAAAGGTGAGAATGCGAATGCTGCATTGTACTGTGAAGTTCTGTTGATGCTTCGGGATGCAATTCGAAGACAACGCCCAGTCTTACTGACTAGAGGAGTACTGCTCCATCATGACAATGCCAGACCACATACAGCTCAATTAACCCAGGAGAAAATTGAACAACTAGGGTGGCAAACATCCGCCTTACAGTCCTGAATTAGCCCCGAGTGATTTTCACCTGTTTGGTCCACTAAAAGCTCACTTTGGCGGTAAACATTTCGCGAGTGATGCAGCGGGTGAACGTGAGGTGTGAACGTGGCTGAGACAGCAGAGCACGCACTTCTATGCTGCAGGTTTCGAAGCACTAATACAGCAATGGGATAAGTGTATCAATGTTGGTGGAGATTATGTTGAGAAATAAAGGGGAAATGTAAGTGCAATAATACATCGTGTTCAAGTTCGTATCTCATTTATTTTTTTTTTCATAACCATTTGTAACTTACTTACTGACTTCCCCTCGTATATATGTTTTGCTTCACACATCACTGTGCCTAGTGGCGTAGGTGATCATGTCTCTCCACAACTTCCTGTCTCCAGTACAATTTATCAATTCTGCTGTTGACTTCTTTCCATGCCACGATGTCACTGTCATGTATTTGCCCTCTTTGTCTTCCCCTATCACGAGAAGAAAGAAAACATCAGATTAAGTTGGGAGAACAGGTCCTGGAGCAGGTCGACCACTTTAAATATCTCGGAGCTATTATAGACCGAAAGGGAGGCATCAAAGAAGAGTTGGCCACTCGAAAAGCAGCGGCTGGGAGACTTTTTCAGGCCATAAATCGTGGATTCCTCAGCAAGAAAGAGGTTGGTAAGAAAACGAAGATGGCTGTATACCGCTCCACCTATGTCCCAGTCTTGACATATGGATGCGAGTCGTGGGCAATGACTACAACCCACAAAAGCCAGATCCAAACCTCAGAAATGAGGTATCTGAGGAAAGTGGTTGAAGTAACAAGAAGAGACATGGTCCGCAACCAGACGATCCGTCAAGGCCTAAAATCCCATCCGCTGCAGACCCAAATAGAACAGTCCCAACTAAGATGGTTTGGCCATGTCTGCAGAATGGGAGAAGATCGGCTACCACGACAAGCATGGGAAACAAAGAGCCAGGGATCCAGACCTCCAGGACGACCCAGAGTCCGCTGGGAGGACAACATTAGACAATCTTTGAAGGACCGAGGACTAGAATGGAACCAGGCCAGGAAGAAGACAGCTGATAGAATGGTCTGGCGCTCTCTCTTCCAAACCTCTACACCTCACGGTAGAAGGGGAACGACTAAGTAAGTAAGTAAGTAAGTCTTCCCCTATCTCTTTTTCCTTCAATCTTACCTGTTGTTACGATACATTCCAGCTTTCCTCTTCTCATAACATGCCCAAAAAAAGTGGATTGCTTTTTTCTAACTTGTGAAATAAGTTTCCTTTGTGCATTGGCCTCTTTCAGGACATCCACATTACTCTTTTTGGCTGTCCATGGTATTTTTTAGCATTCTTCTGCAAAACCACATCTCTGTTGCCTCTAGTGTCTGCCTTATTTGTTTACTAATTGTCCATGACTCACTCCCATATGTCAGGATTGGTTCTGTATAACAATGAAGAACTCTCTTTCTTACTTCCAATGACAAAGAATTGTTGCATAAAATACTCTTCATTTTATAGAATGCTACTTTTGCCTGAGCTATTCTGCTCTTCACTTCTGAGATGCATCTTCCATCCATTGTTGTTAATGTTCCCAGGTATTTGAATTTATTGACTTGTTTTAAAATGGTTCCATTTACTTTGATTGTACGTTCTGGGGAAGCCCTTTTCTTTGAGACGACCATTACTTCTGTCTTTTTGCTATTAAGGCTAAGGCGTTTATTTTCACTTTCTATCACTATTGTATCAACCATTTCCTGCAGCTCCTTTTCACTTTTTGCTATTAAGACTTTATCATCAGCGTATCTCAAGTTGTTTATATTATATCCGCCGAATGATATTCCTGGCATGTCCTCTAGAGATCTAATTATATTTTCACTGTACAGATTGAACAGATCCGGTGACAGCACAGATCCGGCCTGACACCCTTTTTTATTTGCTAAAACTTTCCTATTTGGCTGCTAATTCTTACAGCTGCTGTTTGTTGCCAGTACATGTTCCTTATTATCCTCCTTTCCATCACTGTTGATGCTTTCTAACATTTTTCTTCTTCTTCGTTCGCCCTGAAAAGGACGGTGGTTGCGTTGTGTCTGTTTACAACGTAGCTGTGATATCTGCACCTTTCGGTCGACACATCCGACTTCTGCACGGCATTTTTTAGGACCGGGTTTGCCTTCCCATTTCGATCCACACTCGCTCAGCCAGCCTGCACAGCTGCAGACTGTTTCCAGGACCACCACGTGGAGGTGGAGTGCGGTCTTGACCAGCTCTGGTTCGCTGGTCCTGACGCAGGCAGTCAAGCTATGAGTCGCTGACTGCGGTCTCTATTGCTGCGTCTTGAGGTCCCTTCTAACATTTTGATAATTTCCTCATGTTTCACTTTGTCAAATGCCATAGTGTAATCTATAAAGCACAAGTACAGATCTGTCTTCACCTCTATGGCTCTTTCTATTAATTTTCTTATAATATATATAGCATTGTTTGTGCCTTTACCTTCTACAAATCCACACTGTTCATCACTGATTTCTGGTTTAATTTTATTTCTCACTCTTCTCATGATAATTCGTAATAATATTTTGGTCATAAGATTAATGGAGCGGTGTTCTTCACATTCCATGGCTCCAGGTTTCTTTGGCAAAGCTATGAATATGGATTTTAGCTTATCATTAGGTATTTGACCACTGTTGTAGATGTCATTTAAGAGTTTTGTTATCACTTCTAATCCTAATTCTCCCAAAGCTGCCATCTCTTCTACTGTTGCATTATCTGGTCCAGGCGCTTTGTCTTTCTTCATGTGGCGCATGGAATCTTTTTGCCATCACTAAAAAAAATATCCACACATCCCAAGAGAGAGGAAACAAACAGCAGACAAGACAATACATGAAGAGATTAAATCAGTAATGAAAAAAAGTTTCAAAGAATCATGGCAAATACATTTAGAGGTAGATAAAAGATAATGTACTAACCATTACACTGAGAAAAGACCAAGTGATAATTTTCAGATGCAGAACTGATCACCCCAAGCTGAAATAATAATATTTAGCTATATATTTATATAATATAAATTAAAAAATAAGACAACTGGATATATAGCTATGTGTCCTTCGAGGGGTAATACGAATAATAGAACGTGTTCTCCAGATATGTTGGCTCCAGCATAGAAGCAGACGGCAGCATGTTTATCACCAACTTCCTTGAGGGAGAAAATGTACCGTTGATAGAGAAGCCTAAGGGAGACCACCTATTACTTGAAAGACAGAATGAGTTATATGCGATCACACAAAGAAGATAAAGAGCTGTGGTTAAAAGTGTATCCTAAAAGTAGTTCCAGCCTGATATCAACAATTAATTACTGAGCAGACAAATTAGTAATTAAAGCTTCAACACTAAACCATTTTGGGTTTCAAACTACAGTATTCGTTGTTTACACATTGCATTTTGTCTTTCATTCCACAGATGAAATCAAAGCTGGTGACACTAAATCGCAACCAGTTAGAGATGCTTATTTGTACTCTTAGCCAAGAGATTGTCAGATTAGAACATAAACTGGAGTCTTACTCATCTTCCATCTTGAATTCAGAAAAAAAGAATAATAAAAATACTGATTACCAAGCCAATGATGGAATGCAATCAGAAACAAGCAGTAAGACTTTACAGAGAATCCTGCGGTCAGTTACATCCATGAGCCAGTTTGAGTCAGTAAAGTCAGGAGACATCATACAGCAGCAAGAAAGAGATAAAGAACAACTTTTCATCTCTGATGATTTCATTTCAAACAATGAGATGTCTTGTGATGGACATCAGAGTAACAACAGAAACACAGACATTGATTTGCCATATTCAAATAGTCAGGCTAGTCCTGTCTTAAAGAATATAGAAGATCATCCATTAGCCAGTATATCTTGCCATAATGAAAAGTCTGTTAAAACACAGACAGTCTCAGACAGGGCATTCCATGAAGACTTAATGTTCTTGAAGGGGGAGAAAATCAGCAGGGAGAGAACAGAAAATGATGCCAAAAAATGTTTGTCTGATGAACAGGTACTGTATTTCTTCATGTTTTGTGAAGAATGTAAAATTGTAACAGTCCAGTCTGGTTAAATTCTCCGTGTAGTTTCTTGGGGGGGGGGGGTCTCTGAAATGACAAAGAAAGACTAGGCTACTGCAATCTCAGCCATGTCGTACAAGGTGACTACTATGAGGTTGTTTTGGGGGGGCTGGCAACCTCATCATGTAAAACAAAGTGCAACAGAAACCACTGCTTTGAGAGCATGTGAACTGCTTGATGCAAGGGGACCAGCTGCAGAAGTGGCTGCATGCTCTGTAAAGAGTGCAACGGATGATGATGATGAATCTCGTTAAATATATTTTGTAAGTTATGTGCTTCTGCTGGTCAGATTTCTTAATAGTCATAGATTTGCCTAGTGACAGACATCAATCAATCAATAAATACCCTTTAGCTCCCTGAGGATGCATAGGCCTTCAACAAACACATGCCAAGTCTTCTTGTCCTGTGCCATCCGCTCAAGTTCTTTCCATGTTTTCCTCATCATTTTCAACTCTGTATCCAGTTCTCTTCTCTATATGTTTTTTGGTCTACCTCTGCCTCTCTTTCCCTGTGGATTCCAGAACAAGGACTGCCTTGTAATGCTATGAACAGGTTTCCTCAATGTGTGTCCTATCCATCGCCAGCGAGTGACAGACATTATAAGATCATAAATAAAGCATGTACTAATTAAACCTTCAGCTGAGGTTCAAAGATGTGTGCAAGAGAGACATGAAAACACTGGGCGTAAATCCAGCAGCCTGGGGAGAACAAAGCTGCCAATCACACCAAGTGGCAATGCAAACCCTTTGGAACCACTTCAGATTGGGGGAAAAGAAGTTCTCACAACAAGCAGAAGAGAAAAGAACACGCCGAAAGAAACATCATGAAAAAAAAGCAACTGAGGGCTATCACCTCAGGGGTGCATTTCCATAGTCAGTTATGACTAAAGGGGGGCTACTAACACTACTAATTATTTGCAAGGGTAAAGGATCCCGTTACACGCCCATTGAGGCATATTGGGAATATGGTGTTAGGCCCATATTTTCTTGACCATCGGCACACTAGGGGTGATGTGGTCAGCATCATGCTGGCCACGTTAACCTTCCCAGAGTTACTCTGGTACCCAATTCATGAGGCTGGATCGACCCCGGAGCCGTTTGCGGTCTAAAATATCCCACCTCAACTGGGGATCGAACCATGGACCACCGAGCTAGGAAGCCATTGCACTAACCACTGTGCTACTGCGGCTCCTAATTATTTGCAAGTTGTTAATATAAATGTTTAATTGTGTACCGGTATATTACGGAAGCCAACTAGCCAGCCAATGTAAAACGTTCACATTTATGGCACTCGTTATCATCATCTTTGCTGGTAGTCCCATAACAAAGCCATAGCAGTGTTGGAGACTTCACTATACTAGGTGTCAGCTTTATGAAATGTGGTGACCAGTTTTTGTCCTCGCTGCCATTCCCTTGTTGCAGACAGAAACTGGAGCAGGCTAAGAACTGTAGATTCGGAACATAATAAACTAATAGAGCCAGACATTAAAGACAACAACCAAGAAGTTACAGACTTTCATAAATGGGTGCTTGCGTAGAATAGGAGGATTGAAATGGTATGACACAATCACCAATGTGGAACTGATGACAAGAACCAGACAGGCGGCAGTGGAACAAGAGAAAAAATACACTGCAGATGAATAGGGCACATTGAGGAAACCTGTTGATAGCATCACAAGGTAGTTCTTATTCTGGAATCCCCCAGGGCAAGAGAAGTTAAAGGGAGACCACCAAAATAAAGCACATAGGAGAACTGGAGACAAAAAAATTACAGGGATAAAGAAGACATAAAGTGATGGCTCATGACTGGGGGGGGAGATTTATTGAAGGCCTGTGCTCCCTGGGAAGGTAAAAGGTAATGAATGTATAACCAAACAGTCCCTTGACTGGAATCACAGGGAAAGAGAATAGTGGGGTGGTGAAGGAGAACCTGAGAAGAATGTTAGAACAGGAAGTCAAAGCAGCCGGAACCCTATGAGCTAAAAGTTACCTTCCACAACAGAAGTCAGTGTAAAGCAACAGTTACTGCCCTGTGTTTCAACAGGAAGTAGCAACTTGGTTGGATGGTGACCATCAAAAGGCATAGTAGTTAGAGAATTAGCTTCTTGAGTCCGAGCTACCAGGTTCAAAACCTGATAGCATCACAGTCCAGTTTACCCAGCTGTAAATTTATAGCTGACACTGTGCCCTATCCATCACCAGCATCTTCCTCTCATTTTTTGTTCCACTGGCAGTCATCTGGTTCTTGTCATCAGCTCTACAATAGTGATCTTGTCACATCATTTCAGTTTTAAAAAATTTCTAACACCCATATTTATACGTCTATAACTTCGAAGTTGTTGTGTTTGTTGTTTTCCTTGTTTCAGAGTCCAGCAAACAAAAAAAAAAGAGTCTTCTATACAGAATGCAGAATTAATCTTAAGCTTATTTAATTTTTTTTTTTTTATCTGACAGCTTCAGCTACAACATGCGAGTTGTGAAGGAAGACATAACATTCTCAAGACTCACCAGAGGAATACTGTATGTATGGAACGTCTACAGCTAGTTACCTCTGTGGATAATGGCATAAGAAGTGTCCAATCTTGTGATTCATTTGATCAGGTAAATTTGGAGAAAATATCACCGCAAAATAAAACTAAGATGATCCTACCTGGTTGTCACAGCAGATCTGTCCAGAATGGCAAGGTCCAACCTTTAGGTAACAGCAAGAAATGCAAACTGTCTATGCAATCTTCCAATAGCAACTTATCAGAAGTACCTGTTGAAACAACTGAAGGCAAGAAGATAGGGCCATTTCTTTGCAGTTTCTGCAAAATAGAGTTTCAATCAGAACTGATTCTTGTCAAACACATGAAGACAGAACATAAGCATGTGCAGTATTCCTGTATGCTTTGTGGTAAGTCTTTCAGGTATAAACATAATTTGAAAATCCACCAGAGAAACAGCCATAATCAGACAACTGTCCTCTGTTCCTACTGTGGCAAACTGGTGCTTCAGACCAGACTGGACACACACCTGGAGAAGGTACATGAGAAACCTCTGTACACTTGCCACATTTGCCAGAAAGGTTTCCTCAAGCGAGAATGTTTGGAGGGCCACATTAACAAGCACAGTAATACCAAACCGTACATATGTGAGTACTGTGGAAGAAAGTATGCATATTCCACAAGCTTGTCTAGCCATAAGAAGCTGTGTGTGAGGGCATCTATGCCTCTGCACTTGCAGCACCCTCGGAGTGTAGATAACAAAGGTACTTCCTGTATATGTGAAATTTGTGGCGTTAAATTTGAAGGTGTGAGTGGTTTGAAGGACCACCTGAGTGCTAAACATAGTAACAAGATCCAGTACTGTAGCTTCTGTGGCAAGGGTTTTCAGTGGAGGCCATCATACAATAGGCATATTAAGAAATGCAAAGACAAAACAGATCTTGAGAGAGAGAGATGCAGGCGGCTTATGTACCAAAAACCTGTGGGTAAACAGTACGTCTGTATATGTGGTAAAAAGTATCCTTACAGACAGTCTTACAGAAGACATGAGAGAAATTGTCACCAGAAACAAGAAGTTGAGTCCTACATGACTAGCTCCACTGCTGTTGAGGTCCCATTCTCTGAATACCTTAGTTCAACCTTGGAACTTTCCTCAGCGTTAAATCTGCAGGGATAATGCGTTCTTTCGTCATCATCAGTATAAAATCCAGTAAGATCTACATTTATGTGAGTTTGTATTTACATAAGATTATGTAACCCAGCTTTTAAAGATGTATGGTAAGTCTTGAAATTTACCATTACAGTACACATTACTGTTAAACAAAGCACTGCACTATACTGGACAATCAGTACAGGTGTAAGTCATCTATTGTCACCAGTGTCTTCTCATTCCTTGTTCCACTGGTACCTATCTGATTCTTGTCATCACTTCACGTTATTTATCTTATCATACCATTTCAGTTCTTATATGTTTATAAAAAAACGTACATGAAGTGGAATTAGGGGAGAATAATCATTCTGTTTGTGTAAAAACCTGCTTTTTCAAGATATTTTGATACTGTTGAAGGTATAATTTTGTCCTTCACAGATATCAGAGTTACTGCAGTTTCTCAAAGTATAATTTTAAAGTAGGGCTGGGATCTTTAACGACTAATTAATCGGTTACATAATTTTTCATCAATTAATTCACAAAACAAATTTTAATTAATCATTCCATTTTTAGCAATGCTTATGTTTTTTGCTTAAATGCGAGAGCATTTGCTATGTTAGAGGTTTGTAATACGGAATTTGGCAAATATGATCAATAATAATAAATTATTTGGTTGTAACTTTTCAGTATTTTCATTATATATTCAGGACGATGTTGCCCTATAACATCTACAATAAATAAAGTCCTTAGTGATTTCAAAAAAAGAATGTTATTTATGATGTTTAATAATTTATCAAATTGTTCAAAATTGATAGATTAATCTTCGATTAAAGAATGTCAGTTAATCGATTAAGATTTTTAAAATCAATCACAGCCTCCAAGTTGGGACAGCATTGTCAATCAGTGTTGACTTTCACATTTATAAATAATCATTGATCACGAGGTTGAAGTTTTTGGTGTGGCATGAAGTTAAGTTGCTTTCACACTGTAATCTTTAGAATAATCAGAGCATAGTTCATTCACTCATGACCTTTCACCTACCCATAGGGCACAGGCCTTCAACAAATACATGCCAAGCCTTCCTGTCCTGTGCTGTCTGCTTCAGGTCTGTCCATATCTTTATCCCCATCACGTCTATATCCATTTTCTTCCTCTTGTATTTTTTTGGTTTACCTCTATTTCTATTTACCCTGTGGATTCCAGAACAAGGACTAGGTAATTGTTAACATCATAGTATGTTCTGCTGTCTGCACTGCATATTATGTGTTAATATATAATGACTGCAACTCCTCACTTAACAAACCATTAGTAATTTACTCACTGAAATTCGCTTTGTATTCCATCAGTTAATGAATACTTTTTAGCTCCCCAAGGAGCATAAGTCTTCAACAAACATGTGCCAAGTCCTCCTATCAAGTCCTATCAGCTCTATCCACATCTTCCTCGTCATTTCCACTTCTGTCTCCAGTGTTCTTCTTTGTGTGTTTTTTGGACTACCTCTGCCTCTCTTACCCTGGGGAACTAGAACAGCCAGTTTCCTCAGTGTGTGTCCTACATTCCATACATAACTTTTAAATGCCAGTGAATGCATGGAGGCGTATCTGGAGTACTGACCACCAGTTAAGCAGATTGCTATAGTACACAAATACGGAAGTGAACCTCTGTCTGGGAGGCTATTTACACCCTTATTGACTTTTGAGATCATCCACACACTTCCAGAAATTCCCCCTGTGGTGAAAAGTGTTGAGAACCCAACATTGCACACTAAGCTTGGAGGAGTCACTTGAGCCCCAGGCGTAACTGTGGCTTTTGACCCGGTTGACTGCGTTTAGGAGGATCTCTCTGTAGACCATGATAGGCAGGGGGAGCTGAGAAGTGGCTCCGCGTAGGATGTGACAATTCCTTGGGAGAGCACAGTATTTTAGCTCTGCATATTTGGAAAGCCCTCTTGGATGACGGAGAATGCACAGTGTGCCACACTCTCTTCCTCCTAGCTTGGGACCAAATGTGATGATCCTTTAAATGCAAGCCCAGCTGGAGAAACGGGAGCTCATGACTTCAACTCAACACATTTCGGAATGGCAGAAAAGCCACAGGAAAAGCCTAGATCTACAATGTAGATAATACCATGGAGTCTTCAACTTGGCACTGGCTGCAAAAGAGTGAGAAGCTCAGCAGCCCTAATTAAACAACAACAAATGCCAGTGAAACAGTAATGATTTTATATTTCCGAGATGCAAGTTGAAACAAGGTTTTTTTATTTTTTTTTGCTGTTTGTACAGCTATCTAGTTTATAATTGCTTAGGACTTACTATTAGAAATAAAAGTAATGTAGTCATTGTAAAGGTAAAGAAAATCCTAAAGTAGATACTGCCATAGGAGAGTATAGTTTAGACACTACACCTACACCAGGTCTCAGTTTAAGTTTGGTGACCAGTTCCCTTACTTGCTGCCTTTGCCTTCCCTAACTAAAGTACCATTTTACAGCTGGGTAGATTGCAGTGTGACATGACCTGGCTTTCAACCAGGTCACTTTGCTCTGAGAAGTAAGTGCTCTAAGCACTCTACCACTCACACGTAATTTTTATGATGTATAAATTAGTCAACTTTGGTCAAATTTCGTCTCGTTTTTTTTTTTTCCATAACTGCTCTCATGTACCCACTTTCTTATTAGTTTCATTAGACTTGTCAGTAGAATAAGGCTGTGTTGCCTTATGGTTGTTTGTTGCGACAGCTAATAAACACTAAACAGTAAACACACTGTAATTTTAGCATATTCAGATGAGGTGTAAGCATGGTAAGGTGCATAATGGCAGCTGGATAAATAAACAAAAATACCAAGTCTTAATGATTAAGCATTACTCAGAAATGTAAAGATCAGGTTAAAGCCATGATAATAACCAAAGATGAGGTGTAAGCTTGGTAGGGTGCATAATGGCAGCTGGATAAATAAACAAAAATACCAAGTCTTAATGATTAAGCATTACTCAGAAATGTAAAGATCAGGTTAAAGCCATGATAATAACAAAGTATCCATGGTTCGACCATAGACCTTTGTCAAGACTGGTTTGTGTGGTATTATATATATATATATTTGTGATATATAATATAATATTTTATAATAATAATGTAATATATAAAATGTAATATATAATAATATAAAAGCTAGGAATACTCACGCTGTCAGTGTCACACTGTGAACGACTGGAACGCATTCAAAATGAAGGGATGTGACTAGTTTTGGGCTGTACACATGATACCCCCATTGTGACAATGAGATACATGCTCGGATTGCTGTCGATTAGATCCAGATATGCGATGGCCCAGTCAAAAGCATATATGCGGGTAACCACCGACAAAAGACACCCCCTACAGGAGAATGTAGCTGAAATAAAAGGAGCAAGAATCAATGTGGGGGGGGGGGGGCGTTGTCATGGATGGCACAGGCAGCGGCCATGATTGATCAGGTGACCAGGGTTGAAAATGTATCCAAAGGGGAAGAGTGGAGTAAGTCAGGGGAGAACTGGATAAACTAACAGCAGGTCATCAATAGCCTTGGCAGAGAGTGCAGATCTTGGGGCAGTGGAAAAGCAGAGCTGGAGATTAATCAGCTGGAAGTGATCATGCTGTGGATGATGACGCCATTGTGTACACTGATGGGTCTGTAGTGCTAGGTGAGAAATCAGGATGGGGCTTCTCTGCGAGAATAAAGGGCAGGGTCGTCGCTGAACAGAGTGGAGCCTACATGACAACAACCTCCAGCATGAGAATGGAAGTAAAGGCAGTTATTGCAGCACTGAGGTGGCTGCCTGAAACTCCATCAACCAGCAGTTATATTGTCAGACTCTCAAGCAATGCTTCGGAAAGTTCAGAACAGATGGCTGCGGCAGGAATGGAAAACATCAATAGAATCATCAAGTCTTCAAGAACTGGTGTGGATCTACTTGTCCTGGTCATGCAGAGGTACGTGGCAATGAGAGAGCTGACAGACTGTCCTCGAGAGCTCCCATAGTGTGGACACGGATAAGGGAGAGATACTAAGGGCTATTAATGTTCGCCTGCTGGATAATGACACTGCAATGGAAGAATCAACAAGGCTGAGACGGTTGGAGTTTGGCATCAAACGTGGGACTAGCAGAAATGGACGTGAGAGAGGATGCATCTGTCGTATGAATACCAGTGGGCTACAGAGACAATTAGCATTCATACTCTTCAACATTTGCTGAGGGAGACTGAGCACCTATGGGTTTGCCCGGAGTGCAGTGAGGTCGATTCTGATTAACATTAACAGCATTTGTAAGCTTGGGAGTGTCAGACTGGATGTGATGTGTGATCCCATTGACCGGTTTGATTGTTGTAACTAGGTTTTGAGTGTATGTTCACTGTGCATTTTTAGTGTTAGTGCTTAGATGAGCAAATGTCATGCTTCATCTGTGTAGTATTTATCACTGGGAGAGTCAGATGCGATGTGATAAGTAATTCCGTTGACTAGTTTGATTGTTTCGACAAGGTTGTTCATTTTGCATTTATAGTGCTATTGAGTATACTAGAAAGTACAGTTAGTTGCTAAATTTTATTGTGAAAAATCAGAAGCTCATACAACAGTTGTTTGAAGCTGTGTTTGTTTACAGTGTAGTAGGTGGGAAGACAGGAAATGAATTTGCAGAGCTGAAATACTGTTGGGTCTGAATATTGTAGTTGCCATAAAGTGTTCTTCCACAACTGTGTGAATACCCTGACACACAGAAGTATTGTATTATTAAATCGTCTGAAAATATGTCTGAAGATTGATGCCTTACTTTTGGTGATTTCTGCAGATATACTGAACATGTGGTTTTTGTTCACAACCACACACATATATCTAGACAACAAGACAGAAGTAGGGTGTGGTCGCCAGAAACGACATCTGTCTTAGTCAACCTTCATCTAGAAACAAAATACATGAAAACTATATACTTGTAAGTGGACAGCAAACACATATTAAAAAACAAAAGTTGGTGAAATAGGAAATAAAGTAACACAATAATGAAATCTAGGATTGTAACCACCGAACGATCACTGCAAAAGTTCTCCAGACATTCCTCAGTAGATGCTATGTGTACAATTTATTTTGTAACATTTATTCATTTACAGTTACACAGGCAATTGAGGCGTCGTTCGCCGTTCGAAAGTATAAATATTCAGAACACTAATGTGGAATGCCTTGGAAGTACAGAAACCACTGTTGGTTGCTTACATTCCAGGCAACAGGAACATTGTTGTATATTGTGCAGGTTAATTTGGAAGTTACTACATAGATATCTGTGATGAGCTATTGTTATCAAACATTTCCAACATAGACCTTATTGTATTTAGTATTGGTTGATTTGAATGTTACTACATAACATCTGTGTTTAGCTATTGTTATCAAACATTCTAACAGGGATCCTACTGTATACTGTACAGACTAATTTAGAAGTTACTCCACTGACATCTATATTTAGCCATTTCTGTTGAACATTATAAAAAGGACTTTACTGTATTCTGCACAGGTTAATTTGGAAGTTAACTATTGTGTTTAACTATTGTTATCAAACATTCCAATAGAGACTTTATTGCATTATGTACAAGTTTATTAAGAGATTACTACACTGACATCTATATCTAGCTATTGTTATAAAACATTCTTACAACGACTTTACTGCAGTTGCTATACAAATAGTGTTTAGCCTTTGTTATCAAACATACATGTCATCCATACTAGTGCTTTTCAACCTTATTATCTGGCATACTGCTGAATACAAACAAGAGATCTCAACGTACTAAAAGACATCCCCATGTACCAATAAACATGATCAAGACATCTCTTGTAACACTGAATACACACATTTAATGTATAATTAAATACAAGCATGGCATTCTCCACGCACCACTAAAAACAACAAAGACATGAATAATGCTAAATTTCATGTATACACTGTATAATACATATGCCTACTGGTTAATATAAATAAGATCTCTCTATATGTACTGCAAATAATAATAAAGATATATATTTTCACACAACAGGCCAATCACCTGTTTGTCTTACAGTTTGATTGCATGTTCACCCAAGGGCCATTGTGCTCTCTGGGTCACCTCTACCATCTGTAAAGGGGTAGAAGAGGTTTCGACTAAGAAAGAAAGAAAAAATATATAATTTCTACTTTTCATACTGAGCTTTTAACACAGTTTGATACTTTTAACCATCACCACCTTCTTTTATGGTCCTTATGGAGCAAGGAGCCACAGACGCAGCTCTCGTTCCCTTGCAGGAAGCATGCACCAAGCAGTCACATGCTCTTGTAACAGTGGTTTCTGTAGCTTAAATATCAGGGGGAGATCAACAGCGCTCTGTCTCGACGGATAAGACGTTAGAAGAACGCAGCCAGGAGTCAATCCTCAGTGCTGAGTACATTCAAGTTGATCTGCCAGATGATGATCTCACACACTTCTTGGACGGGAAGAGAGATGCAATAAAGTTTCCACCTGCCAGTGCAAAAGGTCTTTGGGAACAGCTGGACGAAGCCTTGGCAAAAGAGTTGGATAACAACCTGAAGCAGCTAACTTTGGAGAAGAAGCTGGAAATCTTCGGCGACATAATATATCTGCACTGTCGCAAAGTGTTCGGAGTGAGGGAGGCAAGGGAAAGTAACCCACCACAGAAAAGTAGAAGACAAATTAAAATAGATGAAATCAGGAAACAGAAGAAGCATGCCTGAAAACTGTTCAAGAACGCAGTTGCCACAGAGAAGGAAGGATTACGGCAAGTTTGGGAGCACCTGAAAGGCCAACATAATGCCCTTTGTAGAGCGGAAAGGTTGTGCAGGAAAAGAAGGAAGACTCGAAGGGATAGGGAAAGATTCTTTAGGGAGCCCTTCAAGTTTGCCAAAGAACTGTTTGAGCAGCCACGGTCGGGTACGCTAAACATCAGGAAAGAAGACCTGGAAGAACACCTTAGAATGACATATTCAGATGGTCGCAAAGATGAGCCGCTCAGCAGCATGGCAGGCCTTAAATGGCCGGGTAAGCCAGGAGCTGAATTTAACACCAAGCCCCCAACGGTGCAAGAGGTAGAAAGCATTGTCCAGAAAGCTCGGTGCAAGTCATCTCCAGGTCCTAATGGTGTTCCATATGTGGTGTATAAAAGATGCCCTGAGGTTCTCAAACGACTGCTCCGTTTACTGAAGAATGCGTGGAAAACCCAACTCGTAAGCAAGGAATGGAGAAAGGCAAACGGAGTCTACATCCCGAAGGAACAAAATTCCACAGACATCAGTCAGTTCAGGCCACTCTCACTACTCAATGTGGAAGGGAAGATATTCTTCTCAGTAATGACGAAAAGACTCACTACATACCTCCTGGCAAATGGGTACATTGACACTACCATTCAGAAAGGAGGTATCCCAGGTACACCAGGATGTCTAGAGCATGCCGCAATGATCTGGGAAGCAATCCAAAAGGCAAAGTCTGACAGAATAAACCTCCATGTAATCTGGTTGGATCTAGCGAATGCTTATGGATCCGTTCCACACCAGATGTTGTGGCAGGCCCTAGAAATGTATCATGTTCCACAAGAGATTGCAGCAATGCTGAAGCTGTATTTCGCAGGGTTTTCTGTCAGATTTAAAACCAGAGAGTACACAACGAAGTGGATTGGCCTTGAAGTTGGAATTGCAATGGGATGTACCATCTCTCCGATACTATTCGTCATGGCTATGCAGGTAATCCTCAATGCGGCTGAAGGAATGTGTCACATGCCACCGCTCAAAGCATTCATGGATGACACAACAATTCTGACATCAGATGAACATCAGGCCCGGAGGATGTTAGCACGCCTGGATGAACTAGTCAGCTGGTGCAGAATGAGCTTCAAACCCAAGAAGTCGAGAAGCCTATCAGTCAGGAAAGGGAAGATAGCAGAGGTCATATTCACGGTTTCCAGCCAAAGAATCCCTACTGTTATTGAGGAACCTGTTAAAAGTCTTGGCAGGGTGTACGATGCCTCTTTAAAAGACTCGAAGGCAGTGCAACAGACAATAGAAATGGCAGACAGATGACTACAGATCATAGACCAAAGCAGATTCCTGGGAAAGTTCAAACTTTGGTGCCTCCAGTTCATGTTGATACCGAAGTTGCTGTGGCCACTGCTTATATATGAAATAAGCACAAGTACAGTGGAAGCTATAGAGCAGAAGGTCAACAAGTTCATGAGAAAATGGCTAGGGGTACCACCAGGTCTGTCAGATGTAGCACTGTACTGCAAAAAGTCAAAACTTCTGCTTCCCTTCAAGTCAGTTGTTGAAGAGTACAAAGTTGGAAAAGCAAGGCTTGCAATGATGCTACGCGAGTCAGCTGATGACGTGGTTAAGTCCATTCAGCCCACACTGAAAACGGGAAGGAAGTGGAGAGTGGAAGAAGCTGTTGATGCTGCTGAAGAGTCACTCAAACTGAGAGAGGTAATCGGATACACACAAACGAATAGACAGGGATTTGAGCATGGTGACATCCGCTGGTGGTCCAAGGCATCAAGCAGGGAGCGCAGAGACATGGTAGATCAGGCGATACGAGGAGCTGAGAATGATAAGAGGTTGCAAAAAGCAGTGCAGCAGGTCCAACAAGGCCAATGGACTACATGGGAAGGAGCCCTGCAGAGGTCATTGACATGGAATGATATATGGCATATGGCACCTCTTAGGCTCAGCTTCGTGGTTAGATCAATGTATGACCTGCTGCCGTCGGCCACCAACCTTGTGAAATGGGGAAAGTCGGATGATGAGCAGTGCCCCCTGTGCCAGGGGAGGCAGACACTTGAACACGTGCTCTCAGCGTGTAAGGTGGCATTAGGGCAAGGGCGATACACTTGGCGCCATAACAAAGTGCTAAATGAGCTTGCTGCGACAGTGGATCAGGCAAGAATGAAAGCGAATAGCAAAGTCCGGCCAGACACCGCAAACACATACTTTCTGAGGGCAGGAAAGTCAGCACACCCCAAACCGAGTAAACCTGTTAGCAGTTTACCATCTCTTCTTGACTGTGCAAACGACTGGGATGGGAGATGGCGGTAGACCTACCTGGACGGGGGGCATATCCAGAGAGTATCAGAATATCGCGGAGACAGCCGGATATAGTGTTTCATTCTTCAGCAACGCTTCAGGTCATACTGATTGAACTGACCGTGCCATTTGAATCCAGATTAGACGAGCAACATTCATTCAAAGCGGCCAAGTATAGCGATCTGACCGCGGATCTGAGACACGATGGATTCAGTGCAAGGGTCATGGCGGTTGAAGTGGGCGCAAGAGGGCTTGTGGCTGCATCAGTGTATGATTTATTGAAACAGTTGGGGCTGAAGGGACAGTCTAGAACAAGGGCACTGAAGAGGCTTAGTGAAACTGCCGAAAAGGCATCAGGTTGGCTGTGGAACAACCGCAATGGGCAATGGAAATCGTGACAATAAACGCTGCGGTACAGAAAACACCAAAATTTTTCTAAGTCCACAACGCTGAGTTTTTTTTTTTTTTGGGGGGGTGTACTAGTGAAAGGGCGGTGACTCTGGGGCAACAGGCGATGTATACTATAGGGAGTGTCAGGTACAAAATTTCAGTGGTTTGCGGCGCGCAGGGGCTAAGGCTTGTCGGCTGCGCGCTAGTGTCTCAGTGTGTGTCCTTAGTTGTGAAGGGCGACGGAACAAACGGAATAATTTGTCTTCTCTTTGTTACTTTCACAATTGCCTCCACGGCTGGCGTTGTGGATTTAAAAGTTGCTACCATAAGTGAAATGGGTTCATTTTCGATACAAGACAACAGGAAGCTGAGACGCTTGGGAGTCATGACCCAAGTGGGCCCGCCCCCCTTAGAGTGTAAAGGAGTAATCGGGCCGAAACACTTGTCGGATGGGGTGACTTCTTCTGATGATCAGATTGCTTCCTGTTGTATCGCTCTGTAAAGAGTTTCCTATCATCATATAGCCAGCTGCATCTGTTTTTATCAGCAAAAAGATTATTGTTCAGTTTGTTTAACTGATTTGTTTATTGAAAGACAAAAATAAACTGGTAACAGCAGTTCAAAAATTGTTTGCTTATTTGACTTATTCTTTTTTAATTTCTGACACTGATGGAGTTGTCCATGTGTAATGAAGATAGTCCTTAAAACCAACCAAACCATTTTCTGACACAACATGATGTTTCTGCAACAGTTTTCCCAGTGTACTGTTTTCTGTTCTGTCTGCTTTGACCCATTCTAGGATAGTTTTCTTCTTCAAGTATCATGCCAGCAGGCATAGGTGATCATGTCTCGCCACAATTTCCTGCCCCTACTGCTGTTTATCAGTTCTGCTGTTGACTTATTTCCATGCTACAAAGTCAAACAGCTGGTATTTTCTCTGTAATCTTTTTTATTCTTTTTCCTGCAGTCTTTCCTATTGTTACAATATATACCAACTTTCCTCGTCTGATAACATACCCAAAGGAAGTGGATTGTTTCCCTTATTATGAGTAATAAACTTCCTTTGTTCACTGGCTTCTTTCAGGACACCTTCATTATTCTGTTTAACTGTCCGTGATATTCTTAACATTCTTCTGTAAGACCACATCTCTGTAGTCTCCAGGGATTTCCCTGCTTGTCTACTAATTGTCCATGGCTCACTTCCATTTGTCAAGATTGGCTGTAAGAACTCTTTTTTCTTTGTTCTAGTGTCACATATTTGTTGCATTAAATAAGTTTCATTTTACTGAACGCTGCTTTAGCTTACCCTTCACCTATGTGATGCATCTTCCATTTTATTGTTATTGTTGATCAGAATCGACCTCACTGCATGCCGGGCAAACCCATAGATGCTCAGTCTCCCTCAGCAAATGTCAAGTATGAATGCTAATTGTACCTGTAGCACGCTGGTTGCACATACGACGGGTGCATCCTCTCTCACGTCCATTTCTGCTTTCCCACGTTTGATGCCAAACTCCAACAGTCTCAGCTTTGTTGATTCATCCATTGCAGTGTCATTATCTAGCAGGCGATCATTAATTGCCCTTAGTGTCTCTCCCTTATCCATGTCCAGTGTCCCCACTATGGGTGCTCTCGAAGTCAGTCTGTCAGTTCTCTCATTTCCACGTACCCCTGCATGACCAGGACAGTAAATCCACACCAGTTCTTGAAGACTTGAGGATTTTATTGATGTTTTCCATTCCTGCCGCAGCCATCCGTTCTGAACTTTCTGAAGCATGACTTGAGAGTCTGACTATGACTGCACTGGTTGATGGAGTTTCAGACAGCCATCTCAGTGCTGCAGTAACTGCCTTTACCTCCATTCTCATGCTGGAGGTTGTTGTCATGTAGGCTCCACTCTCTTCAGCAACGACCCTGCCCTTTATTCTCGCAGAGAAGCCTCATCCTGATTTCTCACCATGCACTACAGACCCATCAGTGTACACAATGGTGTCATCATCCCCAGCATGATCGCTTATCAGCTGATTAATCTCCAGCTCTGCTTTTTCATTGCCCCAAGATCTGCACTCTCTGCCAAGGCTAATGATGACCTGCTGGTATCTTATCCAGTTCTCCCTTGACTTACTCCACTCTTCCCCTTTGGATATATCTTCCATTTATAATGTTAATAATGTGCCTTAAGTCGTTGAATCCATCAGTCCTTTTCAAAACTGCTCCATTGACTTTGTGCATTTGGAATAAATCATATGCTTTGAGCTGACCATTACTTTTTTCTATGATGCTTTATTTCCATCTCTGTTTCTATTAATGTTCTGCATATAATGCTTGACAACAATTTAATATAGAATATCTCAGAAATCAAGAGACACATTTATGGTTACAATATCCAAATAAAATGCCCTTTGCTCCAACAGCGGCAATATGCAGCAACTACAGAAGACCAGTAACAAGAAATTAAAAATATATGGAATGATACATGTGAAGAAGTACTGGGGAAAAGGAGAATGCCAGCACAAAGAGCAATTAAAGAAAAATTACGACAAGATCACCAATGTGGAACTAATGACAAAAACCTGGCAGGTGTTAGTGGAATAAGATATTAGAAGAAGATGCTGGTAGTGGATAGGACACACACTGAGGAAATTAGTTGTTAGAATTACAAGGCAGTCTTTGTTCTGAAATCCCCACAGTAGGAGAGGTAGAGACCAAAAGAAATCATGGAGAACAGAACGGGAAACAGAAATAAAAGGGATTAGGAAAACACGGAAGGACGTTGACCTAATAGCACATGTAATGAGTTTCTGTACTTCCAAGGCATTCCACATTAGTGTTCTGAATATTTATACTTTCGAACGGCGAACGACGCCTCAATTGCCTGTGTGTGGTGTTCCCGGAAGCAGAACCTCCAAGATCTGGGGCAGAGGTGAGTCTCGGCTTCGATGACGCTCACTGGTGCAGCCACCTCACTGCACTATTGGATGGACATGAGGTATAGCATAATTATAAAAGTGAGGTAGCAGGGAAGCAAACCCATGAACAAATTGCTTGCTGAAATCGAATGTGTCGGACCGAAAGGCGCAGATATCGCAGCCTAGCTGTAAACTACGACACAATGTACTTATCGCTCAAAACTAATGGCCAGCATTGTAGGAGAGAGGGATATGGCTGAGCGCGAACGTAACAACAACATTATGTATTCAACGCTGTGTCATTTTTCCTCAACAAATCCACACTGGGACGAAACAGCAACAGAGATTGGTGGAAGAGAAAGCTTGACTTAAGTAAAATTCAATGTAGAACCATAGCTGTTGTAATCTACGGAGACTTGTTATAAGTCACAATTAAAACATGAAAACGTTTTTCTTTTTCAAGGTGGGGATAAATTCCCGCTATCCACTAAGAAGGCGCCGCCACTGCTAATCAATATTTATTTTATTATTAATATTTTTGTAACTGTAATAATCACTTTTGCATGTCACAATTTCGTTGATTTTGAAAAGGCTTTTTACAGTATACATAGGGACAGTTTATGGAAAATACTGAGGGCTTATGGAATTCCAAGCTGTATATTTGTGGTAAAGTGGGATGTATAAATATTTATAGGGGACTTAGTGTACTGACTGAGATCAGCTGTGAAGGTATCTGTATCTAATAAGTGTGGTGTATTACAGATGACCTTACTTTGCTACCACATTTATACCTCAGTCAGATTTATTCTGGAATATTGTGATGACTATGTTGAATGTCTAGGGTTATGATAATGATGAAGTGTATGTTCACAACAACCAACAGACAGATAAACAATTTAATTTAATCCACAATACTTTACAACACTGTGACACTCACATACATAGAACACTCTATAAGACTATCTTAAATGAGGCAAGTGTTAACGTTTAAAAATATATGTATTAATTCCTTCAAATATTAGATATCCTGATTCAACTACAAAGTGAACCAGGAATCACAATCAAATGTAATCACAAGTTGTATGTACACAATTTATAGATAGAATCTTTGTATTGACATATATTATTATTGCAATTTGTGTGTAAGTTGTGCTGTAGTACTATGAGGTAATACTGGCTTTTCAAGCTAAGTTGTTGTTTGTCATCATGACTTCAAGTGTCTGTTTCTGTTGGAAATAATATTGGAAAGGTTCACAGTTTCTTTTTATTTGAAACAAATAAATGTCCCTCTTGATTTAAGGTAAAGTCACTTTTAGAGGGGGGTATACACAAGATTGAGCTGCTCTGGCCACGAACTCTTAACTTCTGTGTGGGCGGCAGGAAACAGTCTCCACTGCTCGCTTGCTTCACCGTTTCCTTGAGAAACAACACTGGTCGCTATCTTGACCAAGGAGTATGCTATTAGCCTCTGGATTCAGCAAAACTCAGACCAAGTGCTGCTTTAATACGTTAGTACCACGGTCCCACAATTCATGGAAATATTAAACAAATACGTTGACTGGCGATGAGTTATGGCACAATTCCGATCTGCCTCTGTCCCAGGCTTTCATTAGAAAAATATGAGCTGGATCTCAACGCACTTGCTTCTCAGTAAGTTTATTTTCAAAATGTGGCCCTGAACTGACGCTCCTAATGGACTATATCAAATGGTCTAGCCAATAAGACTTACTTACTTAGTCGTTCCCCTTCTACCGTGAGGTGTAGAGGTTTGGAAGAGAGAGCGCCAGACCATTCTATCAGCTGTCTTCTTCCTGGCCTGATTCCATTCTAGTCCTCGGTCCTTCAAAGATTGTCTAATGTTGTCCTCCCAGCGGACTCTGGGTCGTCCTGGAGGTCTGGATCCCTGGCTCTTTGTTTCCCATGCTTGTCGTGGTAGCCGATCTTCTCCCATTCTGCAGACATGTCCAAACCATCTTAGTTGGGACTGTTCTATTTGGGTCTGCAGCGGATGGGATTTTAGGCCTTGACGGATCGTCTGGTTGCGGACCATGTCTCTTCTTGTTACTTCAACCACTTTCCTCAGATACCTCATTTCTGAGGTTTGGATCTGGCTTTTGTGGGTTGTAGTCATTGCCCACGACTCGCATCCATATGTCAAGACTGGGACATAGGTGGAGCGGTATACAGCCATCTTCGTTTTCTTACCAACCTCTTTCTTGCTGAGGAATCCACGATTTATGGCCTGAAAAAGTCTCCCAGCCGCTGCTTTTCGAGTGGCCAACTCTTCTTTGATGCCTCCCTTTCGGTCTATAATAGCTCCGAGATATTTAAAGTGGTCGACCTACTCCAGGACCTGTTCTCCCAACTTAATCTGATGTTTTCTTTCTTCTCGTGATATCACCATGGATTTTGTTTTAGAGCTGCTTATGACCATCCCTCTCTTCTCCAGCTCTTCCTTCCAGACTTGCAGGTTGGATTGGAGATGTGCCTCTGATTTAGCAATCAGGGCAACATCATCAGCAAATGCCAGCTCCGAAATATAGACCTGTCTCATCTTCCAGTACCCCACTGAATACTTTCTTGTTCTCTCCTTACATGCCTTGATGATATCGTCCATAAGGAGTATGAAGAGGTAAGGTGATAGGATATCACCTTGTCTTACACCAGTGGTGGTCCTGAACTCTTCTGACTTATGGTTTGCTGTCCTCACATAATTTCTGCAAGACTTGTAGAAGCTCTGTATAGCATGAATCAGAGGTGCTGGAATATTCTTCCTTGCCAAACAGTCCCAAAGTTTGCTCCAGGGGACCCTGTCAAACGCCTTTTCCAGATCTATGAAACAAAGATGGATCTCACTCTTATACTCAAGGGCCTTTTCACTCAGCTGTCTGAGTGTGAAGATTAGGTCTTGAGTACTTCGGTTTGCTCGGAATCCGCACTGGACCTCATCCAATTGTGGCTCAGCTAGGCGTCGGAGTCTCTGCTCTAGGATTCTAGAGTAGATTTTACCAGGGACACTGAGAAGGGATATGCCTCTATGGTTTCCACATTGTCGATTGTCACCCTTTTTGAAAATTGGTGTTATGATGGCAATCTCCCAATCCTTTGGTATGGTCTTGTTGCACCATGCTGCCTGTAGGACCTTTAAGAGTAATAGGTCGCCTGATGCTCCTATGTACTTAACCATTTCTGGTGTTATACCATCATGCCCTGCTGCTTTGCCCATCTTGATTTTCTCTAGTGCTGCCCTCAGTTCTTCCATCTTTATGTCATCTTCACCATCATTGGTTTTCTCTTCTGTGCTAGGGGTTATCATTTCTGATGCTTCACCATGCTCACCATCCAGGAGTTCTGAGAAATATTCTTTCCATCTTTCCATTACTTCCTTCGGGGCAGTAAGCAATTTGCCTTGCTTGTCCTTTATAAATTTGAGAGGGCATTGTTTTTCTTTCCTCATGTTCTTTAGGGTCTTATAGAACAATTTCTGGTTTTCTTGTGCATCTTTTTCTAGCTTTTCTCCAAATTCTTCCCAGGACTTCTGTTTTGCTGCTAGCACTTTGTTCTTTGCTTCTGTTCTGAGTGTCACATATTCTCTATATTTTTCCATTTGTCCTGTTGTGGTTTTAGCTCCTAAGTATTGTTTCCATGCCATTTTCTTCTCTCTTATTTTCTCTTTGACTTCCTCTGTCCACCAAGGTGTCCTCTTTCTCTGGTTCCCAAGTCGGACTTCACCGCATGCTTCTGCAGCAGCTGTCTTTATGATATCCTTGAATTTATTCCAGAGGGTTTCTGTTACGGTGTTATTTTAAATGACGGTGTCTGCTGGGGTTTAGCCATGCGCAACGTTAGGGGTCATTAACATTTATAGAATATGTCGATATTTTACGGTATACTGAACGCGAAATATATGCGGAGATTATGACGCATTCGCGTTGGGAAGGTCACGCTGGGTGACTTGGTTACATGGCCCTTGTTACGCTATCCGTCAAGCAAGAAGGTCGTGTCTTGTATTTCTTCCAAGGAAAAAAGGCTGAGTATATAGCCTAAATTAGATATATGAATTGATGTAGAACTCAGGGTCAGTTCGGTTATTAATCTAAGTATGAGATTAATTAAATTAAACTAATGATGGAAGGAGAATCGCATTATGATTCAAATTGTAGCTGTCAAGAACTCATGTGCTCATTTCTGGCTGTTGACTACAACAGCGCACGTATATAGCCACGATGTTCTTCTGACATATTGTTTTGACACGGACGGACATGAATACTATGCATGTAATTTCTATTGACTATATATGAATGTATACCGATGTGAACTGTCTTCGTGCGTCAACTTGTAATAAATATTGGACTCGAATCGAAGGCTTACCCACATTCCTTTGATTACGTTTGATTGCTTCAACTTGCATTGTTGACGGTCCTTTGACCTGATGAACTCTTTCTTGTAAGAAGTTTATAGTAATAATGGATGAGTTCGTACGGAATCGGGGTTTGCTTGGACACAAGTTGTGTAATGATAAATAAGCAAGCATCCCAACTAAACTTATAATAATCGAACGAAGGACCCTCCAACACCAGTAAAACCACCCACGCAACAGTGGTGGCCAGTAACATATACTGTAATGACTGATTCAATTACATTCAAAGTTTTAATAAAGGAACTAACGATGATTGGATAATCATATCATAATTCGATAATATGAACCTTGTGTCTTAATGAACTTTCATGCAAGTCAACAGGATATAACAACGATTGGATCTTCATGTCCGATATTGTTAAATTTTCTCTTTCGGTTAGTGGAATCTGCCAATAACCTTTGGTTAAGTCAATTTTAGTGAAAAGTGTAGCATTGGATAGACAAGGAAGTAAATCGTCAAGGATAGGATGTGGTTCGCTATCCGGTACTGTCTGCGCATTAAGTTTCCTATAGTCAACACATAAACGTATGTTGTTGTCCTTTTTCCGGACAATGACTAAAGGAGAAGAAAATGGAGATGTACTAGTCTCAATAATACCTAATGATATCATCTGTTCGAGTTCCTGAGATGTCTTACTCAGAAAATGTAGAGGTACAGAATAAGGATGAACACGAATTGGTGTATCATCGTTAAGAATAATATCGTGACTAATTACAGATGTGCAACCCGGTACATCCGTTAACACATCTGGGAAAGATTGTAGAAGATCAGCAACGCGTTGATGCTGTTGCGGTGTAACCGTAGAAGAAATGGTCACATCACGCCAAGATTCAGTAGATTGGACAATAAGTACAGGTAAAGGCATCTGCACTTCAGGAAAAGAAGATTCTTCCTCCTGTATAACGGATAGATTAGAATAATGACAAGTAGATACAGTATTGTCATCTAATTCATGAAAAATTGACTGTAAGTGTATAGGACGTGTATGAAATTGCTTGAGCATATTAATATGGAATATCTTTCTGTGTCCCTTGATATCTAAGACGTAATCAACGTCTGAAATTTTATCAGTAACCTTATAAGGACCAGTCCATGAGATCAATAACTTATTGTTATTGTGAGGGAGTAATACATAAGCCTCATCGCCTGGGAATAATTGGCGTAATCGTCTAGATTGATTTTGTATAGATCGAGCCTTAGCTTTTGCAGCCTCAGAAGAAGCTGTTGCCAATTGGCAAGACTCAATAATATTATTCCGAAGATTAATCACATACTCATAAGATGACTGAGTGTCCTGAGTCATCTCTGCATCAATTAATAAATCTTTTATCAGTTCCATAGGACCTCTCGGAGGGGCACCAAAAACTAACTCAAAGGGAGAGAAGCCAGTTTGTTCATGTGGCACCTCTCGGTAAGCAAACAGGACAGCTGGGAGTGCTCTGTCCCAGTCCTGAGGGTGTTTAACAGTAACCTTATGTAAAAGTTGCTTAAGCGTACGGTTAAGTCTTTCAACTGCACCGTTACTCATGGGATGATAAATGCTACTCAAATTCCTATCAATGTTCCAGGTTTTCATTACCTCGTTCATGGTATCAGATATAAACTGCGACCCATGGTCAGATAATAATTTTCTAGGAAACCCTATTCTAGAAAAAATTTGATGTAGTGCATCAGCTACATCAGTGGTAGTGGTGGTCTTCAATGGAATGGCTTCTGGCCATCGTGTGCATAAATCAATGCACGTGAGAACAAATCTATGTCCTCTCGCAGATGGTAGAAGTGGACCAATTATATCTATGGCCATCTTGTCAAAAGGTCGTACTGAGATATCGCAAGCCTGAATAGGCGCCGTGTGAAAAGCTCCACGTGCTTTCACTTCCTGGCATGTAGTACAAGAACGTACATACTGCGAAATATCCCGTGATACTCCTGGCCAAAAGAATGAAGACAATACTCGAGATCGTGTTCGAGTATATCCCATATGTCCTGCACACTGCGAGTCATGCGCGTGTTGAAGAATGTACCGTCTAAAAGCAGCCGGTACCATCACTTGTTGTTTTACCTGTGATTTATCACTAAAGCATCTAATCAGTATATCATTTTTAACAATAAACCAATGTTTGTTATTATTCCCTGATGTTAAATTATCAACCTTATTAACTAGGTTAAAAAATTTATTTAGAGATTTGTCATTTTTTTGTTTGTTTGCAAATGATTCCCTGTCAATAGGTGAATTGACCTCAATATCCTCCTGTTTCTCTGCATCCATCTTATTATCATTGACACTCTCCATGAGCATAGTCTGAGCTCTAGTTGTCACGGCGTTTCCAGTGCATAGATTGTGTCTCTCCCATTCAATAATATCTTCTGGTGAACAATCCTTGCTGCCGTGTATGCGACCCACCATAAGGTCTGCAATCGGCTTTTTCAGCATGCATACCTTCACGTTACCTGTGAAAAAAGGTGTTTTAACATGGATAATAGCTGTGGGGTAAAACTCAATAGTTCCCCCAAAAGTCATGCAACGGACATATTCCCGTGTTGCACAGCTAGGATGTACAAGCGACTGTCGCACTCCAATGGTTGTGGACCCCGAATCTCTCAATACAGAAACTATAGAACCGTTAACTATCCCTCTGTTAAAAATCAGAGAGCCTGTTCCATCATTGGCTGCAAGACCTACTTCTGGTGGAACGTGTCCGCAGTTTAGCACTGTCTCCTTTGCCTTCTGAAAAATAAGATTGCATTGTGGGCAACTATTCGCCACGTTATAATTTATAGCAAAGCATGCAGCAGAAGAATGCATTGTATTATCGTTAGGTGGAACCTGAACCTTAGGGGTGATATCATTTGTAACTGCTGCCCCGGTATTATGGTTATAATGTGAAGATCCACGAGAATGAGAACGATTACGAGAATAATTAGTTGAATTATCCCGTTGTCGTCTATTGTAATTGTTATCTCGATGTCTCGAGTTATAATTATCGCTATTCTTCCAATTGTTACCATTATTATATTGATATGACCGATTATAACTTGAGTTACGTGGATTATATGCCATATTGTATCTTGACTGAGGTGAATAATTTCTGTTTTGTTGTCTTCCTCTATTAAAGTTATTGTTAAAGTTATTCTGTCCCTTATGAAAATTAATGTCATAGTTTCCTTTGAACCTACCTCTGTCTACACTGTGTGTTCTTGGTTTGTTATTACTATGATATGCCATATTGGAGGCTACAGGAAGTGGTTCTCTTATCAACGAGCCAGAAATATTAGCATTCGGATGAGCTGTGCAGTAATTTAAAGAAATTTTTTCTAACTCATCAATAGATTCTGGTTTTCTTTCTTGCAGATAAGCAAAGAATGGTGGGCTGACAGAAGATAATACTTCATCCCTCAATAACAAATCGACTAACTTGTCGTAAGATTTGTTGACACCTGCCAGTTCAACCCATCTGTTAAAAGTATTGCGTATGTTAGCAATAAATCCCGTAAAATCTTTATTATTATCTGGCAATAAACTTTTGAAACGTAATCTACATGCCTCTTCGTTCAAATGGAACCGACGTAATAACAAAGTCTTAATGGCCTCATAGTCTGTGGCTAATGTAGGATCAATATTTTGTGCTGCACTTGCAGGTTCGCCATCCAGAAATTCCTTAAGTTTAAGTGCCCATGCAGTTTTGTCAAGGTTATTGACCTTACATATATCCTCAAAGCGCGCCAGCCATGATGATAGGTCGTCCACGTGTAATTTGAACGGTGGTAGTTTAAAGTAATAATTGCCCTTAAGTCGGTTGGAAGAAGATCCCGATTGAGCATTATCATTTTGGCTTGCTGCAGCACCCTGCGAATTAAGTTTTGCTGTTTCCAATTTAAGCCGTTGCAATTCCATTTCTTGCTGCAGTATGATTTCCTGTCGTTTCAATTTATTCTCTTCTTCAATCCGTAGGATTTCATCTCTTGCCACCTTTCTTTCTTCCTCTTCCTTAGCAATAGCTTTCTTTTCAGCCTCTTTTCTTTCAAGTTCTTCCATCTCTGCCTTAGCAATAGCTTTCTTTTCAGCCTCTTTTCTTTCAAGTTCTTCCATCTCTGCCTTAGCAATAGCTTTCTTTTCAGCCTCTTTTCTTTCAAGTTCTTCCATATCTGCCTTATATTTTGCAAGTTGTTGTTCCGCATATTCTCGTAGTTCTGATCCTTTCAAATTAAAGTCCTTCCCATTTTTAATAAAATAGTCTAAGTTAAGCATCTTGACGTTAATTTATTTAAGTATTCAATTACTTATGTCTTGTAATCACCACTAGAATCTATGTCGATAATTATAATTACTCGACGTGTGAATAATCAATATACGAAATTGCAATATTCCTGTATTGTTATGTATAAGTTCCACAAATCTATAATATTTTGTAAAAATATTATATATATCCACTAATATCTATCATAAATAGTTATGATAGTTAGTTATATAAGGTGCTGAAATTATATCATGCACTTAATATTAATATTCAATAATTATGAGTATTATTCCTAAATAATTAGGTTATTTAATCTTAATTGCCACTAAGTTCTCAATGTAGTACTGAGAAAGTGTACTAATTAATATTTAATATGTCTTAATATGTTATAAAGTTATAATAATTAAGCATAGTATATTATGTCATAATCATGAGCAATAAAATGCATTGCCCATTTCTTGGACCATCACTGCAAATTGGTGCAAAGTCCCTAATTCCTCTTTAAAACTCATAAAAATTTAATCATATTAATCTATACTCTTATTAATGAATAAATTATAGCATTAATATTAAATTATAAAGGGATGAAATGAAGACAAACAATACAATGGGTTACCCAAGGATTACAGAACATTATTAACATACACAAAGACATTTTCACAGTAAAAATGCATTTACAACTAAGTTGACTAGACCGGAAGTGAGAATTAAAGAATGAACTGAATAGATAATTAACCTGCGTACACAACAATTAGTGACGTATACATGGACTCATTAACGGTCGTACAACAAAAATATAAACTGAAAGATAGTAAGGTCAAAAAAAAACACGATAGATTACCAACATTAATAAAGAACTGAATAAAAATTAGAACCAAATACACTAGAATACCACAGTTATAACACGACTATACAACTAACATGCAAGGTGAATTAATGCAAGTCCGAACGACACGATCACCGATAATGTATTCGACGCGTTCTTCGCGAAATAGCATCCCAGGAGCTATGGAACTGATTATAATTCGCCGCCCATCCATACCCGCTACATGTAAAAGACAGAAACAATATTTAACATGGCTACCAAAAAAAAAAAAAAAAAATCTATCTAAGATTATTTTTTTTTCCCCCGTCTGACAGGAAATCTGTTACGGTGTTATTTTAAATGACGGCGTCTGCTGGGGTTTAGCCATGCGCAACGTTAGAGGTCATTAACATTTATAGAATATGTCGATATTTTACGGTATACTGAACGCGAAATATATGCGGAGATTATGACGCATTCGCGTTGGGAAGGTCACGCTGGGTGACTTGGTTACATGGCCCTTGTTACGCTATCCGTCAAGCAAGAAGGTCGTGTCTTGTATTTCTTCCAAGGAAAAAAAGGCTGAGTATATAGCCTAAATTAGATATATGAATCGATGTAGAACTCAGGGTCAGTTCGGTTATTAATCTAAGTATGAGATTAATTAAATTAAACTAATGATGGAAGGAGAATCGCATTATGATTCAAATTGTAGCTGTCAAGAACTCATGTGCTCATTTCTGGCTGTTGACTACAACAGCGCACGTATATAGCCACGATGTTCTTCTGACATATTGTTTTGACACGGACGGACATGAATACTATGCATGTAATTTCTAATGACTATATATGAATGTATACCGATGTGAACTGTCTTCGTGCGTCAACTTGTAATAAATATTGGACTCGAATCGAAGGCTTACCCACATTCCTTTGATTACGTTTGATTGCTTCAACTTGCATTGTTGACGGTCCTTTGACCTGATGAACTCTTTCTTGTAAGAAGTTTATAGTAATAATGGATGAGTTCGTACGGAATCGGGGTTTGCTTGGACACAAGTTGTGTAATGATAAATAAGCAAGCATCCCAACTAAACTTATAATAATCGAACGAAGGACCCTCCAACACCAGTAAAACCACCCACGCAACAGTTTCCAAGTCATCAGGTCGTTCTTCTGTGTTGCTCACTGCTGTAGCAATAAGCCCCTGATATCTGGTCTTAATTTCTGGCTCTCTCAGCTTGTAGGTCCTAATGCTCATTTCTCCTGCTCGTTTACTTGGTTTCTTGCGTGATGTTGGGCAGTTCCTAGGCTGAGCAACTCTTTCAGTTGTTCGTTTGATTGTTAGCAGGTAGTGATCACTTCCAATCTCTGGCCCCCTCCAGACTCTTGCATCTCGGACATATCTGAATGAGCTTCTCCGAACAATGGCATAGTCGATCACTGACTTCTCATTCTTGGTTGGTTCACATCTAGTGTATGCATGTATGCGCTTATGGGGGAACTTTGTGTTTGTAATGATCAGATTCTGCTCACTGCAGAATCTAAGGAGTCGCTTTCCATTGTCATTGAGAGTATCTTCTCCATATCTTCCGATAACTCCACCCCATCTAGCATGGTCATTTCCAACTCTGGCATTAAAATCTCCAAGCATAATAACTTCATCTAGGCAGTCATCCACTGTCCTTTGAAGCAGCTCGAAGAATTCCTCCTTGACCTCTGCTCTCTCATCCTCATTTGGCCCATACACTATGACCAGGTTGACTATGGTTTCTCCTTCTTTTAGTTTTACAACCATAATGCGCTCCGAGACAAAGTTCCATCCCTTGATACTATCTTTTTGATTTTGGGCCACAATGCAACCCACGCCCCCTTTAGCTCTTTCAGATATGGGTACACCACTGTAGAGCAACGTGTTGCCATCGAGATCCATGACTCCTTGTCCTTTTTTCTTCGTTTCCGTTATAGCCAGGATTTCTAGTTTTGCTTTCCTCATCTCTTTCACCAGCTCCTCTTCCTTCCCATTTATACTTCTTGTGTTCCAAGTTCCATAAGTCGTAGTCCGTAGTCCGTTCCAGTTCGTCGCCTTTAGAATCAGTCCGGTTTTCTCTCTTGTAGTTCGCGTAATCATGATTTAAAGCAAAGAGGTGATTGGCCTGTTGTGCCTTTGCATGGTGGAGGGGCTGCCTCCTTACGGCCTCCATGCAGGCCGCCCTCCTCCTTTTTCATCCGGGCTTGGGACCGGCATAGGCGGAGTTGCCAATAAGACCATGTTTACAAAAGCATTTGAAAAAAAGTACCCTTCCTACCGTTTCCCTTAAAAACTAAAAATAGTATTTGCATTCGACTAATCATGTTTCGCCTTACATATAATTCTAGCCAATCAAATCGGATTTAACTTGTTGGCCTATTTCCCGTAAAATAGTGGTTTTAAAACATGCCACTGAGCAGATATGATCGGGTGCTGTCAGACAACCTCATTATTTTATTTTGGCTATAATTTGTTAATTCCTAGACTATTTGCGTAACACTTAACATATTCTTTGTCAGCAAGTCCTAAGGAACCTAAATATATAAATTTAATGGGGCCAAGTGGCTTCGTTCAAAATATGTATTTTCTTCTACCACCCGTTCACTTCGATACGATGGGGTGTCTTCTGTACTGTCAGGATTTCAAACGTAAAACAGTATTGTGTCATGTTTCCTAATAAGCATTAAACATGTTTTTTAAAACCTTACCTCGTATTGGTAGTGTTTTTTGTCACTGTTTATTTGAAAAAAAAGTTAGTGCTTCATGCCTTTCGCGTGTGATTTGCGTTCACTTTTATCGCGCGACGACGTGGTAGCATTGCATGCGTTCCTCCGTTCAGCCCTCTCTCTCTCTAAGTCCGTCTGTCTTTTAGTTTACGCAGTGTATATAATGACATTAATTGTAATATTAAATCTAGGTCATTAAGCAGTGTGCGTATCTCAAGGTTTTCTAAGAAATACAGTACACGTTTTATTTTTGAACCGCGTGTAGTTTATGCAGTAGGCTTTACTAGCAAACGTGAAAGCGTTACAATTTTGCAGACGGAGCATAAAAAGGGGTTTTTATTGTTCAGCCATTACGGAGGTATACAGGCTGGCGTATGCCATTGAGAAAGCACTGGTCTTTCACCATTCTTCTTTCCTTTTATTGAATTATTTCGTTAGGCTTTACATTTACTATTTAATTTAGATATGTGGATTTAGAATGTTTCACGACAATATTGTCAATCATAAAAAGCCTTTATGCCAACTTTACGTGTAGCATTGGGCAGAGCAACCTAACCTTTGAAGTGAAGACATGAGTATGACAGGGATGCCCCTTATCAACCACTCTATTTTTAACAGTCATAGACTGGGTGATGCGCCAGACAACAGAGGGCAATCCAAGAGGAATAAGATGGACTACATTTTCTACATTGGAAGATCTGGAATATGCAGATGACATTGCACTGCGAGCACATTCACATCAACACATCCAGGAAAAAACGGATAGACTTAATAAGTATAGCCAGCAGGTGGGCTTGAACATCAACCTAAAGAAGACAGAGGTAATGACGCTCAATGTGAGCAACCCTGAGCCCATATCAGTAAGGAATCAGCAACTGGAACAGACAGGTGCCTTCACATACCTAGGATGCATAGTAACACCAGACGGCGGAGCAAGCAAAGACATCAACAACAGAATGAACAAAGCAAGAACAGCCTTTTTTAGTCTAAACAACATCTGGAAGTCCTCTCAGTACAGCACAAAATTAGGATTATATCAGAGCTGTGTGCTTTATATGCTTCTCTATGGCGCGGAGAGCTAGAGAGTTACAGAGAAGGAAATGTCGAAATTGTCCTCTTTTCACACAACATGCCTAAGAAAAATTCACCGAATCTTTTGGCCGAATACCATCACCAACCAAGATCTGCTTACTCGGAGCAAGCAAGAGGACATGCACACCATCATAGCTGGCAGACGCTGGAGCTGGGTTGGCCATGTCCTCAGAAGAGACCCCGATGCCATCACAAGAACAGCTATGCTATGGACCCCTGAAGGAAAACGAAAGAGAGGCCGACCAAAAACAACTTGGCGGAGGACTGTGGAGGCTGAGATGCAAAGAATGAACCAGAGTTGGGGCACTGTACAAAGGATGGCCGCCGACCGAGCAAAGTGGAATCAATTTGTTGTTGCCCTACAAGACGCCACCAGGCGTAATGGCCACTGACTGCTTTGACGGTCGGCGGCTAAGGATCAAAGAAAAGAAAGAATCCACTAAGAAGGCGCCGCCACTGCTAATCAATATTTATTTTATTATTAATATTTTTTAACTGTAATAATCACTTTCGCATTCACAATTTATATGTATCCACCTTCCCGATCAACTGCACCATATAATGACTCGTTTCCACTCTGACCGATCAAACAACGCGCAATTTGATCGTCAATACTCACTTGAGGCTTGTATATTTCCATCACTCATTGCCAACGCTAAATAAATTTTTCCGCAACTACAGCGCGGAAAAAAACCCACAGATCGTCATTGTGTTCATTTCTTGCCACGATTTTGTATCCCTGAAACTAAAGCATAGTTATCGTGCAAACTTTAGAGTTTATTATTCAAATTGTTCTTTGTAGTGTCTCTTTTGTATGGAAACTGCAGTAGTGAAAGAACAATGCTCAGCTTTGACCCACATATCCTGCAACAGCTGTGATATAGAACCTTGACCCTACAAGGATAATGCGTATCATACAAACAATTTTAAAATGAGGTTTAGACTGTAGGTTTAGAAACAGTAATAGTACATACTTACGTCGTAAATTAAAATTGACGTAGTGCTATATTTTTAAATAAATATGATTAGGCATATAGTTTGAGCGATATATTTGCTGAAAACAAGAATTCGTGTTTGGTTCACTTAGGTAAGTTTTGTGTCAACGTTTTCTTCCTTACATGTTTTTTATGACCGGTCTTCTCTGTGTGGAGGTGGACTCTGGTGAAAGGGAGGGTTTAATCGTAATGATTTTACTATTGAACAAATATATGAAAAAATAAATGATGCAACATGATGACGACAGCTACAAATTAGCTGGCGCAATCGTTGGGAAATTCGGTTATTTTGACTGTCAAGATGTGGTCTCCATCTCAGTTAAAACACTAGGCTAGATGAAAACTAAGAAGCAGGCGATTTTCGCACATGCAACAGTGATTAAGTAAGTATTTATTCCACGATGCTTTCGGTACATGTATACTGTATTTACAGCGACGGACACGGCTTATATTCAAGCAATTGTAGGGGATATGAAAACATTTCGCATAAATTTAAAAAAAAAGGAAAACTCAGTAGGCTATTCCCTACGTGAAAAAAATATAGATTTGTTAAACAACAGCATGTCAAACAAATTGGAACAACAAAGCTAGATAAGAAGAAACATTACTGCTAACATTTTGTCAATAACTATTCTATAGGCCTAGTATAAACCACACTTGCAGAGCATTTGATAGCGGTCTGCGATTTAGCCAAAACATATAGCCTACATTTGCATTCAGTAGGCTATTTACAACCGCAGGCTTTAAAAATAAATTTAAAAAAAAAGCAGGCCCTATTGTTCTTCACAAATAAATCATATAAAGTCATCATAAGGTTTCTTGTGTCTTTGCGCATTAATGTTAAGGAGATTAAGAGGCCGAAACACTCGATTCGGGGGGTGGGGGGGGGGGGGGGGGGGGGGGGGGGGGGGGGGGGGGGGGGGGGGGGGGGGGGTGGAATTTCTGATGATCAGATTGCCTCCTGTTGTTTCGCTCTGTATTGAGTTTCCTATCATGAATTTCGCCAACTTTTTAACAAACACACTTGAAGTTCATCCTCGACATCCAGCAGACTTTTCTTTACACCTTTACACTTACTGTTCACCAGACTTTACAAGACATTTTTTTTTTTTCATTTTTTAATAGGCTAGAGGGAAGAAATTGAAAAATGAAGCAAGTTATTCACAAATTTTGCAGGAGGCTAAAGAAGGGATTTTTCCTGCTGCGAACTAATTTGCATTCCTTTAACTCTTAAAGTAAAGGATGTAGTGAATTTCCCATATTCAGATGAAGGAATTTTCTGATATCTCGTGTTTTCATGTTAATGGTCAATTCTTTCTAAGGTTTTTAGAAAGTACAGTAATGTTATACACTGTAACGGAAATTTCATGAGGATTAGTAAAATATAAAGTTCATATATATCAGCCCCAAAAATTGGCCAGTCAACACAAACGCTTGATAAAATACTGGCCTCCCGTCTTGTTACAGTAAAAGTCTAGAAATCCAGACCACCCAAGAATCCGGACTTTTTTGAAAACTTAAACTTTTTAAAATTTCCGGGCCTTTGTGTGTAGAACTAGCTGTGTCTCATCCACAAGCAGTGCAGCAGACGCAACAGAAGTCACAGAAGTGAACGAATTAATATACTCATTTTAATAAATGAAGCTTTCTGTATTTGTTAATGAATAAACCAACAAAATTTGCCTGTTCATCTCTTTTTTTTAATTCTTCCTTAAAGTTGAATTTTAAAAGTACTGCCAGAGAATCCGAAAACCCGGGCTGACCTAATCCCTGAGCAGTCCAAATTTTCAAACTTTTACTGCAATACATTTTTGTGATGCTACTTGGGCAACATAGAAACAGGTCTGGAAGAATTGGGTTGAGATCTTTATAATCAGTAACTCTTTGACAGGATAAGGTAGAAATAGAACTGCTTTGACAGGATAAGGTAGAAATAGAACTGCTTTGACAGGATAAGGTAGAAATAGAACTGTTTTGACAGGATAATGTAGAAATAGAACTGCTTTGACAGGATAAGGTAGAAATAGAACTGCTTTGACAGGATAAGGTAGAAATAGAACTGCTTTGACAGGATAAGGTAGAAATAGAACTGCTTTGACAGGATAAGGTAGAAATAGAACTGCTTTGACAGGATAAGGTAGAAATAGAACTGCTTTGACAGGATAAGGTAGAAATAGAACTGCTTTGACAGGATAAGGTAGAAATAGAACTGCTTTGACAGGATAAGGTAGAAATAGAACTGTTTTGACAAGATAAGGTAGAAATAGAACTGCTTTGACAGGATAAGGTAGAAATAGAACTGCTTTGACAGGATAAGGTAGAAATAGAACTGCTTTGACAGGATAAGGTAGAAATAGAACTGCTTTGACAGGATAAGGTAGAAATAGAACTGTTTTGACAGGATAAGGTAGAAATAGAACTGCTTTGACAGGATAAGGTAGAAATAGAACTGCTTTGACAGGATAAGGTAGAAATAGAACTGTTTTGACAAGATAAGGTAGAAATAGAACTGCTTTGACAGGATAAGGTAGAAATAGAACTGCTTTGACAGGATAAGGTAGAAATAGAACTGCTTTGACAGGATAAGGTAGAAATAGAACTGCTTTGACAGGATAAGGTAGAAATAGAACTGCTTTGACAGGATAAGGTAGAAATAGAACTGCTTTGACAGGATAAGGTAGAAATAGAACTGCTTTGACAGGATAAGGTAGAAATAGAACTGCTACCTCAGGCATGTTGCAAGAGGTGACAAATATGAGATTGCGCTTGCAGCTGGCAAACTCATCATGTAAAATAAACTGCTACAGAAACAATCACAGCATAAGCACATGAATGTGTGTGTTGCAAGCTTCCTATTAAGAGGACCAGTTGCAGTGGAGTATCCATGCTCCACAAGGAGCGAAAAAAGGAAATGATGAACAGAACAATCTACAAAATTGTGCTGTTGGCAAATAAGCATTTGATGGGCACCATATAAATATGAAATGTGGGATACACAACATAAATATGAATTTTGGGAGACACCACATAAATATGAATTTTGGGAGACACCACATAAATGAGAAATTTGGAGACAACACATAAATATAAATTTTGGGAGCTTGGAACTGGATATTTCATGATTGAGGAACCCACATGTGAAGAGTGTCAAGAACCAAATACAATTAGACACTTTCTGGTGGACTGCAAAAAATATGACTAGCAGAGGCAAAACATTAAGACATACTATAGTAGCCACAAGGTAGAAATGAGTAGAAAATCTCATAGGCATTAAGACCCCATCAGAAATACAAAAGTTAATAAAACACTATATTACAAAAACAAAAGCTAACATACAAAAAAAAATAAGGATGCGAGCCAGTAGTCTACACTGGTGAAAGACTCCCCCTAGATAAATACGGATTGGGACCCAAGATGCATCAAAAGTGAGGAATGCAGTAAGCGACCCATAGCTTGACTGCCTGCATCAGGGTCAGCAAACCAGAGCTGACCAAGACCCTACTCCACCTCCACGTGGTGGTCCTGGAAACAGGCTGCATCACTGCAGTCTGGCTGAGGAGTAGGGATCGAAGAGGGAAGGCAAACCCGGTCCCAAAAAATGCCGTGCGGAAGTCTTATGTGTCGTGCGGAAGTCGGATGTGTTGGCCGAAAGGCACAAATACTGCAGCTTCGCAGTAAACAGACACAACGCAACCAACGTCCTTTTCAGGACGAACGAGGAAGAAGAAGATAAAAAATACGGATTGACCAAATTAACCCTCCAGTGAAAATTAAAAACATACCAGTTTAGACAATATCATATTTTGGAAAATAAAACCATACTGAACCATAACTACAAAATGAAACATACCTACTAGAGATAATATAGTAAAAAATAAATACAAACAAAAACAAATTACAATTAATGAAACACATCCTGATATAACCAACAGCTCCATGTATATGGTAGATGGTTGAAAGGGCGTGCTACAAAGAAAAGTAGCAAACACCTTAATGAAAAAAAAGGTGTTTGAATTTTGGGAGACACCACATAAATATGACTTTTGAGATACACCACAGAAATATAAATTTTAGGAGACACCACAGCAATATGAAATTTTAGGAGACACCACCACATAAATATGAATTTTAGGAGACACCACCACATAAATATGAATTTTAGGAGACACCACCACATAAATATGAATTTTAGGAGACACCACCACATAAATATGAATTTTAGGAGACACCACCACATAAATATGAATTTTAGGAGACACCACATAAATGAGAATTGGCGTGACACCACATAAATGAGAACTGTGAGGAATTAGGGAAATTTATGCTGCCTAGCGAAGTACCAAACTCATCATTACAGTCAACCTTTGATGTGGTGATGGCACTTGTTAGTTCTAGATGAATCTCCTACTATATTTGCAGTCTCTGTTGATGTGACTGTTTGCTCTTTCCATGTGCTACACTTCTGTTGTGCGTATTTATTATACTGAAACCCCCTTTGAAAAACAGCTCACCACTGTTTCTCATGTTATTGATGATATTGGATGTTTTATCAATGCATTCCATATCTGTTTAAAAATAGTGTTCTTTTACTTTACTTGCAGTCGGCGTACTGTATGTTGTCTGTGTTGGGTTTTTGTTTGGCCTTTTCTGGATGGAGAATGAAGCCTACTCCAAGTGATGCTCTCTGCCTTTTTCTGGTATAGCTCCAAGTTAGCAAACACCTATAGTTGTTATGTATTTCTTTGGATTGTGACCTTTATTTTTACAGTCTGATATTGTCTACAAGATAAATACTATTATTGAAGTTTTGGTTTTAAGGACTTTCTTCATTGCACACGGACAACTCCATCAGTGCTCTGATCTCCTGCCTTAGATCACACAAGGAGGATCTCAGCACAGTGCACAAACTCTGTAGCACCGGCGAGAATCCCAATGTGTGTATTTAGGAATCACACATTCTATAAATATTTTTGTGGTGGGTAGGTTTCTAATTTTTATGAAGGTTATATTGTTCTACTTGCTGATGTATTTCACTGGGATCTCTCAAGACACAAAGACAGAATAGAGCTATAGCACCCTCATACAAGGCAACTAGTGTGAGGTTGTGCATGGGTCAGGCAATCCTTATGTAAAATATTGCCACTGCCACAAGAGCAGGTGAATGCTTGGTGCATGTTCATGCAAGGGAACCAGCTGCAATGGTGGCTGTATGCTCCATAAGGAGCGCAAAGGAAAATGATGATGATACATTGTTCTACAAGAAATCATCACAGCAATCAAAGGGTTAAAAAACAGAAAAGCTCCTGGCCATGATAACTTAAATGCAGAGCTATTTAAGACAGACCCTGAGCTAGCAGCAGAACTATTAGAACCACTATTTGCACAAGTCTGGAAAATGGGGACAACACCATCAGAGCGGAACAAACGAATAATTGTCAGATTGCCCAAGAAGGGATATCTTGCAGACTGCAATAATTGGAGAGGAATCACTCTTCTCTCAGTTCCCAGCAAAATACTAGGCAGGATAATTATACAGAGAATTTCAAAAGCAGTAGACCACAAACTGAGGAAAGAACAAGCAGGATTTAGAAAGAACAGAAGATGTGTAGATCATATATTCACTCTCAGGAACATTATAGAGCAGTGCTCAGAATGGCAAAGACAGCTGTACATTAATTTCGTTGATTTTGAAAAGGCTTTTGACAGCATACATAGGGACAGTTTATGGAAAATACTGAGGGCTTATGGAATTCCAAGCTGCATAGTGTCAATCATAAAAAGCCTCTATGCCAACTTTACATGTAGTGTTGGGCAGAGCAACCTAACCTTTGAGGTGAAGACAGGAGTACGACAGGGATGCCCCTTATCAACCACTCTATTTTTAACAGTCATAGATTGGGTGATGCGCCAAACAGAGGGCAGTCCAAGAGGAATAAGTTGGACTACATTTTCTACATTGGAAGATCTGGAATATGCAGATGACATTGCACTACTAGCACATTCACATCAACACATCCAGGAAAAAACGGATAGACTTAATAAGTTTAGCCAGCAGGTGGGCTTGAACATCAATTTAAAGAAGTCAGAGGTCATATCGCTCAATGTGAGCAACCCTGAGCCCATATCAGTAAGGAATCAGCAACTGGTACAGACAGACACCTTCACATACCTAGGATGCATAGTAACACCAGACGGCGGGGCAGGTAAAGACATCAACATCAGAATGAATAAGGCAAGAACAGCCTTTTTTAGTCTAAACAACATCTGGAAGTCCTCCCAATTCAGCACAAGCACAAAATTAAGATTATATCAGAGCTGTGTGCTTTCTGTGCTTCTCTATGGTGCGGAATGCTGGAGAGTTACAGAGAAGGAAATGTTGAAATTGTCCTCTTTTCACACAACATGCCTAAGAAAAATTCACCAAATCTTTTGGCCGAATACCATCACCAACCAAGATCTGCTTACTCGGAGCAAGCAAGAGGACATGCACACCATCATAGCTGGCAGACGCTGGAGCTGGGTTGGCCATGTCCTCAGAAGAGACCCCGATGCCATCAAAAGAACAGCTATGCTATGGACCCCTGAAGGAAAACGAAAGAGAGGCCGACCAAAAACAACTTGGCGGAGGACTGTGGAGGCTGAGATGCAAAGAATGAACCAGAGTTGGGGCACTGTACGAAGAATGGCCGCCTACCGAGCAAAGTGGAATGAATTTGTTGTTGCCCTACAAGACGCCACTAGGCGTGATGGCCACTGACTGCTTTGACGGTCTGCGGCTAAGGATGAGAGAAGAAGAAAACATTGTTGTACATTGATAAAAGTTTACCTGTCTTACGTTATGAGAAAGATTTAATGATGTTAAGTCTACTTATTTGGATTATAATGTGTTTAATTTATTGTCTCTCAAGGTGATGTCAGTTTTGTCATCTCAGCTTGCTAGAAATTTTTGCAGGTAATATACCTTAAAGAATAATTAGTTGTCAGGGTCTGACTTTTTGCCTAAACTGCATTCTACATTTTCTTCCCTCCCCTTTTTCTTTCCTTGCCTGCACACACTCCCTGAAATACACACCAACTATATCACACATACCCAGTCTCCTTGTTATAGCGACGTTCCTGTTCTTCACCTGGAAACATAGAGAAAAACCAGACATGAGAAATTAAACAGTAACACAAATGAAAATGGACATCCAAAAGGCTTGTGCATTATAGCATAACTTCATTACCCTCTTGTCTAGGTTACCTTTCACCTCACAACAATCATTATGCATGTGTGCTTGTAGGCCAGTGACCTAATGCTTCTTTGCTGTCATGCCTTTTCCCCCCCTTTGTTCATGTTTATCCCCCATGTCTCTTTCCCTTGTGTTCCCTTAGTTTCTCGAATGTCAAAAGCATACTGCCATTAATTGTTTTGTTTTGTTCTTACTATTTTTGGCTGTATGTAATAACAGGACTCTTGTTTTGAATTTCTTGAATGACAGGATAGTTAAGTCACTTGATTTGTTTGTAATTGTCTAAGTTCTCCATATACTTTATACAGTGACAAAAATGTTGTATAGGCCATGGATAACAGCTATTGTGGCAAGACTGATGTAGGTAGGTTAAAGTAAAAATGGTGGAAATGTGAAAGATATAATTTTCATGTAGAACGATACAGTAAAACATAAGATGAAATAAAATGTGATATTATGGTTATACTGTATTTTTCCTACATGGTAACTATTTTCACTGTTTTTTGTTTTTTTAACAGACTCAGTAAAAATCTCATGAAATGCCTATAATACTTAGAATACAAACTATGAAGCTGAAGAAGTAACAGCTGTGAATGGTGAATAAGAAAAGAAATGGATGTCAGTATTGTAGCTGTTTTCGCTTTCCACTAGAAAAAAAAATTAATGCAGCACATGTGAAAAGAAATTAATGCAGCACATGTGTCATGAGAAGATACCTAGATTTAAATGATAAAGGGGTCAACAGCAGGACAACAAATACATTTATGGAAATTAAATAAAAATATGGCATTACATACTGTTATATCTGAATCAAAAAATGATTATCTGAATATATTATAATAAAAGCCCCTTCAGTCATAACTGACTGTGGGAACGCACCCTTGAGGTGACAGCCCTCAGCTGTTTTTTTTTCCTGGTGTTTCTTTTGAAGTTTTCTCATCTCTTCTGCTTGTAGTGAGACTTCTTTTCACCCAATCTGAGGTGGCGCTGTAGAGAGCATCGTCACTTGGTACGTGTTGAAGGCGATCTTCTCTGTTGTTCTGGAACATTCAATTTGACAACAATGTTCCATATAATGTCAATAAAGTGGTTATAAATTCTGGCCATGTTAGTTGAGTTCTTATATGGTTTCATTCAATATTTTCATCGTGTCAATTGGTGTTGCTTTACGCGAATGCGGGGTGGGGTAGAAAACGTGTGAGCAAACATTTGAAAGTTGCAATTATATTGAACTTGTAATTCCATTGACTTGATAAGTCGGTTCATTGAGTCCACAAATATTTAATACAGTTTACACGTCAAGACGATTCATGCATGTTGATCACAAAAGTACATATTATAACTTGAAAATATATGGCATATATATGTAGATATCCTATCAGTCCTTGTCCAATAATCAAATTACTGTATGCAGATTGTCATAGCTGTATGCACGCGCGGTTGGGGTTTTCCAACGGCCGACAGTGAGTCTATGAGTCTGGCAAAATCAAATACTATGGACTGTAATTCATCCTTCCTTAATTTTCACTTTCGTACTGACCTTTAATCATTTCAAATCTTCGTAATAGCAATGGACTGACCCATGTCCGTACTTGCATAAAATATATCTGTATGGCAATACCATGCCCAACATTGGAAGGAAAGTCAGACGCGTCTTAACAGCTTGACGGTCAATGTAAAAAGGGTAGCGTTTCTTAGTTACCGACTGTGTCCTAACCAACGCTATACACGTCATAATCGATCGTGTATGAAGCGTTCAGTAATTGAAACATCTATCGCAATATATTAAATGTCTTAACCTTTACAATTGCACGTCTGGTAACCTTTAGCAGACGGCGTTAATATCATATACCGTAACAATTCCCTGTACACCGGGGGAAAAAAAAATCGATAGATTTTTTTTCAATATCTATCCGACTTAACAATTTTTCAAAAAAAATTTAACACAATTGTGACATATGGCCGACGATGTTCTGAGTAGAACCGTGTTGCGGTCGTGTCAACTAACTATTTGTCATAGTCATCTAATCATAAATCACATTATTAATCTCAATATCCAATGATGTTGGGTATAATTCCTAGTAATTATATTGTGTAATGTACTAAGTCACTCTCTTAGTACCAGAAAAGTATATTAAATAATATACAATGGGTCTATTACCTCAAAGGTAGCTATAAGATTATTTTATTTTGTCAATATATATATTATATTATTATGCCCTAGGCATCTATTATAAATTGTAGTGCTACTTTATTGGACTATCACTGCATAATTATGCAATGTCCCATATTAACCTTAAATTTCAGAAAAAATTAATTAAATTAAATTACAAGTGTATTATTGCATATAATTATCATATTATTAATGTAATATTAATATATATTATGAGGACAGACAAGCAATGATGCAACTAAAGGGTACAAACAATGTTAAGACGCAAACAAGACATTTTCACAATTAAAAATGAATTTATGAACTAAATAAAATAAGCGGAAATGTCACAGACCAAATGAAGGGCAAGGTCTGACCGGAGGTCAACTGAATATTCAAGTACACAAAAAAAAATGACTGCAGAAAATGATGACGTCACAGGACTCATAACGGACAAAAATTTAACAATCATCAAATAAATGATAGTCAGAGGAGAATGGACGAAATAGTAACGAACATGGTACAGAACTGAATAAAATTATTAACTGAATACGAATAAAATACACCAATTATCTACGGGACAGTACAGCTAACGCAAATCGCCAAACGATAGCAGATTTGGACAACAAGTCCAATGTCAAACCTCAATGGGGTTTCCAAAGGTGCAATCGTTTAACTGCCCTAAGAAACGACCGAAATTAATTCAGGCATCGTGAGAGCCGCAGAATTTAATTTCAGTTCATCCTCCCTACCTCCCACGAATTAACAACAAATACATACGATGGAAAACAAATTTAACATATATACATGAAAATACATAGACATGCCTGATCAAAGCAAAATGGACTCAGCACTGTTATTTATCGACCGACAAAGGTCACACCTAAATGACTTATCTTTTGTGCTCAGTTCGGACTCCTGTCGATGACGGTATGCACCAACGGTGTAGAAGTGTGTCTGACTGTTTGCTCTTGATGCATATACAGGGTTTATTCGTTGACTTTGTTATTTTTTTCTCCGTAGAAACTAGGCTTGCTGCTGTCAACTTATGGCATGTACACGAACTTTGGTGACGTCACGTTGTTAGGGATTATACTGAGTACTGCGTCATAGGTCATAATTCAGCACATCATGTGATCGTCCTTCAAATGTAAACAATTGTTAATTTCCGAATTTTTTTTTTCGATCCCCAATCAATGGACACCATCTGTTGAAGGCGATCTTCTCTGTTGTTCTGGAACATTCAATTTGACAACAATGTTCCATATAATGTCAATAAAGTGGTTATAAATTCTGGCCATGTTAGTTGAGTTCTTATATGGTTTCATTCAATATTTTCATCGTGTCAATTGGTGTTGCTTTACGCGAATGCGGGGTGGGGTAGAAAAAACGTGTGAGCAAACATTTGAAAGTTGCAATTATATTGAACTTGTAATTCCATTGACTTGATAAGTCGGTTCATTGAGTCCACAAATATTTAATACAGTTTACACGTCAAGACGATTCATGCATGTTGATCACAAAAGTACATATTATAACTTGAAAATATATGGCATATATATGTAGATATCCTATCAGTCCTTGTCCAATAATCAAATTACTGTATGCAGATTGTCATAGCTGTATGCACGCGCGGTTGGGGTTTTCCAACGGCCGACAGTGAGTCTATGAGTCTGGCAAAATCAAATACTATGGACTGTAATTCATCCTTCCTTAATTTTCACTTTCGTACTGACCTTTAATCATTTCAAATCTTCGTAATAGCAATGGACTGACCCATGTCCGTACTTGCATAAAATATATCTGTATGGCAATACCATGCCCAACATTGGAAGGAAAGTCAGACGCGTCTTAACAGCTTGACGGTCAATGTAAAAAGGGTAGCGTTTCTTAGTTACCGACTGTGTCCTAAACAACGCTATACACGTCATAATCGATCGTGTATGAAGCGTTCAGTAATTGAAACATCTATCGCAATATATTAAATGTCTTAACCTTTACAATTGCACGTCTGGTAACCTTTAGCAGACGGCGTTAATATCATATACCGTAACAGTTCGATCGGCAGCTTCATCCTCCTAGGTTGATGTATTTATGTCCAGTGCCCTCATGTCTCTCTTGCACATATCTTTGAACCTCAGCTGTGGTCACCCAACTGTTCTTTTGCCATCTGCCAATTGTCCTTAGAAGATATCTTTCGACCATCTTCCATGCTGTGGACATAATATCATAGTATGATGATTTTCATCATGTGCAATGCTGTCAGGCTATTCTCCTCATCATCTGCTACTTATTTTGCCCTCTGTTTTTTTCTCATTTTTATAATTCATGTTCTCCAGTTACCATCACGTCCAGTGAAAGTGAAGTGCCTTCTGATCTGTGTGATTACATTTCTTTATTTATTAGCTTTTCATGAGCATTCTCCATTTGTTAATCTCAACCACCCATGGTATTCTTAACATTCTTGGGAAAAACCATATTTTGTGTTGCCTCCAATATACTTTCATAAATGGGTGCTTGCATAGAATATAAGGATTGAATGGTTTGGCATAGCAACCAATGTTGACCTGCTAGAACCAGGTAAATGCCATTGGAACAAGAGATGAGAGGATGCTACAATATACATATGTGGAAGTGAACCTCTGTCTGTGAGGCTAATTACACCCTCATTGACTGTTGAATTGACCCACACACTTTCAGAGATTCTCCTGTGGTGAAACTTGTTGAGAACCCAGCATTGCACACAAAGCTTGGAGAAGTCACTTGAGCTACAGATGTAATTCTTTGACCTGGTTGACTGCATGCAGGAGGATCTCCCTTTGGACCAGGGGTAGCTGAGAAGTGGCTCTGTGCAGGATGTGATAATTCCTTGGGAGAGCCCAGAACCAGAGCACAGTATTTTAGCTCTGCATAGTTGGAGAGCCCCCTTGGATGGCGGGGAATGCACAGTATGCCACGCGCTTCTTACTCCTAGCTTGGAACAAGATGTGATGATCCTTTGCAAGATAGGCTGGAGAAACGGGAGCTCATGACTTCAGCTCAGCACTATTCTGAATGGCAGAGAAGCCACAGGAAAAGCTTAGATCTACAGTGTAGATAATACCAAGGAGTCTTCAACTTCGTATTGGCTGCAAAAGAGCAAGAAGCTCAGCAGCCCTAGTTAAACAACTTACGGAATGTTGCCTGTTACATTATTCTATGCTTCACACTGACCGTTACAATCTTGTTTCTAAACTCAGAGCAGTCACAATGCCAACAGTAGAGCAGGTTCAACGTATTTTGAGAAAAGCTGATGCAGTCTGCTTTGATGTAGACTCCACAGTGTGTGAAGACGAGGCCATTGATGAACTGGCCAACTTCTGTGGTGTGGGACCACAGGTTGCAGAATGGTGAGAGAAGCACTTTGAAAGAATTTAATAATGCATTTTAGCTGTACAGTTTAAAATGTGCAAATATGTGGTGGCTGGAAAGGTTTGAGAATTTTCTTGATGGTAGATCTGCCAAGGTTTGTTTATTTGAAAATTTTTCCTCCACTGCATGCTTCTGGATTTGTGGCCTATGATGAGGCCTTTTATAATTTAGACAGGAAACCACTGGAGAAGAAGAAAAAAACAACACTCAAGTATCAACAGACAGGATATTGGTTACACAGATCTTGTGTACAAATTGAATAGTCATGCTGCACATTATAGGAGAACAGAACATGGAAGTGAACTCGTCACTTGTTTTGGATTTGTGGCCTATGATGAGACCTTTTATAATTTAAACAGAGAACCACTGGAGAAGGTGAACTCGATCAATGGAGGTCCTCATATTCATTATATTTCCTGCCAAGGAAGAATGTAGCTGGCCTTTGCTAGCTAGAAGATTTATTATCTTGGGGTCAGAAAGGGCACACAACTAATGTAGCAACTTTTTGTAGCGCACAAACAGCTGTGTACAGAACCCCTTGAGATAAGAATTTAATGCAGCAATGATGTTGCTTTTTGCACTCCTCTTCTTATTGGGTATAGATTTGATTATGAAATCATTATCATGAAATGGACTCTGACAAAACAGTTTGACTGTATTGGTTTTGCTAATGACATTGCCTGCCTGTCCCATAACTAATACCAGATTCAAGGCCAAATGAAAATATGGACAGGACAAGATTGGAAGACGAGGCAGTGTATCAAGTAAGGATACAAAAGGTAAGAGGGATTTTCACTGCACTGGGGTACTTTTAAAACAACAAAATGGCAAACAAGAAGTTGCAGGTTTTCATTTGGTTTGGTTTTGGCTTAAGGATCATCTTCACTGCACACGGACAACTCCATCAGTGCTCCGATGATCTCCTCCCTTAGATCACACAAGGAGGATCCCATGGTTCTCATTAATGAGTGCTTGCTCAGAATAGAAGGATAACAGTAGTATGACAGCTTGACCAATGTAGAACTGATGAAAAGAACCACACAGATAGTAGTGGAGGAGCAAAAGGTGAGGAAAAGACTTTGACAATGGACAGGATACATATTGAAAAAAAACCATTCGAAAGCTTCACAAGGTGGTGATTCTGGAGTCTCCAACATAAAAGAGATAGAGACATGAAAAACACTCAGAGAAGAGAACTGGAGACAAGACATAATGAAGATAAAGTAGACATGGAGAGAACTTAGCATTGGCTGTGAAAAATGATCAAACTGAGAGGCCCTAGTAAGGCAAGAACAGTATCAGCCGTGGAAAGGATTTTAATGGATAGCACAAAACAGGAAGACTTGGTAAGAATTCATGGCCTATGCTCCACAGGAACCTGAAGGTAAAGTATAAGAATGTTATTATCCATTACATTGTGCTTACAGTCTGTCAACATTTCTTTATTGTCAGGACAAAGAAAGCAATGGGAGGTGGCATTACATTTCGAGATGCTTTGACGCAAAGACTTAACATAATGCAGCCTACATACAGGGAGGTGAAAGACTTTATTGCAACGTTTCCACCAAGACTTAGTCCTAGCATTAGGTTTGTTTCATTAAAAAAGCTATATACTGTACAAATTAACATTTATTTTTAATGACATTTTTAACAGAACACCTTCAAAAACATGTTGATAAATGTTTGGATATTTGTGCACGTTCTCTTTCCTGTAACCTAAATGTTTGGATGTTTGTGCACGTTCTCTTTCCTGTAACCTAAATGTTTGGATATTTGTGCACGTTCTCTTTCCTGTAACCTAAATGTTTGGATATTTGTGCATGTTCTCTTTCCTGTAACCTAAATGTTTGGATATTTGTGCACGTTCTCTTTCCTGTAACCTAAATGTTTGGATATTTGTGCACGTTCTCTTTCCTGTAACCTAAATGTTTGGATATTTGTGCACGTTCTCTTTCCTGTAACCTAAATGTTTGGATATTTGTGCACGTTCTCTTTCCTGTAACCTAAATGTTTGGATATTTGTGCACGTTCTTTGTCCTGTAACCTAAATGTTTGGATATTTGTGCATGTTCTCTTTCCTGTAACCTACATGTTTGGATATTTGTGCACGTTCTCTTTCCTGAAATCTAAATGTTTGGATATTTGTGCACATTCTCTTTCCTGTAACCTAAATGTTTGGATATTTGTGCACGTTAACCTAAATGTTTGGATATGTGTGCATGTTCTCTTTCCTGTACCCTAAATGTTTGGATATTTGTGCAAGTTCTCTTTCCTGTAACCTAAATTTTTGAAACACCCTAGTGGTTACTGTCACCTACTTTTTCTGTCCAGATACATTTCAAGAAGATTCCAAAGCTTTTGGAAGATAATAATGATACTGTAAAAAATGATACTGTAAAGCAGTTCCCTTTGGCAGATCCACTGTAGGGGAGTGAAGTGTTGGAGACTTTGCTATACTAGGTTCAGCTATATGAGGTGGGGGTGACCAGTTCCCTTTATTTCTGCCTTTGCCTTCCCTAATTCATGACCAACATCAGGTACCCATTAACATCTAGTAACTTTGCCATAGAAGGCAAGTGATCTAACCACTCTGCCAATCAGATGCTTCAGTTGTAAAGGCATCCTGATATAAACTTGGGTCTTTTAAGGGGTAAAGTATCCCATGCTCCTTTCTTGTTTATGTTTCACTTCCTTGGGGGCACCGGGCCATCACCCTCTTGCAGGAATCTAGTACCAAAGTGCTTTACATGCTTCTGCAGGGGTGGTTTCTGTAGCAATCCTATATATAAAATCCCAGCTTTTTCTGTCAGTGTGTAACGCTAAGGGATGCAACTTTGGTTGAAAGTTAGACATTAATTGTATTGTTTCCCTTATATGTACTCTCCCGAAAATAGTAACACTTACCAAAGAAGAATGCGCAAATGACGGTGTGCACAAAAATATATTTATAGAATGTGTAATCATGTATACACACATTGGGATCCTCGCTGCTGCTACGTAGTTCGTGTACTGTGGTGATGCACAGTTGTTTTTTTAAAATACTTTTGAATAAGTAAAATTGCCGTTAAGTATTGGTGCTTTTGAATTGAATTCTCGTCTTATGACAGGCTTTGACACTAGTAAATAATAAGGTTGCTAGCTTCCTGCACATCCCTCCTTAGTCACCTTTTCTGATCCCATCTGTTTACTCCCCCTTACTGAGCCTTGCAATCAACATGGCAGTAAGTTAGTTGGTTTATGTGTCTAAACACATTAACGCTGTTCATAGCGAGGTTATTTTTTAACTAGCCTTTCCCTTTCCGTTTTCATCTGTTGTTCAGTGAAACAGGGCATCCGATTGACAGAGTGGTTAGAGCGCTGGTCTCTTGCAGCAAAGGTTCTACTCAGCTGTAAATGGGTACCTGACTTTGATATTGAGTTAGGGAAGGAGAAGGCAGCGGGGAAGTGAACTGGTCACCCCACCTCGAAGCTGGACCAAGTATCAATCAATCAATACCCTTTAGCTTCCCAAGGAGCATAGGCCTTCAACAAATACATGCCAAGTCCTCCTGTCACGTGCCAACCGCTCAAGGTCTTTCCATGTTTTCCTCATCATTTTCACTTCTGTGTCTAGATCTCTTCATCATGTGTTGTTTGGTCTACCTCTGCCTCTCTTTCCCTGGTTCTTCCAGAACAAGGACTGCCTTGAATGCTATCAGCAGGTTTCCTCAATGTGTCCTATCCATCGCCAGCGTCTTCTTCTCAACTCGTGTTCCACTGTCTCTTGTCATCAGTTCCACATTTGTGACTTTGTCATACCATTTCAATCCTTCTATTCTTCGCAAGCACCCATTTATGAACGTTTGTAGCCTTTTGGTTGTTGTTTTTGTTGTTCTCCATGTTTCAGAGCCATACAATTAGACTGACTTGACATTTTATTTGAAGATTCTTATTTTCATGTTGGACTTGATTTCCCTTGATCTCCATTTGTTTCCCAATGCAATGAAAGCTCCTCTTGCTTTTTTTATTCTTATTTTGATATCATTGTCTGTCAACTTTGTCTGTATTGCTGCAAAGATATGTGTATAGTTCTACATCTTTTAGTGGTGTTTCTTCAAGTTCGACCTTTGTTATCATTTCTTGCATTTATTCTCATTATCTTTGTCTTTTCCCTGTGTATTTTCAGACCCACTTGTTGTGACCTCTCATCCAGTATTTTTATTTTGTCTTTGTTATGAGTAAAATGCATAACGATTATTTGTGAAGTATCTTCAGCTTGACAGAGCTTAATTTCTTATATTTTATTACGGATTTACTCACAATAAACGGAAATGATGTCATGCCGGGAAAGAACTGTAGCAGACGCTAATTTAGCAGAAGTGGGGTTTTTATCGTCTGCAAGGAGAGATGCCGATTGTGTTTTAATGCGATAGGTCACATGTGTGTTTGCTCCTGCAGTCTACTGTGTTTTTACCTGAATTTTACCATCACTAGGGCACCAATATACTCTGTTAAGGTGTTCCTAGCTTCTTTGAATGTCAGGAAGTACTTTTTATTATTGTGTCGAATGTATCAAATATATTAAACTGTTGAGAATGCAAGGACAGCGTCTCCATAGCGGAACTGACTGCCTTATGACATTATGAAGACTGCATATTACTGCCATTGGGCGTGAAAATATTGATATAATTGATGGAGCTATGTAACTGTACATGAATAAAGTGTATCTTGTGAGCGTTGAAGAGGAGTTTCGCTTACATTGGAATTAACGTTGATACGTGTTTGTCGACATACCCCTATGTGTGTTTTTTGGCCACGGACATTGTTCCGATTATATATATTACTATAACTGATGGACGGCACGCATCAGTCTTGCATCTGATTATGGTTATGGGACAGAAGAGCCAAGTCATCTGCAAAATCCAGATTATCAAGCTGTTTAGTCAGATTCCATTGAATTCCATTTCTGTTGTGTGATGTCGAAGTTTTCATAACCCAATCTATTGCTAGTAAGAAAAGAAATGGAGACAAGAGGTATCCCTGTCGCACTCCCGTTCTAATCCCAAAAGGTTACAGTGAAGTCTAAATATTTCACTCCCCTACAGCAGTATCTGCTATGGGTCTACCTTTATCTAGTTCAATGTAACAGCACCACGCATTTTATTTCCGAGAACGTGGCCAATTCTGCATCTTTTTTGTTTGAGCTTTGAGCGGCAAAATGGGTAGAGCTCCTTGCTTTATTCGGTTCAAAACCTGGTAGCATCATGCTTCAGTCTGCCTAGCTGTAATTGGGTACCTGACTCTGCTGTGGAGGACAAAGGTAGCGAGGAAGGTAACTGATCACCTCACCCAAAAAAACCTATACTGAAACCTAGTATTGTGAAGTCTCTGACACTTCACTCTCCCACAGCAGTATCTGCTAGGGGACTACCTTCACCTTTGACCTCGGTGTTGTGTGATAGTACATGTTTTTTCTGTTTTCTTTTATAGAGTAATTATCTAGTTCCAGGCTTTGTAAGGGTGTGATTTTAATGCATTCAGTTAATTGTTCTGAGTTCATCTCTTCAGGGAACTTGTTGATGTATTGAAAACCAAAAACAAGAAGGTGTTCCTTGTATCTGGTGGCTTCCGTTGTATCATTTCACCCGTTGCTGCTGAGCTCGGCATACCCCAGGAGAACATATATGCTAATAGATTGCTTTTCAATGAAGGTATGCTGTATTACAGAACATAATAAAAAAATTAGAAATGTGTAGATATTACAGTGTGAATGCAGGTAATTATGAACATTACAAATTAATTTTTTTTGGTGTGAGTGAGAGAGAGAGAATCCTTGAGACTAATAGAGACCCAAAAAAATAATTATTAGACAACTGCCCCCAACCTACCTGACACTCTAAAACAGGGTTTCTTGACTATGGACCCCCTAAGGTCCCTGGATGGATTCTAGTGGGTCCTTGTACATAACTCAAGCAAATATGAATTTTATTTTCACCCAACATTTTTATTTGGGAAGTTATCGTAAAGCCCATGGCATAAAAAAGATTAAGAAACCCTGCTGTAAAAGGTGACTAAGGAATTTTAAGCATGAAGCAGAAGATGAGCATAAAACTGGCTATCTCTTTGTAAAAGTGCACATAAATGCTAGCACTGCACTTTCGGGCATCATGATCATTCATCATTACTTTTCTGCTCCTTTTGAAGCTTAGGTCTTCAGTCAGCTCATGCCTAGCTGTCCTGTTTTGTGCCATCCACTTATGTTCTTTTCATAATTTTCTTTTTTTCTTCTTTAGGTCTCTATGAGTTTTTGAGTCTTACTTAGTCGTTCCTCTTCTACCCTGGGGTGTAGAGGTTTGCCACCTTACTATCCTATTGACTGTTTTCCTCCTGGTCTGGTTCCAATCTAGTCCTCAGTCCCTCAGAGATTGTCTAATGTTGTCCTCCCAGTGAACTCTGGGATATCCTGGAGGTCTGGATCCCTAGCTCTTGGTTTCCCTTGTTTGACGTGTCGCTGATTTTCTCCCGTTCTGCTGACATGGCCAAGCCATCATAATTGGGAATGTTCCACCTGAGTCTGCAGAGGCTGGGTTTTGATGCCATGACATATCGTCTGGTTGCTGACCATGTCATTGTTGCATCAGCCACCACATTTCTGAGGTTTGGAGCTCGCTTTTGTGGTTGTATTCATTTCCCATGACTCGCATCCATAAGTCAAGAGAAGAACATAGGATCCCGTTACGAGCCCATTGAGGCATATTGGGAATATGGTGTTAGGCCCATATTTTCTTGACCATCTGCACACTAAGGGTGTATAAGTTTATAAACTAATAAAACGGTATTGAATCAGTTTTACAAATAACAGTTCACATGAGACAAGGGACGTTTCGGGTTTTACCCTTCGTCAGCCACAAACAGGTGACAAAGACAAAAATTACATATAGGTACTACAAAACTATACGATGAATAACAATACAAGAAAACCGTAAAATCTAAAAGAAATACTGAAACAAGAAAGTAAATAATCCAACGAAACGAAAAAAAGAAGAATAAACAAAACTGTGGAACTAGTTAAAGTTAGCTTAGCTCGATGCAAACAATCCGTGGAAGAAAGCGGTAGTCTCTTGTCACCTTTAAATTAAGGGGCTGCAGTAAAACTTGTAAGGAATATAAGTTTATAAACTAATAAAACGGTATTGAATCAGTTTTACAAATAACAGTTCACATGAGACAAGGGACGTTTCGGGTTTTACCCTTCGTCAGCCACAAACAGGTGACAAAGACAAAAATTACATATAGGTACTACAAAACTATACGATGAATAACAATACAAGAAAACCGTAAAATCTAAAAGAAATACTGAAACAAGAAAGTAAATAATCCAACGAAACGAAAAAAAGAAGAACAAACAAAACTGTGGAACTAGTTAAAGTTAGCTTAGCTCGATGCAAACAATCCGTGGAAGAAAGCGGTAGTCTCTTGTCACCTCTTTTTTTTTTAAATTAAGGGGCTGCAGTAAAACTGGTAAGGAATATAAGTTTATAAACTAATAAAACGGTATTGAATCAGTTTTACAAATAACAGTTCACATGAGACAAGGGACGTTTCGGGTTTTACCCTTCGTCAGCCACAAACAGGTGACAAAGACAAAAATTACATATAGGTACTACAAAACTATATGATGAATAACAATACAAGAAAACCGTAAAATCTAAAAGAAATACTGAAACAAGAAAGTAAATAATCCAACGAAACGAAAAAAAAGAAGAATAAACAAAACTGTGGAACTAGTTAAAGTTAGCTTAGCTCGATGCAAACAATCCGTGGAAGAAAGCGGTAGTCTCTTGTCACCTTTTTTTTTTTCTTTTTTTTTTTTAAATTAAGGGGCTGCAGTAAAACTGGTAAGGAATATAAGTTTATAAACTAATAAAACGGTATTGAATCAGTTTTACAAATAACAGTTCACATGAGACAAGGGACGTTTCGGGTTTTACCCTTCGTCAGCCACAAAACTTACACTAAGGGTGATGTGGTCAGCATCACGCCGGCCGCCTTAACTTTCCCAGAGTTGCCCTGGTACTCACTTCATGAGGATGGGTCCACCCCGGAGCCGTTTGCGGTCTAAAAAGTCCCACCTCAACTGGGGATCGAACCATGGACCACTGAGCTAGGAAGCCAGTGTACTAACCATTGCACTACCGTGGCTCCTAAGACAAGAACATAGGTGGAGTGGTATACAGCCATTTTCAACTTCTTGCCAATTTCTCTTTTGCTGAGGAGTCCTCGATTTATGGCCTGAAAAAGTCTCACTGCTGCTGCTCTTTGGGTAGCCAACTCTTCTTTGATGCCGCCCTTCCAGTCTTTGACAGCTGTGAGGTATTTCAAGTGCTGAGGTATTAAAACTTGCACCACGACTGTTCTTCCAGCATGATCTAATGCCTTGTTTCACACAGTCCAAGGATATAATTTTTGTAGTATTTTATTTCTTCTGCTACCTGTGCAGTTTTCTGTAGTTATTTTAGTGTTCAAACATTTCAGCTGCCCAATCAGGAGATTTTCCTAGAAAAAAAAAAGGTGGATCAGCAGCCTAGAGTCCCATTTTAGTTTTCTCTGGACTGCATCATAAAAGATAAAGGTAGTTCTGTTGCAGGGGAATGAAGTGACAAGAGACTTTACTATATTAGGTCAATAGCAGAGTCAGGCATCCAATTACAGCTGGGTAGACTGGAGCGTGATGCTGCCAGGTTTCGATACCGAAACACAGTAGAGGGAAGTGTATTCAGGTATAGTGTAATTAAAAATTAATAATGGTTTTGCTTGAGTCCTTTAGACATTTACGGCAGGTCTAGGGATCACATATTGATAGATATTTTAATAGATCATCTCTGTTACTGCCAGATTCAGTCAGGGCAGTCTAACTTGATTACAATTTTTCTCTTAAAAACCAGATGGCAGTTATGCTGGATTTGACACTAATGAGCCGACATCCCAGGCTGGTGGAAAGGCAATGGTGGTTCAGCATATTAAGGACAAGTATGACTTGAAGACCGTAGTTTTTGTCGGTGATGGTGCCACAGATTTAGAGGCTTGTCCTCCTGCAGTAAGTCTCACTTCAGTGTTGAACAACAGTGTTGTTTCTTCTTGTTCTGCATTCAGTTTGTAGTAATGCTAAATCTGCAGGCCTATCGCCAGGACAAAGTCTACAGTCTTTTCCAGGTCGGCGCAGCAGCCTTATAGCTTCTGCCTGAGCTCAGCAACACCCTGGCCAGGTCAGATGTCTTGGGTCATCATGGGTTGGGCAGTTTTGGAGAATGTGTGTGGAGGTCTGGATTCCAGTTCCACCTGGACATTAATTTGTATGAGATATCCTGAAGCGATAGAGGTGGCCAAGTTATCTGCAGTGGTCAGTTCTCAGGCGGAAAATGATGGTCTGTGGGTGTCTGATAAGTGGGTGGCTTGGGTCATCTCAGTTGTATATATCACCTTCCTCCTTCCACTGATTTTTGTAATTTTTACTAAACGAACAAACTGCTGAGCATGTTCTACAGGATTGTCCTCTGTATGACCAGTTAAGAAAGATATACTGGCCCAATGACTCAACACTAAACTCAAAGCTATATGGAGCTAAAGAGGAACTTCAAACAACAGTCAAATTCATCATGAGAACTCGTCTGATGGTGTAAACATCAAAGATGCGATCGCAAGAAGAAGAAGAAGTAATTTTTACAATGTTTAAAACATAAATACACTCAATGTGCATGTGCAGAGCACAACATAACAAGTATGTTTTTATGATTTAACTCATTAACTACCGCAAGCCGCTGTCAGCGGCTCACAACATAATCACATTTGGACCGCAAGCCGCTCAGGGCGCCAATCTAATTTTAGTAATAAAACGAATGAAAAATGTACTGAAACACTCTCTGATCTGGTTCGAGATTTTAAGTTGCCACCGGAAAACTAATTCCCAAAGCATGGTTGTTGTAGAACACTGAAAAATTGATATTATGTTCATATTTTTCAGCGTTTTTGGTTAGTTACCAAATCGTGTAAAACTGTTTACCGTGGCAACTAGTGCTAGGACTACAAAAAATGCGTGTACATCTCGTCTAACGGCTGAATAGGATAGAAACATGTTTCAACAATTGACTGAAAGATCTAGCGACGAGGACAAGAGTGAAAACGGTGTGCACATTGATTGAAATTGTGATTTTGATAGAGATGGGGCGCAAGCAGTTATAATTGTGAAAATATTGCAAGTCATCGGCCATCGGAGGGCCGTTAAATAGCAACAACCTCTATTAGAGTTGCAACCAATGTTTATTCTAATAGTACATTCATTTATCTTTAAAATGACGTGTAATTCATAAAAATCTGTAAACAATTACGAAAACTACAGCTTATTTTGTGCAAACACCTACAGGATGAAAATGGGAAAAAAAATTTAATTCGGCCACAGTGTGTTTTTTAATTTGGTAGTTAATGTGTTAAGAGACCGCCTACAGAACTGTAACACAGTAGTGTTAAAATAAAAAGAACTCTTAACATGTAGCAACAAACACAGGTGCAGCAGTAGGGGGCGGTTGTTTTTTGTTGCCGTGATTTATGAAGCAGTTTTAAGTGTCCAGGGGTCTCGAGGGGGAGAACAAGAGCGCTGCTCCCTCAGGGACGTCGTAAGAGGCGGCTAATATGAAGTCGTGCATGGGGCTGGTAACCTTATCATGTAAAACTAGCTGCTACAGAAACTTCCACAGTGAGAGCATGTCATTGCTTTGATGCAGGCTTCCTGCAGGGGGAGCTCCTGCTCCAGAGGGAGCGAAGAAGAAAGAAGTAGTAGAAGTAATTTTAATAGTTAAAGGTAGTACTAGTTGTGGCAGTACATGTTAGGTTATCTCATTTTTCATTCCCACACTGAAATGGAAATTTTAACTATAGTCTTTAATTCTTTGTTTCCACAGGATGCATTTATAGGTTACGGTGGCAATGTTGTGCGGGAGAAAGTGAAAAATGCTGCAGCTTGGTTCATCACTGATTTCAATAAGTTGATAGATGTATTATCAGATGATGCAAGATCTGACTTTTAAACGTTGTGTTTGTTTAAGATATGAAAGTATAACTACTTACTAGTGAGATATAGCGCACAGAGATAAATAAAAGTTGTGTGATAGAAGTGTAGTAGAACAGTGAACTTAACAACAAAACATATCTTCACCAGGGCCACGGTAAACATAAAAGCTAAAAAGAAGAAAGTAAGTGATAAATGTTATGTGACATTGTAAAGTTGGTAACTTATCTGCATTTCAAAGAAATTTTTTAATGGAGTTTTAATACTTATTTTGGTATTTAAAAAAAAAAATGTAACATGTGATATCAAATAGTATCTTAAGGTCACTTAAAATGTATTTGAAAGTGGTGATGTATTTTACAACATCCCTTATGACTGAAGTCTAAAATTTTCTCGGAATTTGACATTTTAGATGTACTGTCCCCTAACAAGTGTAACTTTTAATAAAAATTTTCAGTTTTAATAATTATAAAGCCAATTTTTGTAATGCCAGTATCTGTATATCTCAGCTATCAACAAATCACTAATTTCATGGGAAAGGTAAAGGATCCCGTTTACATGCCCATTCAGGCATATTGGGAATATGGTGTTAGGCCCGTATTTTCTTGACCATTGACACACTAGAGGTGAAGTGGTCAGCATCATGCCAGCGGATTTAACGTTCCCAGAGTTGCTCTGGTACCCAGTTCATGAGGCTGGGTCGACCCCAGAGCCGTTTCCAGTCTAAAAAATCCTACCTCAACTGGGGATCGAACCATGGACTTTTGAGCTTGGAAGCCAGTGCACTAACCACTGTGGCTCCTAATTTCATGATACTGTGCTAATAAAAACAATTCTTTGACGCACATGGATAGTTCAGCTATGTGTTGACGAGCTGGGCTATAAAGCCCTTCTTCGCTGCCTCATACCACTGCATGGTAGGGCACATTGTTACTACTCTTCACTCCTTTTTTAGGCCTCGGTAGCAAACGAACAACGTGGCATGACACTGTGAAATTAGCAACATTTCAGTGTTAAGAAATTGATATCACAATGGAGATCTTTTAAAGGCTTTTGCATTGATGAAAAATTATTAAAATTGATACCTTTGATGAAAGGATTTGCATGTTTGAAGACACTGTATGAAGTATCTTAGAAAATACTTCACCACCTTAAAATGTGTTTCAAATGTACTTAAAGTAATTTTGATGCATGTACTATTTGGTAGCCAAGAGGGCTATTTGATGAACTACTGAAAATATGAAACCATCGAAATATATTTACACACACACACAGAAGATTGAACATCTGAAACAAGTGAAGAAAAGAACAGATTTTGTTATTTTAATTATTTTATTCTATGTTGTGTAATCTGACTAGAGATGTTAGCTCTTAGATCTGTATTGTTATTGTTTAACTAGGACTGCTGAGCTGTACGCTCATTAGCAGCCAGTACCAAGTTGAAGTCTCCTTGGTATTATCTACACTGTAGATCTAGGCTTTTCCTGTGGCTTTTCTGCCATCCTGAAAAATGTTGAGTTGAAATCATAATCTCCCGTTTCTCCAGCTTGCTTGCATTTAAAGGATCATCACATCTGGTCCCAAGCTAGAAGGAAGAAGCGTGTGGCGTGCTGTGCATTCCCCGACATCTAAGGGGGGTCTCCAAATAAGCAGAGCTAAAATACTGTGCTCTGGTTCTGGGCTCTCCCAAGGAATTTTTACGTCCTACACAGAGCCACTTCTCAGCTCTCCCCTGCCTATCCTGGGTCCATAGTGAGATCCTCCTGCATGCAGCCAACCAGGTAAAAGCCAGAGTTACTAGATCTGTATCATCAATGTCATGTTTAGGTCATACGAGATCGGGGCCATACATTGAATGCACATGTGTAAAAGGAGTAGTGCTGCTGAAAATGTAGGATCACGTTACATGCTGTATTAAATTTCACTTTTATTAAGTCGACAGACGTGCTGTTATCAACAACTTTTAATAAATAAAATCAGCCTTTGCCAAATAATCTGATTAAAAGTTGTGAATGAAGCCTGCTTAAAGGATTTACGTGCTCTTCCATGGTTTCTGTAGGAATTTTTTTTTTTGGATGAGGAGGTTGTCAGTCTCATGCACAACCTCATATTAGTCACCTCGTACAACACCTAAGAGCATTAGTCCTATTCTTTGTCTCATAAAAGACACCATGGAACTACACGAGGTCAGCTGTTTAATACTACACCAATAGTAGTGTTTTAAATATGGACATTCATCATTAGTCAGATCTTTTTGAAAGGTCCCGCATTATGAATGTAAGTTATGGAAATTTGTCATGCCCAGTGAAGTTCCAGAGATCTCTGAAGAGGTGATGAAATAACAAGACTAATGCATCCTCAGGCATGACTACAAGGTGAGACTATATGAGGGCAACCTCATAATGTAAAACTAATTGCCGTATAAACATGCGCTGGAAGTGCATGCACCAGCTTGAGGCAGGCTTCCTGCAAGAAGACCAGCTGCAGTGGATGCTCCGTGTGGAGTGCAAAGGAAAATGAAGTTGATAATAAAATTTTTCATTGATAGAATCTTCATATAGGAATAGTGGAAATTATTTAACATGATTAAAATATTATGAGTGTAAGTTATGAATGTTTCAGAAGGGTGAGTTTGTAAGCCTTGATGAAAATCCTTTAAACGGATATTCAGAAATTAGCTTATCTTGTGTGTTAGATTTTAGTTAGTCGATAATTATTTGTTCTCTGTGAGAACAGACAGCTCTGAAGTTATGCAAGCATTTTTGCAGCATTATCATACGTCATAAAGTGGGTCTTTTTGCTGCTGATACTCATTAAATACAAGTGACCTGGTTGTTTATGATCAGTTTTATCTATAAACGGTTTCTATGTAACTGAATATTCATAATATTTTTTGCCTTCAACATTATTGTCAGCATTTAACTTTTTCCTCTTTGTTTTTTTTAATCGTGCTTCATTTTATTATCCCTCCCTTTTATTATTCATCAGCTTTTTTTTGTGTATTTGTGCATATGTTGGTTCTTTCATAATCTTATTTTCTGTCTTTTTCTCTTGTGTTGTTCTTAGCATTTATTATAACGTAGTAACCACAGTGGTTCTTTATTCCTCTCCATTCTTTATATGCCTCTTCAGTGATAGGAAACTGTACAGAGTAGCTACAAAAGGGGATCTCATCATCAGATTTAGTCCTCCCTTCAGATATGTGTTTCTGCCCTTTTATCTCCTTAACACCCTAAGATGGACTGGCCCACTTGGGTCATGACTCCCAAATGTCAGCTTCCTATTCAGCTGGACACAGGTATACCATTTATGAAAGGAAAGTATATCGTTTTCATAATGCCAGCATTTCACGTATAAACAAACTGTAAATGTGCTACTATGACATAAAAACAAAATGCTGATATATGTTCTGTATGCATGATGAAATTTTCTCATTTTTAAAAGTTTTAACGTGATGTATCATTATTGAACACAGGTAAAGAACCCAATATAATTGGAACAGGATGTGCTGAAATTTTAGTTGGAGGTGGGTAGAACACATTAATAAAGCCATCTTTTAGCGTCACAAGGATCTGGAATCTCTTGGATAGAATAATAAAGGATTCCAAAACACATGAAAACAAAGTGAATGGTAGACAGAAAGTGAGGTGCATGGAAAGTACTGAACTGGCTGGCTAGGAGAGATCTGGTTGTAGGCCTGTGCTTCTGCGGGAACTGAAAGGCAGAGAAAGGATAAACGGTGTGGAGTTTGCATGTCACGTTACCACTTTGCATTACAGTAATATGAGGCTGAGCTTTTGCTAGAACATTTGCCTTTCGGTGGCCAAAGTTACAGAGTTCCGGGATCAAAACCTGGTAGTGTCACGCTCTAGTCTACCGAGCTATAAATTGGTACCTGACTGTGCTCTTGAATTAGGGAAGGTAGAGGTGGCAAGGAAAGGAACTGGTTATCCCACCTCATAAAGCTGGACGTAGTATGGCAAAGTCTCTAACATTCACTCCCCTGTGGTAGTATCTGCTATGGGACTATCTTTTTAATATGAGGCCGTATGTGAGCAGGAATATCTGTTGAATGAACCAGTAGTAGTTTTTGCTGTTGTTCATGTGTGTTTAGTCACGTTTTTAACACATGGTTTGACTAAGCTAAATATATCTATTCTATCTAAATCAGGGTTTCTTAACATGTTGTCCCCGTACTCCTTCTGGGGGGGGTTGGTGGTGTCCATGAATGAATTCTAAGGGATCTATGTACATAAACTAAAAATTTTAATTTTAATTTCAGCAACACATTTGCTCTGAAAGTTATCATAGATTTTTTTTGCATTTAAAGAAATATTTTTACTTTAATGATTGTTTTGATATTTCAGTATGACTGGTTAAGCTTCAAGAGTTTTCTTTGTAATAAAATGTATTATTTGTATGCACAAATTTTAATTATGTATCTATGTACATTTTTTAAAGAAGGGGTTCATAGCTTTCACCAGACAATCCATGTGGTCTGTAGCCTTCAGCGGACAATGAAAAGGGGTACATGGCACAAGAAAGGTTAAGAACCCCTGACCTAAATGTTTAGTACTCAGGTGGTGTTCACATTTTATGTGATGACATAATAAAAGATCACATTTGAAGAACAAGTGTTATTGTTGTTTTAGTGTACTTTTTGGGGATATGGTATGGGTTCAGATCCAAGTGAATGCCATTAGTGATTGTACCACAAGTAAGTATACACCTACCTCTGCATTAGTCATAATGTAAAGATTTTAATTTTTTTATTTATTTGAGGCATCTGCCTCAAGGGAACATTGAGAACATTACCTTCAGTTCTGTCTATCTTCTACAGGTTTTCCCCTAAGAATTGAAATGCAGTTTGTATTGTGATCAACAGGGAATGAATGTTCTTAATGAGATTTAATAACAAAGGAATGTGTGGATGCTTTTGGTATGTTACAGAGAAGCTGGGCGGATGTTTTTTTTTAATTATTATTATCTGTTAACTGAAAGGTGAAGTGATGATTATGTTGGGAGATTTTTCCATGAGGATTTAATGAGATTTTTGTTGTAATGAACAGAGAATGAATGTTTATTTTGAGATTTTGGTGGGTGCTTTTGATATGTTAAGGAGGAGGTGGGTAGATGTTTTTTTTTATTTTATTATTATCTGTTAACTGAAAGGTGAAGTGATGTTTATGTTGGGAGATTTTTCCATGAGGATTTAATGAGATTTTTGTTGTTGTAATGAACAGAGAATGAATGTTTATTTTGAGATTTTGGTGGGTGCTTTTGGTATGTTAAGGAGGAGGTGGGTAGATGTTTTTTTTTTTTTATTACGCTAGGTTGACTGGAGACCAACGGGCTGATCACCCGTTTGCCAGTCACTTCGATTACGGAAACAACAGCAGATGGATTGATTTGCCATTGCCCTAAAGACGCCAATAGGCGTGATGGGAAACAATGGCAAAGAAAACCTATCTGCTGTTGCCCTATGACGCCACTAGGCGTAATGGCCACTGACTGCTTTGACGGTCGGTGGCTAAGGACGGAAGAAGAAGAAGAAGGTTGACTGGAAGGTGAAAGGATGTTTATCTTGGGATCTGTAGACAAAGAGTTGGATTTTTTTTTTTTTTTTTTACTGGTGCCTTTTAACAGCCTCCTGAAGCCCAACCCATGTGCATGCTGTAGGAGGTGGAAACAGGACGAAGTAAGGAATTGCTGGGCTTGGGTGAAGTATGTTGTGGGTTATCCCATGAGACCTCTACGGTTGCTATGAAGGCAGGGGCCAGGTCACCCTGAAAAGTCACTGGCCAACTGGGATATGGTGTTGCAAGCTGACAGTGGTTATTCAGCTGTTAAGAAAACTAAACAGGACTACAAATGGACAGATTTCAATGGAATTGCGACCGCAAATATTAAAAGATTATGAGAAATGAATTATATTAAAACGGTGACATTGAATGTTAGTGGGCTTGGCAGCATGGAACCAAAACTAATGAGATTAAAGAAAAAAAACCTTTTTGACAAGAGATAATTATGTTTTACATTGGCAATGAGGTTCATATGGGCTTTTTGTAGCAAAGCATTGAGAAGGAAAGGGATAGATGTTTTTTTTATTTCATTGCATGAGAAGAAATTGAGTACATGCGTTTTTGTCTGGGCCTGTTGACGCAGAGGTGGGTTAAACGTTTTAGATACAGACAAGGGATGTCTTTTATTAGGATCTACTGACAGTCGGGTGTCTTTTTTTAATCTATTGACCAGAAGGTTCATGTGTTTTTAATAGAACCTATTGAGGTGGATAGACATTTTTGGTTGTTATATCTTGGCAAGGAACTGGGGGAATGCTTTTGTTGGGATTAATTGACACAGATGTGTGTGGATATTTCGTGATAAGGACAAATGTTCTATTGAATTATTGGGGGGGGGGGGGGGGGTTTGGAAGTTTATCAGCCAGGAAGTATGCAGATGTTTGTCAGTTTACTGGCTAGACATCAGGCTAGTTTATTGACTGGAAATTAGGCTTGCTTGTGTGAAAGTTTATTGATCTAGAGCAGGCAGATATTTTTGTGGATATTTACTCAGAAGTAGGTAGCTGTTCATTAACTGGGAGGTTGGAAAATGTATGGATGGAATGTTTACTGACGTTAGGTGAATGTTATTATGGGTATAGGAAAATGTATGTTTAGAAACCCTGGGGTTGTGGCACATACCAGATACATCATAATAATACAGAAGGTGAATCATCATAAACGCAATATAATACACAGAACTAAAGTATATTTGTATAAAATAACAACCACTGACAACTTGAATTCAATACCAAACCTTAGTCAACTTTTGTTAATTAATGTTTTCTCAAGCAAAATTGAGAAGAAGCAGCCGCAGAAGGCTGAATAATCCATTACACTCATGATTACTGTCAAACATAAAAAGCTTATATTCATATAACAGTTATTATAAAAATTTAACATATTTTAAATTATTTCTCTGTCGTTTTGTAGTTATGAATATAGTGTGTTTAAAATATTGATCTTCAAAAATCTTTGAATGTTGATGCAGTTTATATTCAAAAGATTTATTCTTAACTGCCTACAGCTGTATGAAAAAATGTTGAAAGTTACTCCTGGAATAATCGGACCTTCAGATCATTGGCACTGAAATGGAGAAAGTTGTACCAAATACAGTAGAAACATTTTTTTTTAAAAACATGCAAGGATGTGTTCTGTCATGTATTTATAATGCCAAATGCATCGCTGTTTGAAAAGAAAGACAGTGATGTTCAAAATAAATAAATAAGCATCCTGTCTTAAAGTATTGTCACAGAACCAACCAGAGATAAATGTCGGGAGAGTACTTTTTTTAATTGGTGGCAGCAGACCACTGGGTTTTTTCGTGGTATCAAAGAATGCTTTTAAGTTAAGGCAGTCACATTTTTAAAGCAAACTTTGATTTTAAATATTGCTCAACATTAATACACTGTCACTTTTCATCACAAAACCCCAGACTCCCACCCCATGTGCTGTCACAAATCTTTTACAACCCCCTTTCCCCAATTTTTTTTATTGTAACACTGAAAAGAAAGAATATCATGGAATGTAAATTAGTTAACTAGTGCAGAGAAAATAATAATCTTAGTGTTATATAATCATTTATTTACAAAGACTGCATTGCTGGTAAATTTTACTTAATTTTTTAGAAGTATCGTTCATATTGGCTTAATATATATCAAACAATAAAAAATTTAATTAAATGTGAAGCAAATACATCCGTAACCTTCATTTCTTACGTTAAAGTTTCGTAAGATAATGTGGTAATTTCCTAATGCTCTTCGCCGAACGCTCAGCAGTGAATGTGTGTATAATGTGTAAGTTTCATACCATTTAGAGTTAGGGTTAATGTTAGGATTAGGGTTAACCTTAACACTAATCCTAACTCTAAATGGTACGAAACTACAAATAGTATACACATATTCACTGCTGAGCGTTAGGCGATGTTAAACTTTAGAGCAAACCCACAAAAATTCAAGAGTTGAAAAACTGAAATAATTATTTCTCTTCGTTATCATTATTCAATGGCAAAGTAAGATGCTCCTCCATCGAACGAACTAGAAATCCGTTTGCTTCCAGATCAATATAGTTTATTGGAAATGTCTGTATTATATTAAAAAAGAAAGTATAAATATCCGATATTTCAGCTGAGATTATAATATTAAAGTAAGTCGTCCTCGAGGGAGCTGTTAACTATGGTAAATAAAAGTAGTCTATGAGTTTTGAGGCTCCACAATCTTTTGTGTTCCACATCATTTCTGAAAGAAGCGAACCATTGTCACATTTTGTGCGTGACGTCACATTCTTTGAAACTTACACCCCCCTCCCGTTAAAATAAAAACCTCTATCGTCACACTTTGTCACAAATTATTTAATCCCTTACCTCTCTACATGATGTCACATGTGGACAGACCCAAGTCACCCCTATATAATGTATTTGGTAACAATTACACTGGTATACACACATTTTGGTGCCTTAAATTTTATAGCTGTTCTTGGGTAATTTTGGGTTGCTGATTCCAAAAATGTAATCAGATTTTTTCTATCAGCTCTAGTTTTTGAGATAACTAAGAATGACCATATTAGTAGGGCAATTGTTATGTACAATCCTAGAGTTAGGTGCTATCAGTGGCATTTTGACTTTAGTCTGCATTCATATTATATGTAATTACTGTGCATATATTACCAAAAATGTAATAAAACTTTATCACTAGCATTTGTTTAGTCAACACGCAAAAAGGATCTTTTCGAGGACTTTCTGGAATGTGATATGCTCGGACAGTCACGCTTAAGGGTCCAACAGTAATCTGCCATCATGTGGGCATCCCAAAGTCCCTGGTATCTCTCTTCCATTGTTTTTATATCTTGGTGAAATCTTTCACCTTGCTCCTCACTAAAGTCGCCAAGATTCTCTGGAAATAAATGTAAATGGTTATGGAGGTAGTGCAATTTTATGCTCATGTTGCATCCAAGTTCACAAAAAACTCGACAGCATGTTTCCAACTAATTCAGAATAATTGTCTGCTTTAAAGTTACCCAGAAAGTTTTGCACAACTAAAACAAATGATGACCAGGCTGTGGACTCTGTTTTGTTCATGGAATCAATAAAATTTGGATCGTTTATTAACTTTCTAATTTGAGGTCCATCAAAAATTCCAGCTTTAAGTTTGTCTATGCTCAATTCTGGAAACTTTCTGCATAAGTAATTAAAACAGGTACCATCTTTGTTCAGTGCCTTAACAAATTGCTTCATCAAGCCAAGCTTTATATGTAATGGTGGCAGTAGAACTCTTTTTCGATCAATGAGAGGCTTATTGACAATATTTTTTTCTCCAACTTTAAATTCATCCCTCAACGGCCACTGTTTTTTTGTCCAGTGCATATCTTTTGCCCTGCTATCCCACAAACATATAAAGCATGAATATTTGGTGAATCCCATTTGCTGGCCAAGCAAGAAGTTCATCATTTTAATATCTACACAAACCATTCAGTTATGTTCTAAATACTTCAATTTTTCCAGAACTGTGCTTATTGTAGCATACTCCTCCTTCATTGTAGTAGAATGAGCAATTGGGATTGAGCCATATTTGTTACCATTGTGTAAGAGAACACCCTTCAAACTTCTTTTAGAGCAGTCAATGAAAAGTCGCCACTCATCTGGTGAATAACTTATACCCATTTTGTTAACAAGACCTACATTAGTGCAAAACACAAGGTTGTTTTCTTTACAAAAGAATGGAATAAAACCTTGCTCTCTGCTGCGATAAAATGTAACCTTTGTTTCAGCAGTCAGTAATTTTTTTTCTTTCAATCTTGAAGCCAAAAGTTCTGAAGATTCCTTGGAGAGATATAGATCTCGGATTAGATCATTTAGTTAAGCTGGTCGAAGCGTTGAGCATCTGAAAAATCATCTTCGAAATCACTATCACTGTCACTTGTCGTTCCACATGCCACTGCTGTCTCATCTTCTAGCAGGGAATCCGAAATCTGACTGAAAGTTGGAATTGGTATGTTATCTTCGTGTGGAACAGGTCGCCTAGCAGAATCTAAATCTGGATATTTCCACTTTTTGTGATTTTTTCCATTAATTCCCTTAATATTCACAACACAGAAATAAGTTGTTCTTGGGCTCTCTCCAAACCATTGGAATTCCAAATTTTAAACACTTTCTTTTCCCACAAGTCCACTGTCGCAGGTGTTCAACACATGTTTTGCAAACAATATGAGGAGCCCAAGACTTGTCCTGGTCACCTAGTTTTACTTTAAAGTAAGCAAAGTATGCCTTTTTCACAACAACAGTAAAATGCTTCCTATGTTCTTCTTTGAAAGTGTACTCTCCACAAATATAACAAAATAAATGCTGTGAAAGAAAACATGCTCTTCTTGAAGGTGATGCCATTCTCTGTTAGAAGTGTAATAAAATAAGTAGCATACTAACATGCATGCAGTGGCTTAAAATCTAAAAAAGGCAAGTCTGGGAAGATTCTTGGAAAACTGAAACTGAGAGTAAACAAGCAGTTTTCTTTTGTAAAGGACTAGACAAGCAAATTTTACATTTATAACAATTTGTAGCCTAATTACAGGGATTGTAAAATACAAAAATGTCTGTATCTCAAAAACTAGAGCTGCTACAGACAAGTAAATGTGATATTTGGATTGAGCAGGCCTCATGTATGTACAATCAAGAGTAAAATGTTTGGCACCCAAAAAAATTTTTTTTGTCTAGGGCTGTGTTATAAAAGTGGGTCCCTAGAACTTGTGACAGAATTTATTTTGTGATATGTGATGATTAAATTTCCAATGACGAGATTTGTTTAAATGTGACTTGTAAATCTTCCATTTAATGTGATTATGACTACTTTATGGTATTTTAATTTTAAATTGTTTGCTGTACTTCCATATAATGTAGCTAAACATTTAAACAAATAAAGAGGGGAAACTCGAGGCCTGTAAACAGTAAATAAATAAATATTACACACATAAAGGTATATAAAGTAGCTGTAGTGTGTAGGAAAAATATATCAACGTAATCTGGCGGGACTTCCAACAGGGTGTGTTTTGTCTGTGTTATTTCTCTTCCCTCTGAATGCTTGTTTCTGGTTATCATCTACATCAGCGGTTCTTAATCTGTGGTCCGGGGGCCACGATGTCCTCACATGGGGGCCGCGAAGGCTTGAAGAAATGTTGTGAGCTTTTACAGTTAAAATAGAATTAAAGAATGAATGAAAGAAAGTAAAGGAAGCAAAGAACGAAATCTTAATTTCTCTCGCTTGTTTGTGTAAAACTTGGCTTTTCTAACCTCCTAAAAACAAAGAAAAGAAAAAAATTGGTTATGAAAATAACTGTTTGATAGTAAAGAATGTACTCAGCGCTTGATACTTCACGGTGAGAACATGCAAGCGAATGACGCTGAGTGGCTGAGGGAAAGCACGTGACATTTCTTGCTACCGCGCATACAGCCAGAAGCCGCCTTCGTAGCTGCACTGAACTCTAAATCTTGAGTTAAGTCTTGGTGGTCCGCGGCAACAAAAGATATTTCTTGTGGAACATGAAGCCACCACTGCGGAAGCCTACGTCAAAGCACACATTGTTGCAGCGGTGGTTTCTGAAGCACTTTTTTTTACATTATGAGGATGCCAGCTCCATGCACAACCTCAAATTAGTCACCTCTTACAGACCGTTTGAAGGAACAGTGAGCCTGTCTATTCTTTATTTGTCTCACCACCAGAGAAACCGGGAAACGTCATTCAAGCTGTGTTCGTGTAAAATGTTTCGCGGTATGTCTACTTGTGTGTGCGTGTTCACTAATAATCACGTTTCATTCTTCCTTGTATTGTTTCTAGTGACGGGTATACGTTATTAGTAAATAAAGAAGGCAGCCGCTGTAAAGCTGGTAATGGAAGTAATTTATATATATATAAATAAATCAATCAATACCATTTAGCTCCCCAAGGAGCATAGGCCTTCAACAAACACATGCCAAGTCTTCCTGTCCTGTGCCATCCGCTCAAGTTCTTTCCATATTTTCCTCATCATTTTCACCTCTGTTTCCAGTTCTCTTCTCCATGTGTTTTTTGGTCTACCTCTGCCTCTCTTTCCCTGTGGATTCCAGAACAAGGACTGTCTTGTAATGCTATCAACAGGTTTCCTCAATGTGTGTCCTATCCATCGCCAGCGTCTTCTTCTCAATTCTTGTTCCACTGGCACTTGTCTGGTTCTTGTCATCAATTCCACATTTGTGACTTTGTCATACCATTTCAGTCCTTCTATTCTACGCAAGCACCCATATATGTATGTGTGTATATATATATATATATATATATATATATATATATATATATATATATATATATATATACATATACAGGCATACCTCGACTTTCGTCGCTTCGCTCTTTCGTCGGTTTTCAATTATAACCACGTTTCCAAATTTCGTCGCTCGCTTCGCTCTTTCGTCACAAGTGCGCGTCTTCTTGTTTCTTTCGTCGTTCAGTCTTTGAATAGTAGTCGTTCACTGCGCACTGTTTTTTTAAGTTGTCCGCATTGAATCTCTTATATTTGTGATTAAACATATTAATACTACTTATTTTTTTGTGATTAAAATAACCAAACTATTCATACTATATTATTTTTGAGTTTATACTGTAAACAGTTCATAGTTATTTTTGTGATAACAGTATAATGGCAGTGTTCATATTGTGATTATAAGACACGTGTACAGTATTCATACTGTACTTTTTTGTGTTTATGCCCTATACTACTTATTTTTGTGCTTTAATTATATTCATAATGGGTCCTAAGTGTTGTGACAAAGTTAAAAAAAAAACCAAAAGTAAAGGACACAATTGCATACTGGGAAAGGGTGGATCTGAATTTCAACAGAAGTTCAAAAGTAAATAGTCGGCTAGAACACCAAATAGCCTGTTACAGAGAACTTCTTAGGAAAAAGGAAGAAGGGTAATTTCCTAATACTCGTGGCTGAACGCTGTCGCGAGAGGTTCAGATGTTATTAGAATATATGATATCCTGGACAAAAAGATGTATCATGATACCAGGATAGTGCCAGATAAGAGACTGGTCTTATAAGAAATACCCCCTTCTCTGAAAAGAGCAAGGGTGTATCGACAATCAAAGATAGGGTCAAGCTGTATAAACCTTCAAGTATGATGATAGTGTTTGTTACTGAAGGTCTAAATGCTACCTCTCCAGATCCTCCCTTGAATAATGGTAATAATATTTATATTGACTCTGCTAGGGGATTAATTAATTAATTAAATATGTAATATATATCAAACAGAACCTTAACTCAATTTAAATAATTAAGCAAGACTGATTATATATATTTACAATTTATTGATCCTATACCGTTTCTCTTTTCGGTTAGGAAAATGATAAAGAAATTCAAATGTTTTTACAAAATAAAATAAATAAGCATGGAATGTCAATTTCCATAGTATGTCAATGTGATGAAGTTATATTTCAAATAGGCTATCAATTATTTATTTCACACATATATATATATATATATATATATATATATATATATATATATATATATATATATATATATATATATATATATATATATATATATATATATATATATATATATATATATATATATATCACTGTCACTGGACTGTAAAGTTGGTATTTAGTTTATTAAAGTCCTTCATAAGTCATCAAACTGTTTTTGGTTTTTGTATTTTATTTCTTTTTACTAAGTTGCTGGATAGGCTGACCAGTGGAATTGTGTTACCACTTATCTCCGTTGTGAGAAGCATCCAACTATCACCAGGATCACACAAGGTCTGGATCTCCAGGCTGGGAAATATAACATTTGCACTCTTATTAGTACCACAAAGGAACTTTTAGACACGGTTAAGTGTGTTGATCCATACATTTGTTTAAATTGTATTCTTTCATTTTTTTTTCACTTAGCAAAGTACGTTGGAAAGATATTGGAACATTGTTGCTATCATATAGAAGACCTGATAAGGATCTTCGTCATTTGCCAAGGTCACAGATAATTTGATAGATGACCTGTCGCACAAAACTACCTTATTTGTTTACTTGGATGCCATTGAGAAGGAATACTGTATAACCAGTCAGACATTTCAAAAGAGATTACCTTATGAAATGGACTCACTATGTTTTGCTTTTAAATATGAAATCTACGCTGTATACCGTAATGTTGACAGTTAATCGTCCGTCATCCTTGTTGACCAGTTTGTCTCGTCCATCGTGCATCGTTCAATAAATGGTTATAACTGAAAAAAAAAACTCTAACAGAAATGGCGGCGCAGTGTGCTCTGAAAATATCCAGTTTTCAGTAGCGGTATCGAACTCAAGTCTACATTCAAACTCGGTTGAACAGAAATATGCTATCTTTCAAGGCGACAACATCCTGGACCTTACGGCAACTTTAACGGTCATCCAATGTCAAGGACAACCCAGGGACTTTAACTTTCAAAGTTCAACATTGGACTCTGGCATTACATTACTTCAAATAGATGTCTCATACATGCAGTCCCGGATGCGAGGGATATCTTTTTGTTATCAATTGAGATAAGTAAAAACGTCGTGTTTATTTCACCGTTTTACGTTTAGCTGCATCCTATCTCCTAGTAATATGTCCACTACTTTCTTATTCATGTTTCATGTTCTATGTTTTATGTTTATCGTGGGAGGTTGGGAATGGCGACTTAGGACGGAAAAAAATACCAGTTTCACCACAGGTCCGTCTTGAGTGTTCTATAGGAATTATTTTGCAGACTTCCCTCAGTGGAATGTTCCTATGCGTGAGCATAGAAGGATTTTAGGTCCACTGTGTCTGGTGGTCTGTGACACCTGATTGTTTTAGTTGTAGCGTCAAGTTTTAATTGTTGTTTTTGGTAGTTATTTTACTCGTACTTTAGTTTTATGATGTATTTTGTTTGTATACTATGTCCTTCTAACCTGACTTTCGTTCAGTTTTTTACACCATTGATGTCTATACACTGTATTGTCAATTGTCTTGTGTAAGTTTTTATCGCATATTTCATTGCATTCTTTGCAACATTATTTCTTCATTTTTCCATTTTTATTTTGGTTCATTTATGCGAACGTTTCAGTCGTTTATTATATCTCGTCTTGTCAGTATTGTTGCTATTGTCTGTCACTTTATTGCTTTCATAACATTTCATTGCATAAATTACTTTATTAATTATTAATATATAAATGCCTATTATATGACTTTAATTTACCGTTCTAGGACAGGAACGAAGACCACTTGGTATAGTAACACTTTTATGTAGAAGTATTTCAGAATAATCTTGAATAATGTCTACCTTAGACTATTTTATTAAGCAGGCTAAGGCGCTTAATATACCTCCGGAAGAGATTAGGTCATTTGCCATGACAGAATACAAAGAGTCTCAAAGGTTGGAATCTCAAAGATTAGAAGCTGAGAAATTAAGATTGGAAAATTTGAGATTTGAGGCTGATGAAAATGAGAAAAAAATGAGATTGGCCGCTGAATTAGAAGAGAAACGTGCTGAGGAAAATGAGAAAAAAATGAGATTAGCCGCTGAATTAGAAGAGAAACGATTTCAGCGTGAGGCAGAACAGAAAATTGAAGAAAAACAAAAGGAAATGGAAGGAAGAAGATTAATAGCTGAACAAAATGCAAAAAGACTTCAGCTTGAGACAGAAGAGAATGATAAGAAACGGCAGCATGATTTGAAACTTGCCGAATTGGAATTTGATAGAATAAGATTGTCAAGTGAATGTAATACGCAAAAGACTCATGAAGGCCAGTCGTCATCTAGACATGAGAATTTTAGAGAGGTTCATCTAAAATTGCCAAAGTTCACTCCACCATCCGACGATGTGATATTCTTTTTGGACAGATTTGAGGCTACATGTAGGTCGTACGACTTGGATAAATCATTATATTGCACCCACTTATCCAGATTACTTACAGGAGAGGCAATGGCTGTTTATCACACTACTAGCTCTATAGATAAAAATGATTATGATGCTCTTAGGGCCGCTCTTCTAAACAAATTTCAAATGACAGAAGATCAATACAGAATGAAATTCAAGTCTATGCTCCCACAATCTAGCAAGAATTTTGATGATTTTCTTTCTCAAATACGTCTTACCTTGGAAAGATGGATCGAACTGTCCAAGGTAGAGAAATCTTATGACGGTATTTTCGACTTATTATTACGAGATAAAGTTTTATCGGCAGTAAGTCCTGCATTTCTTGCGTTTCTACATGAACGTAAGCCTGGTAATATAAAAGAAATGTAAGAACATTGCAAAAATTTCTGCACCGCTCATCCTAACATGGATATCAGCAATGCGCAGATTAAGGACGATTTACCCGTTGCTTTCGCTATGCAACATAACAATTTCCCTAGAAATCGTTCGATGAGTAGCGATAGAAATTTTCACAGGGGAAGTAATAATAATTTCAACTTTGGTCATTTTCAAAAGGGGAAACAATACCAACAGTCTGCTCCATTTAATGTATCATGGGGCCAATCTCACAGATCTCGAGATTTTATTAACAACAATCCTAAATATAATCAAGGTAATAATAATAAACAACATTGGAGATCTCAATCACATCATCCTGAAAATAGACAAAGATTTATGAATAAATCATTTAGCCAACATCACAACAGTGATAACTCTCCTTGGCGGACTCATCCAAATTTTAATGATGGCAGAAATAGTAATTATAGCAATTTTAATGACAATAGTCAAAAATCGATCGCGACGAAGAGATAGATCGCCGAGCAGGCCACGACAACATTCCAATGTTGCTTCAATTGAAGCATAAACTAACAAAGATAAAGACAATAATGTTAATCAACCTAATGCTATGTCTTGTATCGATCTAGAGCAGGTAAAGACATGTCAAGAATGCTCAACGCTATTCCAGCCCAAGGCGATCACGACGCCGCGATGCGGACACATTCTACCAAGTCTACCAGCAGTTTGTACAGCTACTTCTGCATCAGTTCACCACGGAAAGGGTTGTTTAAGATTTAACAGAGGATACGTCAACTCTATTCCTTGCTCTATTTTGTTTGATTCAGGCTGCAGTACTGTCGGAGTGCGGAACTCTCTGATCGACCCTTCTTGGCCACTGGCAACGTGGTCAAGTGCGTCACATTCGGGGGAACTGTGGAAACCTTCCCTACAGCCATCATTAATGTACATACACCTTTCTTTTCAGGGAAGATCCATGCCTGTCTTCTACAGAATCCAGTTAGCGATGTGATACTTGGTTGTATACACGGTATAAAAGAGTGTACACCACAGCAGATTGATGAATGGGAAAAGCGACATATTCATGCTGCAAATGCAGTGGTTACCAGAGCGCAAGCTACTGAATTGTCGCGTGAATCAACTTCTGAACCTACGGTTCATAATAGTAATGATGATGATTCTTCTATTTCAATGGAGCTGTTTGTTAATTTACAAAAGAATGATAATTCTTTGCAGAGATTTTTTCAATTGGCGACTAAGAGAAATAATAACACAATTGCAAATTCTAGACACCAATTTGCTCTTAAAAAGGGTATTTTAGTTAGATTAATAAGAGAAACAGATTCATCTGTGCGTTCACAAATTCTGGTCCCGTCTTCTATGAGACCTAGAATATTACGACATGCTCATGATTCTCAATGTGCAGGTCATATGGGGTTTTCGCGAACCAAATCTAGAGTGCTATCCGCATTCTATTGGCCTGGCGTTCATAGAGATGTTAATCTCTATTGTCGTTCCTGCGTGACATGTCAGGAAGTTAAAGTAAGGGGTCCATATCATGATGCTCCTATCCAAGCTGCGGACATACCTATTAGACCATTTGATAAAATGGCGATCGACATCATTGGTCCTATATTGCCATCTGCAAGAGGACATACACATATTCTTACCTGTATCGATATGTGTACGCGTTGGCCTGAGGCCATACCTCTTAAGAACACCTCATCTGCCAGTGTTGCAGAAGCTTTAATGCTGATCTTTTCACGCATTGGTTTTCCGCGTAAGATCCTATCGGATCATGGTGTCCAGTTTATTTCCGAATCCATGTCACAGGTTATGAAGACATTGGGTATAGATAGATCTCTCAGTTCAATATACCATGCCATGTCCAGTGGGTTAATTGAGAGACAGAATAGGACACTTAAGCAGTTGTTGGGTAAGATGACTCAAGATCACCCTCAGGAGTGGGACCGAGTCTTGCCCGCTGCTCTGTTTGCGTACCATGAAGTGAAAAATCAAGCCACGGGGTTTTCTCCCTTCCAGTTAGTTTTTGGCATACAACCACGCGGACCTATGTCTTTAATCCATGATTTATTGGTTGAAGATAATATACCTGAGGAAACTCAATCCTCATATGAGTATGTCATCTCTTTAAGAAAGAGAATAATAGATGCTTGTAGAATAGCTACTGCAACATCCAAAGAGGCTAAGGAAAAAGCTCGTCTATTTGCAAACAGGTATAGACGTCTTCGCCAGCTTATTCCTGGTGACGAGGCTTTTGTTTTACTGCCTTCTCATAACAATCGTCTACTGATCACATGGAGAGGTCCTTTTAGGATCATCTCAAGAATATCCGATGTTGACTACATCGTCAATATTAACGGAAAACACAAAACCTTTCACATTAACATGTTGAAAGAGTATTATTCACGTCCTGATTATCTACAATCAGTATTTCAAGCGACTGACGATCCTACTCCTCACATTCACAACTATACTAATTTGTCAGTTATACAAGAAGAAGAGTCTTCTTTTCAAGATGTACAATTGCCCATACCAGTTGTACCAATTCATTCCACGGAAAACTGGAATGATGTCACTATTTCTTCTTCTCTGTCGGCTGATCAACGACAGCAAGTTTCATCACTACTCCAAACGTATGATAAGGTTCTCACTGACATTCCAGGTCATACGTCAGCTATTCAACATGATATCCTTCTAACTGATGAAACACCTATCCGTATTCGTCCATATCCCATACCTTTACACTTTCGTGATAAGGTCGAAAAGGAATTGGATGAGATGCTTCGATTAAACATAATTGAACCATCGTTGTCACCATATGCTTCATCTATGGTGATAATTAGAAAGAAAGATAACAACATTCGTCTATGTGTAGACTACAGAAAATTAAATAAAGTCACACAATTTGACGCAGAACCTTTGCCACTTTTAGAAGATTTATTAGTAAAATTATCTCATTCTACTTTCTTCTCTAAGTTTGATCTGTCAAAGGGCTATTGGCAAGTACCATTGACAGAAAGGGCAAAGCCACTCACTGCTTTCTCGACTCCTCGAGGGCTATTCCAATGGAATTTTATGCCTTTCGGGTTAGTCAATGCTCCTGCCACGTTCGTGCGCATGATGCGCCGAATTCTATCTCATCATCCCAATGTCATTGCGTACATAGATGACATTTGTCTTTTCAGTGACTCTTGGGAAGAACATATTTTTTTTTTTTTTCCTTAACCAGCGGCCTTTGGGCTTTCAGCCCTTCGGCCCAATGACATGTCATTGCGAGGCTGGGGAACCTGAGGACTTTCCTTCCAACCCGGTCAGGAGCTTCGCTCCTTCCCATCCACAGAGGGTTTATCACAGGAGCCGTTCAGGCTATTCAGTCAAATTTCCGGCCGTAAACATTTCTTCAAACGCCGACGCCCGGGTTTGAACCATGAACACCTGGTCGCCAGTACAACGCCGAAGCCATTACACCAGCGCGGCTCCCGAGGGAAGAACGTATAAAAGGATTAAACTCATTACTGTCCACGTTACAATATCATAACTTAACTGCTAAGCCATCAAAGGCATTTGTGGGTTTCCACGATATTTCTTTTTTGGGTCACCGTATTGGTCGCGGTATGTTATATACAGAGGACAGTAATGTCTCTAAAATCCTTAATATCTCTACACCTAAAACAAAGAAACAAGTGCGATCTTTGTTAGGACTAGTACAATACTATGGGAAATTCATACCACATCTTTCGTCCATTACTGCTCCTTTCTCTTCATTACTTAGGAAAGGTGTAGCTAACGTGATTCGGTGGTCAAACGAACATCAAATCGCGTTGGATACCATAAAGAAATTTTTTTCGGATGCTCCTGTTTTAAGGTTGCCTAATGCGAACTTACCATTTGTTTTACGCAGCGATGCTTCTAACTACGGCGTGGGAAGCGTGTTACTACAAGAATATAATGGCACCTTGCATCCAGTTCTCTATGTATCACGGAAGTTAACTCCGACCGAACAAAATTACTCTGTTCTAGATAAGGAACTTCTTGGACTCGTTTGGTCAATAACTAAACTCCAGAGATATCTGCTTGGATCACACTTTATTGTGGAATCAGACCAAAAAGCACTTACTGCTCTCAACACGAAGGACGTGAAATCTGCCAAATCGACTAGGTACGCGATCGCTCTCCAACCATATAGTTTCACGATTCGATCCATACCTGGTACTCAGAATGTTCTCGCAGACGTTTTGTCGAGATGTCCTAACGAATCACAATAACAGCTACGCACTGCAGATAACTGAACTTCGACACTGACAGTTCGTCAATTGTAACTTTTTACGTGTGATACCTCTATGACAAGAGTCATTAACATTCAGTCAAGTGAAATCTACATTGATTATGTATTAAAATAACATGGAACGTTAAGGTATACGACTATCTTTGTGAAAATAACATTTACTTACTCAGGATATTAAAGAGAGAATAACGTTGAATAAAACCAGATTATATTTTCTCACTGAAATAACATTGCGAACACTTGGTTGTTTTTTTCATGGAACGGAACCTAGTATAATTTTACGGTTTCCTAACAGGACAATGGAACTTTCTTAATCTACGAAATTTAATGACATTGTTAATTTGTTTTTAAAATAAATAATTCGGTAGATTAGTAACCGTTGATACTTAGTTAATGAGTATAAGAATTAATTTGGATCACTATGAAATATTTAATTACATTGTAAACATGTAATATTTATCACTCGGCAAGAACAGTGATTTAACATTTGCACTCTTATTAGTACCACAAAGGAACTTTTAGACACGGTTAAGTGTGTTGATCCATACATTTGTTTAAATTGTATTCTTTCATTTTTTTTTCACTTGTCATTTTTAAGACATATCCATCACTTTTCTGTTTATTCATTGGTTTTTACATTTCTTTTCATTTTGCGTTTCTATTCGGTTTAATTCATTATTTCTATATGCGATTTTATTTCATTTACCATATTGTACCAAAGGTGGTCAATTGTGGATGTATGCTTTTGTGCATACCTTTTGTTTATTTGAGTTAACTTAAATTTCATATTTATGTTTTGATGATTCTATGTCATGCTATATTAATATTATATGATAATGTACACTTGCATCACCTCTAGTTTCGAGTAGTAAAGAAAAAAATTAATATAATTAATTTTTTTGGGGGGGATTGGTAAGGAATGTGTAGAGCCCTTTTCGTAGGCCTTTACAGTCGTTTACAGATTATATGTATAGAAGCTCTAATGCCACGAAGGTCGTTGGCATGAATTGATATTATTATAACTCAACATTGATTAAAGTAAGAGGCCAGTACCAGCAAAGTACGTTGGAAAGATATTGGAACATTGTTGCTATCATATAGAAGACCTGATAAGGATCTTCGTCATTTGCCAAGGTCACAGATAATTTGATAGATGACCTGTCGCACAAAACTGCCTTAATATAATTAATTTTTTGGGGGGGATTGGTAAGGAATCTGTAGAGCCCTTTTCGTAGGCCTTTACAGTCGTTTACAGATGAGGGTAGTCTCATATTTATTAATATGTGGTCCTACCTATGTAATAAACTTTACGCACCGACTTACATGATAGTAAGTATTCTTGGTGAGTGATTTTTCGTAGCGCACGATTGTGCACTAATGCGAGTATTGGGTTACCCCGCCCGCACGTGTTGCCAAAGACCAGTCTACGTCATAGCTGGGGTTGAGAAGTTTGTGCCCAAGAATCAGTCCATTGATTTTGTGGCGTTCGAACCCGTGTTGCGGGTATATTTATTCTTTATTGTGACCGTCCGTCTATGAAGAAGATGAGGACCTGGGTCAACCTTATACTGGTGATTTTTCTCGGGAAGAGAAGCAAGTATGATATATATATTTAATGTAATTCTGTCGCATGTAGACGTCTAGTTGGACCAATGACGTATTGGTTCAAAATGGAGTCCTACGTGAACTTATTATGTAAATGTTAAAATCCGACGGATTCCTGCATTGGGAATTATCCAGGATTGGCTTAGTATTTTTTATGAGGTGAATCTGTATTCGGCGTTACGAATACATACTACGTATAGCAGAGGTGAATCAAGGATTATATGTATAGAAGCTCTAATGCCACGAAGGTCGTTGGCATGAATTGATATTATTATAACTCAACATTGATTAAAGTAAGAGGCCAGTACCAGCAAAGTACGTTGGAAAGATATTGGAACATTGTTGCTATCATATAGAAGACCTGATAAAGATCTTCGTCATTTGCCAAGGTCACAGATAATTTGATAGATGACCTGTCGCACAAAACTACCTTATTTGTTTACTTGGATGCCATTGAGAAGGAATACTGTATAACCAGTCAGACATTTCAAAAGAGATTACCTTACGAAATGGACTCACTATGTTTTGCTTTTAAATATGAAATCTACGCTGTATACCGTAATGTTGACAGTTAATCGTCCGTCATCCTTGTTGACCAGTTTGTCTCGTCCATCGTGCATCGTTCAATAAATGGTTATAATTGAAACCGCCTTTGACATTTGCTGATGTGCCCATTGTTGGCAGTTGTTATTTGATTGATTACTTCAGTTTTTCAAGAAGGGATCCATTCGCGTTATAGTCGATAATAACAGACTCTACACCTTCAACAACCTTTCAAAAAAAAGCATCTAACATATAGGTTGTCTAGTTCTAGGTATATTGAGAACGTTTGCAACACAGAGTCCTTCAGAAGTGAATGTCTCGTACAATCTTAGTAGTTCCAGGATAAAATCTGTAATACAAATAATCACAACCCTTGTATGGTCCTGCACTATTCTATCCACACACACAATGGACGTAACAAACAGTTTCAGACATGGTGCTAACAGTTGCACAGGACAATTTACCTCAGTACCACTCACAGCCAGTTCAATGTGATTACACTTTCCTTATAAATCCTACGTTAGATCCATTTTCCCATGATCTGCTTCCATACAATGATTTGGTTTAGTTCAAACTATTAAGTGACACCTTGATTAATACATGTTAACAAATTATGTGATCCTTTCTCATGGTCCTGATCAGTGTGTCTTTCCTTTAGGAAATACTCCTTCAAATACATTATTAAACCTGCAGTCATATTTTTGCCATAATTCTCAAAGATTCTACACATTTCCCAATGCTGGCTTTCGTCTCTAACAATCAACACATGCTTGTGTTCAGATGGCAATACACTCACCCTGTACGTTTATTTATTCTTAACACACTCAACACACTTACGAACACACAAGTAGATTAATCACAAGAAATTTACATAATTATATACATATATATATATATTCTTTCTTACCCTCAGGCAATACACATAAGCTGTAACAGGCTGTCAAAAGGTATTAGGTCTGCTATGCAGATGCAGTGGCAAAGTATTTGACAGCACCCTTTTGCCGCTCTCTTCTGTACCGCTTAGTGTTTCAAAAAGTTGTGGCTCCAAATCAACCAAGTTCAAGGACTTTTATACCGTCGCTCCCCCGTATCGAAGAACACGGCCAAATACCGGTGTCAGGAATCTAAAAACGAGGCATCTTTTGCCTGCTTGTTCAATATGCAAAATTTTTAATATTTATTATCTTTCTTAATTCTGAACCGATTTTGGTCATTTAAAGTTAGAATATTACTGTGAATTTATATGTACCGTTCTATCTAATAATTGTTTAGTTAGCAAAATGCATTTAAATCTAAGCAGACTTTAACTAACTAAATCTGGGACTACCCTGATGTATAGATGTCAATTTAAACGATTTTTCTCTTTAAATGAACTACTATTCGAGGAAGTCTTTGCACCTACCTCTTAAGTAACATCCCCGTTGTTGAACTATCTATATCTTTCCTTTTAAACATCTCTAGTTCTTAAGAAATTAAATAACTTCGTACTTTCATTTACACAAAATGGGCCTGTATGTTACGCCTAAAAAGGTTTCCTTATACACACTAGGAAAAGGAGCGTTTTCATTAGCTGTTTGTATCGGTCCGTTTTCCTATAGTATTGCGTGCGGTAAATATGGCCGTGGTGTAAGACAGACCAAAACACGCTAAACGCTCAGCAGTGAATGTGTATAATATTTGTAGTTTCGTACCATTTAGAGTTAGGGTTAACCCTAATCCTAACCCCAATACTAACTCTAAAGGGTACGAAATTTACACATTATACACATATTCACTGCTGAGCGTTCAGCCACGAGTATTAGCGGAAGAAGACATCAATGAGGCAAACGTCTTTGCTCTCCTTTTTTCAAGACGCAACCGCCGCAACCAACTTCAGTCACTCCTCCCCCTAACCCTTCAGATTCTGAGCCATTAACATCAGCCCCAGCCCCTGTTAGATCTCCTTCAAAGTCCCCTTCTCCTAAAAGAATTAGATTGTTTCTCCAGTTCAGAAGGTGAGCCTCCTCAATTTTCTCTATCTGATTTTCTAAGTCTAGAATCCCCCTAAATTACCAACATTCAAAACTGTACATACTATATATATTCATCGTCTACTTGCTCAATAATGATTTTAAGGTAAGATGTTATTTACGTATTTTTTATTTATTACTGTATTTTCTTTATTCTTATGTTTATTTCTGTTTATTTAGGTGTTGCACGCGTTCGCAAGTGTTATATAGTTAGTTATTTACGTTTTTTGGCGGCCCTAATGCATTTGCAAGCTAAATAAAGGCTATGCTTTGATTTTCGTTAGTGCTCTGGTCCCTAACCTGTCGAAAGAGTGAGGTATGCCTGTATATATGTATATATATATATATATATATATATATATATATATATATATATATATATACACACACACACATACATATATATACTGTATATATATATATATATATATATATATATATATATATATATATATATATATATATATATATACATACGAGGGGCGTTCAGAAAGTAATGCACCACATCGTTTTTCTCAGCTAATAATGAAGATAGAAGCATGAAATTTTGCACACTTCAAATATGGCATGTGCCAATTGTGAGCATCAAATTGCACTGCAACCGGCCAAATAATACGGCTGCCCTAAACCGTTGAAATGGAGCGTGTTAGCAACTTGCGTTATAAGCAGCGAACTGTGATAGAATTTCTCGTTGCAGAGAAGGAAACTGTTGTGAACATTCACAAGCGTCTATGTGATGTGTATGGAAGTTTTGCAGTCGACAGGAGTACAGTCAGTGGCTGGGTTCAGAGAATTAAAGAATCAGAAAGTGGAGATACGGAGCTGCTTGATCGGCCGCGCTGTGGTCGTCCTGCCACAGCCACCAACGCAGAAATGTTGAAATGCGCTGAGGGCATTATTCTTACTGATAGGCGAATCACTATTCAACAATTGGCCTTGCAGCTGTCTGTCAGCATTGGTAGTGCAAATGCAGTTATAAAAACTCTCGGATTTTCTAAGGTTTGTGCAAGATGGGTTCCTCGAAGCCTCACAAATGACCACCGATTGCAAATGAAAGCAATTTCTTCTGAATTGTTGGAGCGTTTCAATGCTGATGGAGATAACTTTTTGTCCAAGATCGTTACAGGTGAAGAAACCTGGGCACATCATTTTGAACCTGAGACAAAAAGACAGTCAATGGAGTGGCATCATCCGCAATCACCACGAAGAAAGAAATTCAAGACAATTCCTTCAGCTGGAAAGGTCATGATCACTGTCTTTTGGGACATTGAATGTGTGATTCTTGTGGACGTTATGCCAAGAGGAGAGACAATCAATTCGCAAGCTTACATTAAGACATTGAAAAAACTCAATCAACGTTTTCGCAGAGTTCGTCCGCACAAGAATCCAACAGACCTGCTTCTCCTTCACGACAATGCGCGACCTCACACACGTCTGGCAACACGGGAAGCAATCACCAAATTGGGTTGGACTGTACTACCCCATCCACCCTATAGTCCCGATTTGGCACCCTCTGATTTTCATCTATTTGGTCCACTTAAAGATGCACTCCGTAGGACAAGGTTTGAAGATGATGAAGGAGTGATTCATGCAGCGAAGAAAAGGCTACATGATCAAGACAAAATCTTTTACGGGCTAAGAATACATGCACTTGTTTCGTGCTGGCATAAAGCCGTACAAGTTGATGGGGATTATGTTGAATAATACTTACTTACTTACTTAGTCGTTCCTCTTCTACCGTGAGGTGTAGAGGTATGTTGAATAATACCGATGTTTACATGACATATCCATGTATATTGTATATAAATTTCATGCTTTTTGAATAAACAGCTCCTGAGAAAAACGATGTGGTGCATTACTTTCTGAATGCCCCTCGTATATATATATATATATATATATATATATATATATATATATATATATATATATATATATATATATATATATATATATATATATATATATATATATATATATATATATATATATAGAAGCACATTAAAAACGCACCACTATTATATATACTGGTGCCGAGAAGCTGGGAAAAAAAAGTGTGGGAATGGATTTTCCCCGTGTTTGCCAAGAGGTAGAGAGCGAATAGCTGCTGGAATGGAAAGTGCACGATTCAACCCACGGGTTTGTGTACAGACTACATGAAAACGATGAAAGTTACACGTGCAACACGATTCCCAACAGCTATGACCCTGAAAATGTGTACACGTTGTGGCAGTATACTCGGTATAAAAAGGCCGTTGAGACAAAACACCCAGTACATGTGCTTGAAATGCCACGACTATCTGAAAACGACCGCCAACGAGCCATTGGTATGTTGGAGACCAGAATGAGCTCGCGGGCCATTGCCAGAAGGATGAATTGCCACCACAGCACTATTGTACGTCTCAATGAACGTTACGGAACCACTGGCAGTGCCCGGGATAGACTTCGGAGTGGCCAACCACGAGTTACTACCCCTGCGCAAGATCGTCATATTGTGCTGAGTTACCTAAGGAATCGTACTCTCCCGGCAAGTCAAACAGCAAGAGCAATAGTGGGTAGACGTGGTCAAGTCTCTCGAATGACAATCATACGACGACTCAGAGATACAGGCCTTACTGCAAGACGACCTTATGTTGGGCCAAACTTGACTTTGTTGTGTCAACCGATTTGGAGGTGGCAGTATTCACATTTGGGGATGATTCAGTTTTCACCATCGCTTGCCTCTTCACGTCTTCCGTGGAAATGTTAATGCTGTGACATATCGAGATGAGGTTCTGGATGCACTGGTTGCTCCTGCGTTCACAATTTATCCAGACTTGCAGCTTCTCCAGCAGGATAACGCACGTGCATTTTTTTGTATTTTTGCTTTTCTCCCTTGCCTGCACAGAATGCAATTAATTTCATAACAATCAAATGTACAAATTAATGACCAGCATGGATTCATACGAAAATGAATAAAGATTCCAAATATGTAAACTTGTAAACACTTATATTTACATTTCACACTCTGTTCCTGGATTATACAGGTGGTGCGTTTTTAATGTGCTTCATGATATATATATATATATATATATATATATATACATATATATATATATATATATATATATATATATATATATATATATATATATATATATATATATATATATATATATATATGGAGTCAGTTTTACAAATAGACGATACACTAGAAACACGGGAGGGTTCGGGGTTCGCCTTCCGTCAGCTACTGTGTGTGTGTTCACTATTAGCATTCTTTCGTGTACAGTTCCTCGTAACAGGTCTACGTTTGTTTAGTAAATAAATAAATGGTCTGCTGTAAAACTGGTAAGGGAAGTAATACATTTTAAAAAATGGTATGGAGTCAGTTTTACACATGGACGAAACGCTAAAATACACGGGACTGTTCGAGGTTCAATCTTTATCAACCACAGTTCCACACAAGCTTTGAAGACGAGCAATATAGACAGGATCTGAGAGAGAAAAAGACGATGGATAATTTATTTTTCCCCCAGTTACTGAGCCAGGTTTCTCAACCAGGGTTCCGCGAACGTGATTTAAAAAATAAAAAATGTCGTATTTTTTACATTTGCGCGCCGGGCGATGTTAGTGCTGGCAGTGGTGGGAGGTGTCCGATCAGCCACGTTAAGGACAGTGCGCAGTAGGGTCGTGTACAATCTTGCATACGCCATATTTCGTTGGCATCTTGTAGAGCAGAAATTTGTGATAAGAAATTAGTGAAAAGATAATTTTTTTTTTTTTTTAATTCGAGTAGGAAAATTTTAAGAAAAGGAAAAAAACTGAAGTTTCTTCTACATAATTGACATTTGTCGGCGTCTGTGGCCTAATGGATATGAACGCAGTTTCATAATCCAGATATACCAGGTTCGAAACCTGCTGCAGGCGGTTTGGTAGCAGATCGCTTTGTGTGGATTTTTAACAATGGTATAAGCGCCGTACCATTCAGAAAGCAATGGCAAACTACTGAATGAAAAAAATTGCCTAGAAAAATCACAAACAGCCAATAAAAGCTGGGGTTGATTGCCACGTCCTGTAAAGGATAAGCAACTAACTTTTTAATTGACATTTGCTAAGAGCTGATACCCTTTGTGGGGAGGGGGGAACCATACACAATGAGTAGGCTAATAAGTTGGCCAAAATAAACAGATCCATAGAAATAATTATTCTCTATTCAACAGAGCAGATGATGTGGGATTTTTTTAGGCCGCAAACGGCTCCTGGGTCTACCCAGCCTCAGTTGGGTACCAGAGCAACTTGTGGGAAGGTTAAGGTGGCCGGCGTGATGCTGACCACATTACCCCTAGTGTGCCGATGGTCAAGAAAATATGGGCCTAACACCATATTCCCAATATGCCTCAATGGGCGTGTAACGGGATCCTTTACCAATAGAGCATTGACAATTGTTATTGTATTATTATATTTACTACTTAGGGATGACGCTAACGTACTGTCAGCTGTAGATATAATAATGTTTATGCAGAGGTTCCACGAGACCTGAAAATTATTTCACGGGTTCCTCCAGAATAAAAAAGGCTGTACTAAGCTCTGAAGCTCTACGACTCTAGCGATTTTACAACTCTCATCTCATACAAATTTAATTGCTTTTTTTTCATTTTCTCCAATGGGTTATTTTTATTTATTTTATTTTTTTTGTATGTCTTCATATTTTTTCTTTCTTGTTCCGTATTTTTACTTGCTTATTTATTGCACTTTTTCCTAGTGTTAGCTGTATTGTTTATTTTTTCTTAATCTTTCTGGGCCTCTCATCTTATCTTCGCTTGATTTATTTACCTTGCTTTTCCACGTGTTTACATTGCCCATTGTCGTTTTCTGTTGCTACAGAAACAAGAAAGGTCGTGCTGATTTTGGTACATCTTTAGGTGACGGAAGGCGAAAATTAAGCTAGGGAAATTTCGGCATTTAAAAGTGCGGTGTCCCAAGGATTAAAGGTACGAGGCAGCAATCACTTTTGTCAAGAAAAGTAATGCTAAGTATTGCTAAGGGACATTTTAAAACTGTTCATTTTACAATCATGATTTGATTACGGTAGATCTTTGGAGAGCTCAGTGTTTTTAAAGTAGAATCCCATGCTCCTAGGTTGCCTGCCACTGTTCTAGACCGTATTATTTTCGAGTCTATCCACTAGTATTTCTTTTGTTTTTTAAGTTTTTAACCAATGGCAGAAGTCCTTCCATTATATAAGATCGCAATAAGGTAAAGGTAGTCCCATAGCAGATACTGCCGTAGGGGAGTGAAGTGTTAGAGACTTCACTATACTAGGTCCAGCATCGAGAGGTGGTGTGACCAGTTTCCTTCCTCGCTGCCTTTTACTTCCTTAACTCAAGAGCAAAATCAGGTAGCCTACCCATTTACAGCTGGGTAGATTGGAGCCGCGAAGAAAGAGAACTGTGTGCCTAAATTTTAGTTAAGCGTTGGTAAATACCAAACCCTGACAGCGAAAGTCTTTCAGCTAAAACGCTGATGTCCTGAAAAGGGCACGTTTTACGTGATGCATTTCACATGATTTCATGCAACATGGAGATTACCTAGTCTACTCACCAATGTTCGTGATCTCATTAGAATGTTTGCTGTGTGCCGACAAACGATGATGCTGTATTTTCTGTCATAATTTGTAATTTTAAATAATTATTACTACTAAATTTACAAACCGATTACGCCTGTAGTATGTTATGCAAGCCGGCATATTACTTCTTGTCTTTGTGGTTTTTTATTTTTATTTTAATAATCGTTACTTGGTCTTGTCGCTTATCTGTATTTGAAAAGGGACATTTACCTTCCGTGTGTTAGCATAACTTGCTGTGCCAGTGACCCAGAAACGTAGTGTAGAAAATAGGGTCTTAGTTCTCAACAATGATCGTGCAGTGTGCTTAGTTCTGTGTTCTTGCTGTGTGGAGTTCGATTCGGACAAAAAAGTACCGGGCCATTCATCAGTGAATCGGAAAGGACTTTTCACCGCTTTCTGATGTTTGCTTTAATCGAAGTAAATCTTCATTACAACCGAAAGTCAGCTTATAGATACGGACTCACGTGACACATAATCAGATTTCACTGGTGAAAAAGTTTGAGGTGTAAATATAATTCGTGAATGCTCCCCCAGTGGATGTTTGCTGTCACTTAAGACAAAAAGAAAATGGACGTTGTATAATTAACATCCTCTTAAAGTTGCCAAATTCAGTAAATGATCTTAAAAATGGAAAAATTTAATTCTGTTATTACCTCATGAGGGTAAGTTCCACTGGTATAAGTACTGAACATACATGCATGTTATTTTATTATAACGAGTAATAATTATAATTAAGGATATCAAAAGAAATCAAGTCCAACTAAAAAATCAGAATCTTTAATTTAGATGTTTGTCGTGAATTAGTTGTTAGTATTGGTTTCAATATTATATTAATGGTATCTGGTGTGAGGTCAGCTATGCAAGTCCCTGAGGTTTATTAAATATAAATAAGTTCACAGGGTACCTGTCTGCTTCCACCACGACCTCACCCGATTATACATCTTCCCCTACTGAAGTGTATTGGTGTGTGTATGTTGTCTAGCAAGTGTCTAGGGTATATGCAATGTGATGAAATGTATGAACAAGACAACAATTACACCTATTACTAATAAACAATGATTAAACAAGTCACTGAGTAAAGTTTGGAATGTAACTTATTTTTTTATAATTTATTTTCCTGTATCTAGTTATTCTTCTGACACAGGAATAATCAACTCAACATGATAATGAAATTATTTACAACCAATTATTTTACAACTGTCATTGAGTCTGTTTTATCCCACAATTATTTATATGTTTCAAGCTGGAAAAATGTCAAGTATTTCTTGCTCCTAGAAAAGGGTACAAGTTTATTGAACGTTTTTGTTCCTCACTGTCTGATACCCTATCTTATGGGAAAACTGAGAGAGTGGAGTGTTTGTGATATCAATTTCCCAGACAATTCTTATCTGAGGTCTCTGGAACCAGGCTGTTTGAAGTATGTATAAAACGCCAGTCTCCACTGCCAAGACACGATTCTGCTTCTATAGGTAAATCACTGTGTAGACACTCAGTATTTAGGCCTCACTGCAGAACTTAAGGACAGGTGTTAGGTCACCTGGGCTCACTTTCACTCGTAGATGAAACTCTGGAACAATACAAATGTGTCCCACTCAGCATCTAATAATCTCTCTCTTTCATTATTCTAACATGGCAATATCATCAGACATCAGTATGGTAACTAAACAATTAGTTAACGTTCTCAATTTGGTTGGTACCCCCTTCTGGATAAATAACTTTCAAACCCCGTTTGACATTTCCTTGATAAAGGAAACATTTTACATTAATACTATCAAGTCATGTACAATCACGGTGACTTGCTGATGAAGACGGCCAGTAATCTTCCTGGTCTTATGTCATAACACAACTTTTTCTTTTCATCATAAATATTTAATTTTCTTTTCTCCCCATATGGCCGAAAGCCTGTCTGGCTTTTCTATACCAGGTTAATACAGTTCCTAACAACGCTGTGAAACAACACAGAGTGATGTTGCCTTCCCTCCAGATAAATGTTTCCCCTTTAAGGTTCATACAAATTCAATAATGCATACATAATAATGATAAAAATGACAATATAAATGTTAATATAAAGGTTTCAATATTTACCGCAATCAAAGAAATCTACACACTAAACAGTTGAATATTGCGGTATATGGCATAATCCAAATCGCTGCTTGTGCAGAATTAGCAACCAAGACAGTACTCTTGCCTTGTCTATAACAACTTCTTTAGTGTATAAATTTTAGTTAACAAGTGGGCCCGAATACCAACTACTAATTGGTTTCATACAACCGTTTGTCTATTATACTACAGCCAATCAGAGACTGTTTAATGAATAGCGTTCCTTTTCAAATAAAACTGACCTCAAATATTCAAATTAAGGACTCCTTCCCCTCTCCTATTTAATTCAGTACGGCATTTTCAAAAACCAATAGGACGTTAACCTTAATTTTTTCCTTTTATTTTAAACTACCTTATCGGACATTAACCTTACGGCGCCACGTCACATTGCGTGTGTGTATATATATATATCGTCTGCTAAAACCAGCGTGTGAATATATGTCCAGAACGCGGGTCGAGAAAAAGGGGGTCTTTCGAACGCCCGTCATGGTATTAATGTTAAACCGCGGCAAATCGTTTAGGCCCTTACTTCGGTATGCAAATTGAACGTGCTGTGGAATTAAGCGTTAGTTCTCACAGATTTCACTACACACCTCCTTTCCTAAAACATGCATTCACTGCAAGTTATTATCTGTGAGACAATTAGCGTAAACAAAGTACTATTCCCTAGGTTTTTCCTGATTTGCCTCACAAGGATGTCTACTCAGGAAATCCGCTCCCACGTTTTCCGAACCGGGTATATATTCGATGGAAAATGTATAAGGTTGGATCAATAAAGACCACCTTAATAAACGTGCATTTTCATGCTTGGCCTGAGATAAGAACACTAAAGGCTGGTGATCTGTTTGCACCACAAATGACCTACCATAAAGATAAATTTGGAACTTTTTTATGGCCCAGATCAATGCTAAACACTCTTTTTCACTTGTTGAGTAATTTTTTTCCGCTTTGTTTAACTTGCGGCTAGCGTAAGCAACTGGGTTCAGTTCTCCATCCTGTGATGTGGACCTCTGTAACAAAGTGGCCCCTAATCCTATGTTACTCGCATCCGTTCTCACCACAAATTCCTGACTTAGATCAGGCAATTTCAATATCGGCTTGCTAGTGAGTTTATCTTTTAACTCTTGGTATGCCAATTCACACTGCGCTGACCAAATGATTTTTTCAGGTTGACCTTTTCTAGTTAAGTCTGTCAGCGGTGCACAAATAGAGTTAAAGTTCTTTATGTATTTTTGATAAAATCCACATAAAGATACAAAAGACCTCACATCTTTTTTGGTTTGTGGCCTCGGTGCTTTTTGTAATTTCTCCAGGTTCTTGGGGTCAGGGGTCATGTTTCCCTGATACACTGTATGTCCCAAGAATTCGAGTTCTTTACACCCCACACTACATTTGGTTGGTCTAGCCGTCAAATTTGCTTCCCTGAGCCTATCAAATAGCATATTCAGAGAGTTTATGTGTTCTTCGAATGTCTCAGTAGCAATAAGAATGTCGTCCATGAAATTGGTTATACATGGGTTATTCAGGGGATCCAATAACTTGCGCATCATTCTGGAAAACACACTCGGGGCGTTTTTCAAGCCAAATGGTAACATGTTGAATTCATAATGGCCTTCCGAGGTGCTAAATGCCAGATAAGGTCGAACCTCAGGCTTCACTGGAATTTGGTAATAGCCTTTGCTCAGATCCACCTTAGAAAAATATTTTGCCTTATTCAGCCTGGCAAACAGCTGATTGGTATCCGGCAATGGATCCACCTGATTTTCTGTGACAGCATTCAGTTTTCTGAAATCTATACACAGACGGTGTTCTCCAGAAGGTTTCCTTAGTAAAACCACACTGGAACTGTAAGGAGATTCACTGTGAGAAATGATTCCTTCCTTCAACAGATACTCAATTTCCTCCTTCAAAGCTTTCTCCTTAGCGAAAGGAATGGAATAGGCCCTCATACAGATGGGTGTTGGGTCTATTACTTTCATGTCATACTCTAATAGATTGGTATGCCCCGGCTTATCTGTTAGCACGTCTGTATGTTCAACCAGAACCTTTTGAACCTGCACCCTCTGGGCTTTAGTCAGGTGCTTACTGATCTTCACCTGTGCCTGTGTTTCCTCTGTTTTTAAGGGATACTCGTGAGAGGCGAGTGGTTCCTTTTTCATTCCTGTGGCTATCGACAAGGTCATGAGATGTGTCTCATCCTGGATCTCTCTTTCCAGGTATTGCTTTAGGAGATTCACGTGATAAATTTTCTCCTTACCTTTTTTGTCGATTTTATAATTAGTTCTAGATATCCTTTCTAGAACAGTGTATGGCCCTTGCCATCCAATTTGTAACTTGTTACTGCTGCCGGGTAGAAGAAGGAGCACCTTTCGCTCCCACATTAAGCTCTCTATCCTTAGCTTTCTTGTTAAAGTAAGCAGCATGTTTCTTCCTGGCTTGTCTGAGATTGTCATTTGCCAGTTTCCATCCAGTTTTAAGACGAGTGGTCAGTTCGTTCACATAGTTATAAGATGAGGTAACAGTTTCTTCTGCCTTCTCATCAGTCCATGTCCTTAACAAGGTTACATATGGATCTTTTCATGGCCTCCCAAATAGGGTTTCCGGTGCCATTCCGGTCGAATTTCTAATGAACTTTTTATTGGCCTCCCAAATAGGGTTACCGGTGCCATTCCGGGTGAAGTTCCAATGGACTTTTTATTGGCCTCCCAAATAGGGTTTCCGGTGCCATTCCGGGTAAAGTTCCAATGGACTTTAAAATTTACAAATTTATTTTTCATAGCACATGTCAGGTCCTTAACATTGGAAGCCTTGTAATGAGGACGTTTTTGCCTTGTATCATGACTTACAAATCGTCCACTACCAATTCTTTTCTGGGGTTTTTCTCCCCACTTAAGATTCTTGGTGAGAGATCTCCTCTGTACATTTTCTTCCTCCAGTTCACATAATTCCGACCGAGGAATTGTCGGCTTATTCTGGGCTAGAATTACTCTTTGTACTCTATTCATAGTGGCCATGTTAACACATTCAAGTGAAGACTGGGTGTGAAAAGGGGGTTCCCATTCCACTTTGTCTACATTTTTAATTCTATTGTCAGGCCTAAGTTTGCTCCGTGGCGTTTCTAGGTCCTGATTATTATCTTTCCCACTTGTGGGTGTTCCCTCATGCAATATGCCACATGCTTCTACAAAATTCTCAATGTCGACATTTATGTCGGGCCAATAGTATTTTCGAGCAACTTTTTGGCAGATGGTACCTAATTTCTCGTGGTCACCATCTTTTCCAACATGTAATCTCCTTATTACATCTGCCCTATATGCCTTTGGAAGGACCAGCTGTCCGTGACCAATGGATCCAGTTCCAGCCTTCCTATATAACAATTTGTTTTTCATATAGTAGTCCCCTTTCGTAGGAGGTGTATGGCACTTAGGTAATTTCTTAAAGCACGGGTTGAGTGACCTATCTTCCGCCTGTGCCTTCCTCATCTCCTCTGGATGAGTATTTATGGGTTCATCCTCCTCCTTTCGTGACTGTGACCTGGTCTGCACTGTTGCCATGATCACAGGTTTCCTGGGATTCCCCAAGAATACATAACGACACCCCAATATCAGAGGATAGATGGGTTCGTTTATCACGGCTGCCTTGATTACTCCTTCCACATAGCGAGTTTTTACACAGATTCTAGCAATGGGAAGTGTCATGGTTGCTACGTCCTTGGTTGCGGCTTGGATCTCCACTGTTTCTGTGGTGTATTGATCTGCTCGCACCAGGTGAGAGCTCACGACTGAGTCATAATCTAAACCTGTATCGTAAAGGCACCTAATGGTGACACCATTACATACAACATCCTCACAAACTGGGGGGTGGTAAGGTTCCTGCTGTCCACTAGGTTTAACCTTTTGTCCCTTTCTCCCCGTTTTCATTGCAGCAAAGTTAGGAGGTTTTCGAGTACACATTGTGGTGTCATGATTATTTTTCTTGCACCACTTACACCATTTATTTCCCTGAGGAAAATGTTTCTTATCATTCAATTGCGAGTTTCTATCTCGTTGGTCAAACTTGGCTTTATCATAATAGGCTTTACCCTTGTTAAATTTATCTCTGTGCTCAAATTTAGGTTGATTTTGGTTTTGTGGAGCTTTATTATGGTCTATAGGCTTCTTCTTTAAACTTGCTATCTCAGACTGGGCTGCCTGATATCTCTCAGCCACATTTAAGATCTCCCCCAGCCTCTCAGCACCCTGTTCCGTGAGAAATTTTCTCAGGTCTGGAGCCATGGACTCTCTTAACTGCTCAGTCATAATTATTTCCTTTAAATCTTGGGTTTTCCCCAGAGCAGTCCATTTCTCCAGGTATGTCTCCAGGCGTGCAGAGAACTGGTGGTAAGTCTCTCCAGTCAACAGTTTGGCATCCCTAAATTTCTTTCTGTAAAATTCACTGTTTTTCTCATATCTAACTAGAAGAGCTTGCTTAAGAATGTCGTAGTCATCTTGATCATCCTTGCTCAGTTTGGCGAAGACCTCATAAGAGGTTCCCCTAAGCCCCTGAGATACCTTCATACTCCATCTCTCTTTCTCTAGCCCATACATAGTAGCTAACCTTTCAAATCTAGATAAAAATGACTCAATATCATCATCTTTTTCTACAAATGGGTCCAACTGGAACCCCATGGCTGAGGTTGAGGCAACCTGGCCTGCAGCAGAGTCGGAGGTGGATGAGCTACTTCCATTATCAGGAGCATGGCCTTGTAACTCCAACTCCCTTAGTCGTAGTTCATGTTCCCTTTGGAGTCTTTTATCTTCTCTCTCAGCCTCAAGTCTCCTTTCTTCTAACTGCAGCCTCTTGATCTCAGCCTCCCTATCAGCCTCTAATTTCTTAAGCTCCCTAGCATCCTCTAACATAATTCTCTTCTCCTCAGCTAATCTCTTATCTTCCCTTTCCATATACTTATCGCACTCTGATGTCACATACTGAATCAGAGCTTGCCCATCTAAATTCATTTCCTTTGCAGTCTGCACAGCAGCAGATCTGTATTTAGCCATATCCGCCATTTTATAGTTAACAATATGAAATACTATCCACTACCTTAACTAATTAATCAACTCTAAACACAAGACAAAGGGCAATGATATCTCAAACCACTCTCAGATTATTTTTACTATTATATTTTACAAATACTGGGACTAGTGACTCACTTAATGTAGGGTACTAAGAACCTTTTAATCCCGGAAGAGCGTCCCAATTAATGTGGTGAATTAGTTGTTAGTATTGGTTTCAATATTATATTAATGGTATCTGGTGTGAGGTCAGCTATGCAAGTCCCTGAGGTTTATTAAATATAAATAAGTTTACAGGGTACCTGTCTGCTTCCACCACGACCTCACCCGATTATACATCTTCCCCTACTGAAGTGTATTGGTGTGTGTATGTTGTCTAGCAAGTGTCTAGGGTATATGCAATGTGATGAAATGTATGAACAAGACAACAATTACACCTATTACTAATAAACAATGATTAAACAAGTCACTGAGTAAAGTTTGGAATGTAACTTATTTTTTTATAATTTATTTTCCTGTATCTAGTTATTCTTCTGACACAGGAATAATCAACTCAACATGATAATGAAATTATTTACAACCAATTATTTTACAACTGTCATTGAGTCTGTTTTATCCCACAATTATTTATATGTTTCAAGCTGGAAAAATGTCAAGTATTTCTTGCTCCTAGAAAAGGGTACAAGTTTATTGAACGTTTTTGTTCCTCACTGTCTGATACCCTATCTTATGGGAAAACTGAGAGAGTGGAGTGTTTGTGATATCAATTTCCCAGACAATTCTTATCTGAGGTCTCTGGAACCAGGCTGTTTGAAGTATGTATAAAACGCCAGTCTCCACTGCCAAGACACGATTCTGCTTCTATAGGTAAATCACTGTGTAGACACTCAGTATTTAGGCCTCACTGCAGAACTTAAGGACAGGTGTTAGGTCACCTGGGCTCACTTTCACTCGTAGATGAAACTCTGGAACAATACAAATGTGTCCCACTCAGCATCTAATAATCTCTCTCTTTCATTATTCTAACATGGCAATATCATCAGACATCAGTATGGTAACTAAACAATTAGTTAACGTTCTCAATTTGGTTGGTACCCCCTTCTGGATAAATAACTTTCAAACCCCGTTTGACATTTCCTTGATAAAGGAAACATTTTACATTAATACTATCAAGTCATGTACAATCACGGTGACTTGCTGATGAAGACGGCCAGTAATCTTCCTGGTCTTATGTCATAACACAACTTTTTCTTTTCATCATAAATATTTAATTTTCTTTTCTCCCCATATGGCCGAAAGCCTGTCTGGCTTTTCTATACCAGGTTAATACAGTTCCTAACAACGCTGTGAAACAACACAGAGTGATGTTGCCTTCCCTCCAGATAAATGTTTTCCCCTTTAAGGTTCATACAAATTCAATAATGCATACATAATAATGATAAAAATGACAATATAAATGTTAATATAAAGGTTTCAATATTTACCGCAATCAAAGAAATCTACACACTAAACAGTTGAATATTGCGGTATATGGCATAATCCAAATCGCTGCTTGTGCAGAATTAGCAACCAAGACAGTACTCTTGCCTTGTCTATAACAACTTCTTTAGTGTATAAATTTTAGTTAACAAGTGGCCCCGAATACCAACTACTAATTGGTTTTATACAACCGTTTGTCTATTATACTACAGCCAATCAGAGACTGTTTAATGAATAGCGTTCCTTTTCAAATAAAACTGACCTCAAATATTCAAATTAAGGACTCCTTCCCCTCTCCTATTTAATTCAGTACGGCATTTTCAAAAACCAATAGGACGTTAACCTTAATTTTTCCTTTTATTTTAAACTACCTTATCGGACGTTAACCTTACGGCGCCACGTCACATTGCGTGTGTGTATATATATATATCGTCTGCTAAAACCAGCGTGTGAATATATGTCCAGAACGCGGGTCGAGAAAAAGGGGGTCTTTCGAACGCCCGTCATGGTATTAATGTTAAACCGCGGCAAATCGTTTAGGCCCTTACTTCGGTATGCAAATTGAACGTGCTGTGGAATTAAGCGTTAGTTCTCACAGATTTCACTACAATGTTAAGTCAGTCCTATTGTGGCGTTCCCATCATAGCTGGCAGACGCTGGAGTTGGGTTGGCCATGTCCTCAGAAGAGACCCCGATGCCATCACAAGAACAGCTATGCTATGGACCCCTGAAGGAAAACGAAAGAGAGGCCGACCAAAAACAACTTGGTGGAGGACTCTGGTGACTGAGATGCAAAGAATGAACCAGAGTTGGGGCACTGTACGAAGGATGGCCACCGACCGAGCAAAGTGGAATCAATTTGTTGTTGTCCTACAAGACGCCACCAGGCGTGATGGCCACTGACTGCTTTGACGGTCGGCGGCTAAGGATCAAAGAAGAAGAAGAAGATTGTGGCGTTCCGAAACATAGAGATCAACAAAAACAACAACTAAATTTTAAAAAAAGCTAACATCTGTCATAATTGGGTACTTGTGTAGAATAGAAGGATTAAACTAGTATGACAAGATCACTAATATGGAACTGATGACAAGAACCAGACAAGTGCCAGTAGAACAAGAGACGAGAAGAAGACACTGGAGATAGATAGGACACACATCGAGGAAACCTGTTGATAGCATTACCAGGCAGTCCTTGTTCTGGTACCCCCAGGGCAAGAGAGGTAGAGAGAACACACTGAGCTGAAGACAGACGTGAAGGGGATGAAGAAGACATGGACAGACCTTAAACTGATGGCACGGGACAGGAAGACTTGGCATGGGTTTGTTGAAGGTTTATGCTCCGTAGGGAGCTAAAGGGTGATGATGATGAATACTTATAATTACAATATTCAAATAATATTTATACTTATGTTAGCAAAACAGCTCTTTGGCTTCCACTAATATATCGCAGTTTATGTGTCTGTCAATCTTAGACCTAAGGGTCTTTTGTGTTTGGATATGCGCCCTAATATAACCGACTAGGTTGAACGGGACGCGCCTCGCCAAAACTTTATTTTTTTTTTAAATGTGTCTCTATTTACTATGACTGTTAGTATGGGGGTTTCTTTAAAAATAAAATTTTGCCTCGATTTGGCGAGGCGCGTCCGGTTCAATCTAGTCGGTTATATTAGGGCTCGTGTCCAAATATAAAAGATATTTAGGTCTGATAATAAATAATGATTGATAGAACTGTTACTATGGTTTTGTAAGACGCATATTAAAGATTTTTAACATCGCTACTACATTTGTGAACGTCCGCTTGGCAAAGTGTTTTTTTAACACTTGTCTCCAACGGCAAGTTACCAGTCAGGGTTTAAGTCTATCCAGCTGTGAATGGGTACCTCTGATCTTGAGCTAGGGAAGGCAAAGGCAGCGAGGAAGGTAATTGGTCACCACCCGGCCACATGAAGCTGAACTTAGTGTATTCAAGTCGCTAACATTTTACTTACAGGACTAACTTTTAACTTTCATTTCTTTTTATGTTAGCGGTTGTCCACATATATTGTCACGCAGTGGGTGGTTGGGTAAAAAGAAAGGGCGGTTTAAACAGTATCTGGATTGTTCAACAACTACAAACGTTTATGCAGTAACGTTTTTACGATGGAGTAAATACAGGTACTGTAGTTCTTTGTTTACGCGATATGTGTGTTCCCGAGAACGTCGCGTAAACAGAAATGGCGTAAATGAAACATAATTTTCTTATTCAAATACATGTAAAGTAAAGGAGATGCGTTCCGCCAATGCCGTCCATAATAATAAAAATAAATACATGTAGTAATAAACAGTTTAAATTAACACATAACATTCATATTACGTGAATCTTCATAAAACAACATTGACAGATTATACAACATTGACAGGGGTAGGAAGGAGGCCCATTATTTTCTTCATCTTCATCAACTTCTAATTCATCGAGGGGTGAGGTGGTGAGTCATGTGAATGAGATGAAGGTGATGCAGCATTGAATTGTTTCATGGAGAAGGTACCCAGGGTTGTTTGAGTTTGTGAATTTCTCTGCTCATGGAGGATTTCTTGGTAGAGAGCAAGTTGCTGTGTCTTCTTCTTCCGTGGTGATCTTCTCCAGCGCAAACAACTCTTCATTGCCCAGTCCTACTTTCTGAGATTCAAGCAAATTTACAATTTTATTTTCGTTAACTCTATCTGAACCAGCTCTTGAGGCCATTCTGACACCACCTTTAATAGCTGTGATACTATTGTCATCAACGCTAAAGCCTTCAAAGTCATGAAAACATTGAGGGCACAATTTTTTCTCCCGCACACCGTTCATAGATTACTGCGGAACTTCATTCCATGCAATCTTTGATTAGCGAAAGTACATCTTTAATAGAGAATACCTTCCAAAAATCCCTAAAAGAAGTATTCAAATTGTCATCATCTTCCTCTTGCGCTGCTGTTGGCGCGCAGATATTGTAAACATGTCTAAATATCAGGTCGCGCACTTCGAGTTTGGGGCATAAATAAAACAAAAATGTCTAAAAATTGATGCGCGTATGTTCTAATTCGCGTAAATGAAACACGCGTAAACAGAGAACGACCTGTAATGAAAGTGCTAAGTGGTTCCCTGGAGCATGTAGTCATTGGCCTGTGTGCCACAAGGGAGATAATGGTATTGATTGACTGATTTGTGAACTCACAAGGTATTGATTTATGCGATTGTGTGATAACGAATTCAGCACTTTTAATGGTTACGTTTTGTTTTAGCCATGCCTGTGCCACTAATATTTCTCAGTATTCATCTCAGCATTCATCTCAGTATTCATCTCAGTATTCATCTCAGCATTCATCTCAGTATTCATCTCAGTATTCATCTCAGTATCCATCTCAGTATTCATCTCAGTATTCATCTCAGTATTCATCTCACTCAGTATTCATCTCAGCATTCATCTCAGTATTCATCTCAGTATTCATCTCAGTATTCATCTCAGTATTCATCTCAGTATCCATCTCAGTATTCATCTCAGTATTCATCTCAGTATTCATCTCACTCAGTATTCATCTCAGTATTCATCTCAGTATTCATCTCAGCATTCATCTCAGTATTCATCTCAGCATTCATCTCAGTATTCATCTCGGTATTCATCTCAGCATTCATCTCAGTATTCATCTCAGTATTCATCTCAGTATCCATCTCAGTATTCATCTCAGTATTCATCTCAGTATTCATCTCACTCAGTATTCATCTCAGTATTCATCTCAGTATTCATCTCAGTATCCATCTCAGTATTCATCTTTATCATTGCACTCCGTCTCCTTAAGGAGCATAAAAAAAGGTAACGGTAGTCCCATAACAGATACTGCCGTAGGGGAGGGAAGTGTTAGAGATTTCAACATAATAAGTCCAGCATCGAGAGCTGGGGTGACAAGTTCCCATCCTCGCCGCCTTTTCCTTTCCTAACCCAAAGTCAGGAGCCCATTTACAGCTGGGTAGACTGGAGTGTGTCGGTACCGTAGTTTATGAATAGTTTGGCACCGTCTAATTTTATTGATATACATTTTTTTTCTTCCCTCCACTAAGAATATAATGTGCGAGCTAACGATGCAGTGATGTTAAACCTACTACATAGAAAAGCAGACGACACAAGAATGAACATGGTTTGATCGCACGGCAAGGTGGGCTTGGTGGAATTTGCTTAAAGAGAAATCTGCATATTGACATATGAAAGCAGGGCAGAACTATCGCTAGTTGCATTGTATCAGGTCAATAGCAGGCGAGAAAGAAAGGCCACATTAGCGTCAGAGAGTTAATGTTGAAGAGCAGTCGAAGTTAACAATATCATCTAGCAGCACATAAACTAGAGGTTAATGAACATATATAATTGTAGTTAGAATTAATATTTAACATTAAGTAGGGCTACTTCAAAAATGGATGACTGTGATTGCTGCGACTGCGGCGACTGTGACTGTTGCTGTGGCGACAATGACTGTTGCTGCTGCAAGTGTGATTTCGACTCTGTCCTTTGTTGTTGTGGCGTTTGCATGTGGTGTTGTGTCAACGAGATTGCAGAAAACACCTTAGACTCCTGCGACAGGGGTGATAAAAGGACATCAAACGTGAACCCACCTCCAACCACGACGCAAGTACAACAAACGTTTGTTCCAATCCAGGAAGAGGAAGCACCGAGTTATGACAGCCCGCCGCCACCTTACACTGACGTTGTTACAGACCAGCCTGGTGAATATGGTTACGACCTGCCAATAACGTCACAACCCGGTTTTACGTCGGATCAGCCCAGAACGCAGGTGTAGTGAAAAATGTAGATTAGGAAATTCCGATGCTTACACTTTGTGAAGACATCATCATCATCAGGGGCTATCTTCACATCGAAGGACGGCTGCATTAGATCTCTAAAGTTTCCTGTCTTGATGGTGCACTCTGATAGACTCTTTCATATCCACATATTAATCTGTTTGTTAATCATATAATACACTTGTTCTATATATGTGCTTGTTCTATATTATAAATATTAGTTGCTTTGCCTCTCTCGGTGTCTATCTTCCCACTTATATCGCTGCCTTCCTCTAGCACGTTTGCCTTTAACTATGCCTTCTGTTATGGTCTTCAGTAAGGTGTTATGTCTTTTTACATGGCCAACATATTTTAGATGTCTAATTTTGATCTCATTTATTAATTATGTGTAGAAAAAGGTAAAGGATCCTGTTACACACCCATTGAGGCATATTGGGAATATGGTGTTAGGTCCATATTTTCTTGACCGTCGGCACACTAGGGGTGATGTGGTCAGCATCACGCCGGCCGCCTTAACCTTCCCAGAGTTGCTCTGGTACCCATTTGGGGCTGGGTCGACCCAGGAGCCGTTTGCGGCCTAAAAAAATCCCACCTCATCTGGGGATCGAACCATAGACCACTGAGCTAGGAAGCCAGTGCACTAACCACTATGCTACCGCGGCCCTCAATTATGTGTAGACATGAACCTATTTAATTATCAGTTACTAGCATAATAATCATCATCATCTGATTCATCATTCTTCTCTCCCCTGGGTGCATAGGATGGAGATAAAACTCTTCAAAACAGTCTTTAGCATATCTGTCTCTTTAATTTCCTTCCTATCTGTCCGTCTATCTATCTACCTAGTTTGTCTGATTCTGCTCTTGAGTAAGGACAGCGGAGACAGTGATAATGGGATCTGATTACCCCACTTCATAAAACGGGACCTAGTATTGTGAAGGCTTTAACAATTCACTCCCTACGGCACTATCTGCTATGGGACCCAATGCCGCTCATCTCTTGTAAAATCTCTCGCATACACTGGAAAATACCCAGAGACCCTAATCATTCAACTGCAGACTGTTTGAATATTTCACGAGTTCTTATAATACGCCACCTGTTAAGTCATGATTATGTCTCAAATCATTGTCTAATTTACTGTATGAATCGTTTGAATTGTGTCTGTTTGTATGTTATTATTTTTTTCTCATTAATTTCTGTTATTTATTTATTTTTTATTTATGTTAAAAACATACTAAAATTTGATTATGATTGGATATTGCAAATGTATGCTGTTATATTATTTTTATAACGATACATGCCTAAATAATGCTTAAAGTAAATTAAAGAATGCATGATGAGAGGAGAGAAGGGCAGAATGTCAGACGGGCCTGCGTGCCGAATTCTTAACCCTTTGAAATAAAATTTGTTCTCTCTCTCTCTCTCTCTCTCTCTCTCTCTCTCTCTCCCTCCCTCTCTCTCTACTTACCTGCCTGCCTATAAATATAAAAATATATGCCTGTCTGTCTAATCTATCACATGCTGTCTTTCTTTTTGGTACTGCGTCTGGTATATTTATCTTGTCGTTAATCCTTTTCAAAATTTTCTTTCTATGTCTCTGCAAAAGCCATTCCATTCTCTTTCGTGTCCTTATTTCATTTATTTATATATTTATGTTATTTATGCACAGTACTTAGTAGATCTGTTGCCATCTACATTGTACACGAGGGTAATTTTCTTTATTCACGTCTGCTTGTACGTTTCTTTCTTGTATCTCTTTCTAACTTCTTATTAAGCAAGGGACAGTCAAAGTTTCTTGCTCTATCCTCTTATTTATACCCAGTATTCTTCTGAAAACTTTGCATTAAAATCCTCTGTAAGCGTTTCCGTTATCTTTGTTTCCGCTCCATGCAAGAAGGAAATTCTAAAGCAAGCTATGTAGAGATTTAGATCTTTTGTTTTAAGATTTTATATCTTGAAATCTGTCAAAGCAGAGATATTCCCATCATACACGTAAATGCTTGTGCAAAAGTAGGTACACACTTGAATGACATAAATTTAAAAAAATTAAAAAATAAATTTATAATCAGTTTTATTTTATTTGTCATTTTATTAAGAGGTGGATAGAAAAAGATAAGAAAAGTTCCATAGCACCACAAAAAATGTATAGAATGTGCAATACACACATTGGGATCCTCGCTGGTGTTACGGAGTTCGTACATTGTGCTGAGATCCTCGTGTGTGATCTAAGGGAGGAAATCGCAGCACTGATGGAGTTGTCCGTGCAGTGAAGATGATCCTAAAAAACCCCAACCATAGATGATACTGACGTAGAGGAATGAAGTGTTAGAGAATTCACTTTACTAGGTCCAGATTCGAGAGGTGAGGGTGACCAGTTTTCTTCTTTGATGCCTTTGCCTTCTCTAGCCCAAGAGCAAAGTCAGGTATCCATTTACATATGGGTATACTGGAGCATTACGCCACCGTGTTTCTAAACCGGTACCTTTGCCGCAAGAGGCCAGCGCTCTAACCATTCTGCCAATCGGACGCTTGATGTAGATATAAACTATATTTCACTTTTGTTACTGTTGTTGCCTACAATTTTTATTAGCATGCTTTTTTTGTCCTTTGGCATTTAATTCATCGTCTCTTCGTCTTTGGTCCGGGACCCAAAGATGCAGCAATAGAGAATGCAGTCAGCGACCCATAGCTAGACTGCTTGCGTCAGAGTCAGCATCACTGCAGTCTAGAAGTCTTTGGTCCTTGGCCGCTAATTGACAAGGCAACCAGTGGCCATCACGCAATGGTGGCGTCTTGCAGGGCAGCAACAAACTGTCTCCACTTTGCTCGGTCGGCAGCCATCCTTTGTTTGGTGCTCCAGCTCTGGTTCATGCTTTGCAGCATCTCTACATCCACAATTCTCCGCCAGACAGCTTTTGGTCAGCCTCGCTTTCGTGTTCCGTCTGGAGTTCATAGCATGGCAGTTCTTGTGACTGTCATGGGCTCTTCTGGCGGGTGGCGTGTACCCGCCGTGATGGTCCGAAAGCCAAAAGGCATTTAATTGAGAGGATTAAAACAGGATTGGGATTTTTTCCCCCATACGGCTGGCAACCTCATAATGTAAAATAAATTACGACAGAAACTACTACAGCAAGAGAACAAAAATGCTTCTGTGTGTGTTTCTTGGAAATGGGACAGCTACAGTGGTCACTATATTCTCCATAAAGTGAGAGAAGGCTAGTGAATGAACAATGATTTTTTTTTTTTTTTTTTCGATTTTGTCTTTAAATTCTAAAGGTGTTGATGGTGTCGTTTGTATTTATGTCTCCATGGTTACTTTGTTTCCTACTAGAGTTACTTGCCCTTATGCTAACTTCCTCTTTCCTGTTTTTCTGCTTCTAACAACATGGTTGAATAAAAGTGTCAAGTTGTGTCCAGTGTACTCAGGCTTCGTGATTATGCTTCATAATGTGAGGATATTTGCCAGTCAGCCATGTCTCATTACATTTAGCAACATTTACTATACACAATAGTAAATATCAACAAAAGGTGTATTAAACTCTTATATTTTTGTATTTAAATTCTAAAGGTGTATTAAAATCTTACATTATCTGCATATCTTATATTTATGTAAAGTTCTTACTGCCTGTTCTTTTCACGTTAGTCTTACTTACTTAGTCGTTCCCCTTCTACCGTGAGGTGTAGAGGTTTGGGAGAGAGAGCACCAGACTATCCTATCGGCTGTCTTCCTCCTGGCCTGGTTCCATTCTAGTCCTCGGTCCTTCAAAGATTGTCTAATGTTGTCCTCCCAGCGGACTATGAGTCGTCCTGGGGGTCTGGATCCCTGGCTCTTTTTTCCCCATGCTTGTCGTGGTAGCCGATCTTCTCCCATTCTGCAGATATGGCCAAACCATCTTAGTTGGGACTGTTAGTCTCCAAATTCAATATATACTCTTTGATCTTCCGTTACAGATTTATATTCTCTTCTCTTCCCTTGAGTGTTTCTCGGGGGATCTCTAAGATACCGAATAAGAAGGCTGCTCCCTCAGGTATATATTAATAGGCTACATTTGTAAGGTTACGCATGGGGTTGGTAACCTCATCATGTAAGACAAATTGCTGCAGAAACTAATGTTGCAGGATCACGTGTTTTTACGTATACTTCCTGAAAGGGGGACAGCTGCCATGCGTCATAAGGAGCAAAAAAAAAAAATAATAAATTAATTTAAAAAAGATATATTTGTTATTTGATCATTAATTCTAAATGTGTCTTCTTTAATCTTAAATTCTACATTAATGCTTTTAATTTCTACCTCTATAAGTAATAGTGACGTACATTTTGTAACGCCTCTCTCGTTTGTTCCGACGTGTGGTCACTAATGAACACATTATTATCTAGAGCAGATATGTTTCTATCTGTGGCGTAACAAGGGTGAGGCAGACGGGGAATCTGCCCTGGGCGCCACTAGGGGGGGGGGGAAAGGGGGAATGCCATTTTATGATTTAAAAATTCCACTTCTCATTTATGACAACCCAATTTATCCCACTTCACTCTTCTGTGTGTGTGTGTGTACGTGTGTGTCCCCATGAGCTAACGCTCTGTAATAGTGGATCAAAGAGAACACATATATATATATATATATATATATATATATATATATATATATATATATATATATATATATATATATATATATATATATATATATATATATAAGAACAGTTTTCAAGGGGCGCCATTTTTTATTTGCCCTGGGCGCCATCAACCTTTGTTACACTTCTGGTTTCTATACATGTCAAATTTATGGGGGGAGGGGGAGAATTATTTGAATATATGAGGGAAAATGCAAAAAAAAAAAAAAAAAAAAGAGACTACATTCCCACCACTACAACTATCATCCTCGTATCACCACAGCTACAACTATCACCTTCAAATTACCACTACTACAACTATCTTATTCATACGACCACTATTACAACTATCAGCTTCATATTACCACCACTAAAAATAGCATCTGGGCGGCCTATAGAGAGTACTGGATTTAACATTTTTTTTTTTTAATGCCTACTGGGATCATTTGTCAATTATTAATTATTCAAACTATCACGCCAGGAAACGCAGTTACTTAATAGAAACAGCTAACGTAATTCACACACCACTTAATACACGATATAATCAGACAGAAGCATTGAGCTTTGCCTATTTCTGCTCAGTTGCTGTGTTCCGCAAATGAATCAATTGCAATATCTGTGGCCCAGCCTGAATAGGACTAGAACAGGTGATAGCTCAGTGAGAGATAAGGTAAAGAAATAGATTTTTTCACAAGTGAAATGGTGAAAGGTAAAATCTGTCCCTGGATTTGAGAGATAATCAATCCAGCCTATCAATTACGACTGAGATTTGTAGATCAGACAGTTTCCCTATAAACATATATATATATATGCACACACACACACATATATATATATATATATATATATATATATATATATATATATATATATATATATATATATATATATATATATATATTCAATCACTCCCATCTACACACACACACAGATACGTGACGACAATTAGACGCACAGACGTGAAACCTATATCTATGGAATTGGGATCTTTTGGGACAAGCTGACCGACACACGTAAATAAAGTTTATGTAAATTTTATTTATCATAAAGAAACTACAACACAACAATATCTTTGAATATCAAAATCAAATACAATGAACATATGTTAATGAGTTAATTAAAGAGTTAGACTCATAGGTTTAATCCTCCCTCCCTCTGTTGAGACAAGTTCCCGTTAGAGCAAAGTTATTAACCCCCGAAAGAGTCAAAGGTTTTTACATTATTGTCTAAAATTCCCTCTACCGTAAAGAACAGAGTTATAAGTTAATCTATTCTGAAGTGAAATAAAGGAGCAGCTTTAGCAAAACTTACATAAGAAAATACAAAAATAAGCACATGGGTTATATCCAAATAGAATTATTCTTCCCCCGCTTTCTCTTGCTCTGACAAACCTGTGGTCACATATTCAGTCTCTCTTACCTACAAAGGTGCTTTCACCACATCTGGAACAATTGTTAATGGCACCCACAGCCCATCCACGGTTGGTTGTTTGGTAAATCAAGCCCCAGTTTCTCCAACGACTAATTAATCAAATGTTGGGAAACGCTTGATTCACTTATTGTAAGTAGGATGCTGATAAAGGTCACTTCAATGTTTGTCCAGGTAGTAAAATAATTATGAGATCTAAATGTCACAGTGTACATTAGCTTGGAATCTTCAATCGTTACATCAAATGTCAGGTAAATAAATCTGTTCAGGATCAATCTTCTTCACAACACGTGATCGTTATACAGGTAATGTCAATGTTTGATTTGGTAGCCACCACAGGCTGAATGTTTATGAAATTGGGAAAAGAAATCTGGATATTCTATAAGTCCAGTTATCATTTATTCTTAATATTCTTTGGGTTGGTACTCTGTCTCTTTCTGGGTGTACCACGAGACCAGACAAGTCACCTTGAAAACCCGATATTATATCAGAATGTTCTTTGATAAAGTTATTTCCAGTTTCATATGGAATGGAAGCCGCTGGTAAGGTTTAGGGTTTGACCCAAATACTGTATAGGGAGAAAATACAAATACTTAACATAATATAGTATAATTCACAATTCTGTCCTTACCCCGCGTAACATAGAATATATTATCCACTTCGGTTATTTAACTTAAATTAATATATTTGACGATTTTAACACTTAAATCACTCAATAATACTAGTGAATATATTTACCTCCAAACAGAACTATTAAGACTATTCTCCAACAAAAACTAAGAAACTCTACTCAAACGAGTGATTCTAGAATTGCCACTAGAAGTCTTCTAAAGCTGTGGCAGTACTGGATAAATCTGAGTTAGAAAGATGAGGTATATATATATATATATTAGAGATGAAAGGAGATAGTTCATTATTCACCTAAAACCAGACTCTACCAGATGTTCACACCTACGGGAAATTCTACGTTCAGTTTTCGGCTTATACGTAATTCAAAGCCGAAAACTCAGGATCTTCATTCTCGCTTAGATCAGACATCGGCAATACGCTAATCAGTGTAAGTTTCCTTCGTCTCTCTGCTCGTATTCAAGCGAGCAATATCTTTAAATCTTTCGATTCGCCGTTTTAATTACTTATCAAACGAACGGATTCAGGGAAAGGTAATAAAGATTTCTCACTTTGGTTCCCAATATCTACTCAAATTTATTCAAATCTGGTCGCTGTCTGATCTCTACAACGATTTGATCTCTGGCACTGGTGTTAAAATTACAGCTCACGTTAGCTAATAGGTCTCTGGTAGACTCTCATCAAAGAAATTAGCGAACCGCAATACAATGCGTGCTAAATGAGAAAAGAGGGACAGACTTCTGGGCTGAGTAATAGGAGGTTTTATGTTAACCCAACAGGCGTAGGTGCAGCTAGGTAAACGAAAAAAATGAAGATTAAAAAAAATAGATAAATGAAATCAATTATCATAATCTGTCACACACTACAAAAATTCTTCTTTATGCTTCGCCTGTGCACAATTTTCGAAAACGCATTTGCACTGTACAACAGTTGACTCGAAGCACACTCAACTCGTCATGTGTTACAGCGGAGGGTGGGCGCTTGGGGGGGGGGGGGGAATAACATGGGATCTTGGGTATTTTCGCTGAATTTTTCCTCAGGTTATAGCCGAAAGTTCAAAGTTGGTGGCTGCGGCATGAATGGAAAACAATCATAGATGCATCGAATCTTCAAGGCTGGTGTGGAACTACTGTTCTGTTCACGTAGGTGTGCGCGGCAATGAATGAGACTAGTTTCGAGAGCACCCATAGTGGGGTGACTGGATGTGTATAAGGAAGAGAAACTGAACAGGCAGCGGAAACTCTTATTGTTAGCAAAGCGCATGCAGAAAAACGGATCGTAATATTTACAGATGCTCTGTCAGTAATCACAGCCCTAACGGGCCACCATGCCAAGGGATTGAAAGTTCTGATAAACTCACTTGAAAGCATGGCCAAATGCTTCAACAATGCACAGTCCAGTGGATATCAGCACATTGCAACATTCCAGGCAACGCCGAGGCAGATACACGTGCTAAAGAAGGGGGAGCCCTGCAACAAAATGATATATGGACAACTTATGGAGTGGCTAAAACAACCGTAAAAGCCACATTCAAGTCAAAATGGGGAAAAGAGCACCCAGGCCATATAAAAATAGGGAAAAGAGCACCCAGGCCATATAAAAATGGGGAAAAGAGCACCCAGGCCATATAAAAATGATGCCTAATACCAGCTATGTAGGCGAGACTATGTCATCATTTTCCGGCTATGAACTGGACACAACAGATTAAGGCACCATTTATACCACAAGTGCAGGATTAATAATAATAATAAATTCTTTAAGCACCAAACACGGCGCATAAGGCAGAAACCAGTGCTCTCCAGATTGTTCGTTGTGACGCCACTCCTCTTAGCTCTTGCACATTGTTTAACCCCAACGTTCTTCCTTCTCTTATTATTGTTCTTCTGAGTGTTTCTTTTGGTCTTCCTTTTTTCCTCTTACCCTCAGGAACCCAAGTGAGTGCCTGCAATGGTATTCTGTTGTTTTGCATTCGTAGGACATGACCGATATATGACCATCGTCTTTTCCTTATATAGTTGGAGACATATTTCTGCCTAGAGTCTTCTCTTATTTGTCGATTAGTCTTGAATTCTTTCCAACTGATGTTCATGAGTTTTCTAAGACATTTGTTCTCGAATGTATTCAGCTTGTTCTCCAATGATTTTGTTATTTTCCAACTCTCACAGCCGTATGTTAACACTGAGATAACATTTGAATTAAACAGACGAAGCTTGGTATGTATATTCAATGATCGTAATTTCCAAATGTTAGATAATCTATTGAAGGCGCTAGCTGCCAAAGCAATTCTAGTATGAATTTCTCTTGTTGTGTCACCATCCTGAGTCAGTTTACTGCCTAAATAATTGAAACTTTCAACTTTCTGTAGTTTTTCCCCGTTCAGGATGATATTAAAGGTCTCGTTAGAAAAGTTCATAACTTTAGTTTTAGAGGCATTTATTTGGAGACCTATTTTAACCGAAAGATGTCACAAATTATTTACTGCTTCTTGGTATTGTCTGGGTGTTGTACTTAAGAATGCTAAATCATCTGCGAAATCTAGGTCCCCCAGGAATTTTCCATTTGTCCATTTTATACCTAATTGTTCATTGTGGGTATAGTTTCTCATAACCCAATCAATAGCTATTCCAAAAAGTAGTGGTGACATAATACAGCCTTGTTTCACCCCTGTTTCTACTGTAAACCATTCTGTATTCCCTTTATTTGTTCTAACACAACATCTTGCATTGTCATATAGCGCTTTGATTATATTCACATATTTTGTTGGAATACCATAGATTGTAAGTATCTTCCACAATGATGGGCGGTGGAGACTATCAAAGGCTTTTTGAAAATCGACGAAGGTGATAATAAGTGGCGATTGCATTTCCACTGATTCTTCTATAATTGTTCTTAGTGTGAATATTTGATCAATACATGATCGTTTCGGCCTGAAACCCGCTTGTTCTTCTCTGATCTTTTCGTCAGCATGCAATTTAAGTCTTTCTAACATCATGCAACATAATAATTTTCCAGGTGCTGATAATAGAGATATACCACGCCAGTTATTACAGTCTGATAGATCACCTTTCTTCGGTAACTTTACAATAATAATGTCTTTCCATTGTTGTGGTGGCTGTTCTTCTCTCCATACTTCATTTATAATATCTAAAATTCTCAAGAGGTTGTTGTCATTAACTGCTTTAATTATTTCGCCTGAAATTTCGTCAACTCCAGCCGCTTTAAAATTTTTTAATCTTTTAACGGCTTGTTTGATCTCGTCCAGCGTGAATTCACCGCAAGTTATTGGCAAGGTGGTTGTGGGTGTTTCATTATTAAAATCAGGTGTTACTGTTGGTGGTGGTCTGTTTAGCACCTCTATGAAGTGCTCAGCCCATCTCTTCATTTGTTCTTTTTCTGTTGGTATTGGATTCCCTAATTTATCTTTAACAGGTGTTTCCATATCAGTAGGCTGGTGACATAGTTGTTTTGTAATTTGATAAAGGCACCTACTATTACCAGTTCTTGCAGCATTTTCAGCTTCTACGGCCAGTTCATTGATGAAATGTCTTTTACCTCTTCGAGTTTTTGTCTTCACTTCTTTATTTAACAAGTTATAAGTTAGTTTGCAAGATTCAACTGCATTATGTGTACTTGCCGCTAGTAGTTTAAGTTTTACTGTTTTCCTTTCTTGTATTTTATCCCAAGTATCTTCTCTCATCCATTTTTTCTTTTTATGTACTAGGTATCCGGTGGTCGCTACAGCTGCTTCTGTCATTGCTGTTCTCAGTTGTTCCCATTTAGTATCGATTGTCTTGGTGGTGACGTCGTTGTCAATTTTGCCTAAAGCATCGAAATAGTTGTTCATTTTGACATTATATTCCTCTTTTACATCGTTTGATTGCAGTCTGTGTACATCTATTCTTCTATTTTTATTCGGTTGGTATAACTTCTTCAGTTTAATTCTCAGTTTAGCTATGCAGAGGTTATGATCGCTTCCGATCTCTGCACCTCTGTATGCTCTGACGTCTTGAACTGATGAGCGAAATTTTGCGCTTATGCAGAAGTGATCTATCTGGTTCTTAGTTCTGCCATCAGGTGAATTCCGGGTAGACGATATTGAATTGAAATTGAAAGTGCAGGATTGGTACAACATATTTCTGCACCTCTGGCATCAGCCCCATGACAGCCGCACATCTGCCGCAGTCCTGGGCAATATACAGCAGTGAACATAGTAGCATATGGTGACAACATACTTCTCTCCTCGAAAAACTGTCTGCAGATGTCAGGAACCTTGCGCTGACTACTGCTTTTATTAGAGTCATTAAAGTGGAAGTCTGAAGGCGAACGAAGAAGAAGAAGTCACGTTTACTGCAAAATTTGGACAGTGTGCATAGTGAAACGTTAATGACATATCTATGCGTATACACTAAACTAAGCCATTTGTAGTATCCCCCAGTTAAAAGATTCAAAACTGTCAACAAAAACAGTTTTCTTTGTAAAAGATGGAAAACATAATGAAAAAGTTATTTGTCAGGTGTGACTTCCATATATCCTCACCCAAATTATGTGGGTATTTTTCTCTCTCCCAGACTTTATCGAGTAATTTGTATAATATCGCTGTGGTGGTGTCAGTATCTGCTTTGTTTGTCTCTGCTGGCATGTCATCTGGGTCAGCCGCTTTTCCATCATTTAGAAGTTTTATGGTGTGGTAAGTGAGAGGTTATTGATGTTACTACACTAAGGGTAAACAAAGTGAGGTCCAGCTGTGTAAGTTCCCTGAGTCTAATTGATGAGGATGATGTTCTCAGGGTCCCTATCCGCTACCTCTCTAAGATCTCACTCTGTGTAAAATAATCTCTGTGATGTTGTGTGGCAAGTGTCTAGGGTAATGTATCTATTGTGATGTATGAACAATGTCAAACATAACTTTAACTCAATAAAAGTGAAGTAAGTAAGACTGTTGGTAAAGTTATATTAATATATTACAATTTTTATTTTCCTGTACCTCAATTCTTTTGGGACAGGAATATTTTCAAATCAAGAAAATTTTATTTACAACATATAAATAAATAAAAAGGACCCTTTGTCCATAACTGGTATATTAAAGTGTCACTGTATGTGTATCCCACAGTCTGATGTAATACTTTTTATAACAACTAGTCAATTCTGTGAGGGTCTGTTAGTATCATTACGGCTACAGGGATTTCTATTTTGGTTGTGGAAATTATTAAATGAGGTATCATTTGCCCATGTAAAGGGACTTGACCTGACAGACTGTCTGAAGTGGATGACTGTAGACTCTTCAAGGTCCACACAATAGTTGTCTTCTGAACACTGATGCAGCAGGCAGCTCTTCTGAGGCTTCAATATACACAGGGTCTGCCTGCCCCAGGTTTCCTGCCACCACTAAGTAATAGGCAATATAACCCTGAAAAAGAAGGATATTCCCTCCCTTTTATATGCTGGCTATAACAATTCCACACCTAATCAATACTAAGATTACATGTGCTCAGTCACGTGTGCAAACCATTTGCACCAGACCCTATTTTCTTTGACTTCACTCCGTCCTGTGTTTACATTCTTCTTCCCACATGGCTGCAACGCACCTGTGACCTTATGCATTGATTGTCTGTCTTCCCTAAAATCAGCTGGGGTATACAATTTTCTTCTTGTGACCTGTTAAATCTTTTGTTCAAACATCCTAGGTATGTTTTCATGTGTCACTAGAACACTGTGGCACTGCAGAAGATTGCTAGTGGCCTCTGGACTTACAGTCGTAAGATTTTATGGCAATATTCAAACATTTTTACACATTTTATTTCACTTTCCAAATAAATCTGCTTTAGGCACATTCCTACTTGGGTTGTCGTGACCCCAATTTCTCTCCCAATAGGCAGTATCGAATCAAATTATGGCGCACAATCTGTGGCCAGTTACATGTTAATGAAATACTAATACTTATTTATCTTACCGCAAGTAAAGAATAATTACACAATCACAGGATTGAATAGCAGTCAATGGCTCAATTTCAGACCGCTGTGTCGTCCAGACAGCAAAGGCATTTGTCACCAACGCTTTGCATCTGCTCTCAACCTGTCAGTGTTGAAGTTTTTCTCAAATGGCGGACTTATTCAAGCAGGGTTAAAAGTTATCAATTCCAACCAGCCAATTAAAAGACGCGTCAAAAAAATTAACTAATTTTGGACCATAAACAGTGAGCGTTGTTCAGTGTGTTCGCTCGTCTGATTTTATCTATATATTATATATCTCAGTTATTTATAGACCGATTTTTAATATCAAAATTGATTATTAAACGGCCAGCTGTCCTCTATCTACCCCTATAGGTTTCCTTTATTTATTTCTCCCCGTTTTCATCTGTGTAATTTTTAAATAATTAATTGTGCTTTTTCCCAACTGAAAAAAATTAATAAAATAAATGTTTCTACGTCAAAATAGTTTTATTATGGGAAATCTTTATGGTATTATGCTAATCAATATCAGCGCTACAATTCCAGATATCTCTTTCTTTTTAATTCTCTTTAGTTTTTGAGGAATAAATTATTTAATTTTGATTAAAAGCACAGAATCGGCATTTTTGCCATTACAACCAAGATTTTTATCATCACTATAAAACGAGGTAACAATCCAATTGGTTGTTAATTTTTACGACGTTTGTTAATAAATATTAGGGGGGGGGGGGGGGGTTGTGTGGGTTTGGGGGTAGTAACCTTTTTAACTTGGTGTAGTAGAAAAATTCAAATTCTTTAGTCAAATTGTTGGCGGTTGATTTTACGGTGGCCTTGAGACAAATTTCAAATACGGTAGTTATTAATAGATTTTAGGAGTAAGTTAGTTAATTTTCAAGCGGGGAAATTTGAGCGGGGATATCACACAGATTTACTTTACTACATATTTCCCCTGTTAAAAGCCTGCACCACTAGTGCAGCTTTATGAGCTGTGTTACAATCTCGATCAAATTGACTCAACTATGCTTTAGATTGATCCTGGTTTCCTGCAGGTGGGTGCCTACTCAAGAAATCTGCTTCAACGTTCTGCAATCCAGGAATGTACTCAATGGTAAACGAGTAAGGTTGTATGAGAAGAGACCACCTTAACAATCGTGCATTACCATGTCTTGCCCGAGCAAGAAAAACCAGGGGCTGATGATCGCTTTGGACCACGAAATGCCTACCATACAAATAAATCTGGAATTTCTTTATCGCCCAGACTAAAGCCAAACATTCTTTTTCTATAGTTGAGTAGTTTTGTTCCGCTCTGTTCAATTTGCGGCTGACATAAGCAACTGGGTTCAATTCTCCGTCTGGTGATGAGGACCGTTGTAACAAAGTTGCTCCCAATCCCACATTACTAGCGTCCGTTCTCACCACAAATTCACTCAAATCAGGTAATTTCAATATGGGCTTACTGGTGAGTTTTTGCTTTAACTCATTATATGCCAACTCACATTCTGCTGACCATTCTATTTTATCTGGTTTCCCTTTACGATATAAATCCGTCAGAGGAGCACACACAGAGTTAAAATTTTTAATATAATTTTGGTAAAAACCACAAAGTGAGACAAAGGATCTCACATCCTTCTTAGTCTGTGGTCTGGGTGCTCTCTGCAATTTCTCCAGGTTCTTAGGATCGGGGGTCATGCTACCCTGATGTACAGTATGTCCCAAGAATTCCAATTCCTTGCATCCAATACAACATTTTGTTGGTCTAGCAGTTAAGTTTGCCTCTCTGAGTCTGTCAAACAACCTGTTTAGAGAGTCTACATGTTCCTCAAATGTTTCCGTGGCGATGAGGATGTCATCCATGAAATTAGTAATACATGGATTTTTCAGGGGATCCAATAGTTTTCGCATCATTCTGGAAAACACACTCGGAGCATTCTTCAATCCAAAACGCAACATGTTGAACTCATAGTGCCCTTCCGAGGTGCTAAAGGCCAGATAAGGTCGAATCTCAGGCTTCACTGGAATCTGATAATATCCCTTACTGAGATCTACCTTTGAAAAATATTTTGCCTTATTCAATCTGGCAAACAGTTGGTTAGTATCAGGTAATGGATCCACCTGACCTTCTGTGACAGCATTCAGTTTCCTGTAATCTATGCAGTCTATGTTCCCCAGAGGGTTTCCTCAACAATACCACACTGGAGCTATAAGGAGATTCACTGTGAGAAATAATCCCTTCTTGTAACAAATAATCTATCTCCTCTTGTAAAGCTTTCTCTTTTGCGAATGGGATAGTATAGGCTCTCATACAGATGGGTGTTGGGTCTAGTAATTTCATATCATATTCCAACAAGTTAATGTGCCCAGGTCTGTCCGTTAACACGTCTGTATGATTCTCCAGAACCTTTTGAATCTTCTCCCTCTGCCCTTTTGTCAGATGATTACTGATTTTTACCTATGCAAGAGTTTCGCATGGTTTTAGGGGGTATTCGTAAGAGGTGAGAGGTTCATTTTTCATTTCAGTGGCTATGGCCAAGGTCATTAAATGTGCCCCTTTCAGGTTTCTTCTATCATGATATTTCTTAAGAAGGTTCACATGATAGACTTTTTCCTTTCCTTTCTTGTATATCTTGTAGTTAGTTCTAGATACCTTTTCTAGAACTGTGTATGGACCTAGCCATCCAATCTGAAGTTTATTGCTGCTGCCGGGTAACAGAAGAAGCACCTTCTCCCCCACAGCAAGCTCCCTATCCTTCGCTTTCTTATTATAATATGCATCATGTTTCTTCCTGGCTTGTCTTAGGTTATCATTTGCTAGTTTCCAGCCAGTTTTCAGTCGAGTGGTCAGCTCGTTCACATACTGATATGATGAGGTTACAGTCTCTTCTGCCTTCTCATCTGTCCATGTCCTCAATAAGGCTTCCAATGGACCTTTGATTGGCCGGCCAAATAACAATGTTGCCGGTGCCATTCCTGTTGAATTATGTGGGACTTCCCGATAAGCAAACAATGCCGCGGGTAAGTATTGATCCCATGTGTCAGGTTTTTTAATGGGCCAGCTTTTGCAGGATGGAAATAAGTGTCCCTTTGAACCTTTCCACCTGCCCGTTCCCTTGGGAGTGATACGGACTACAGTGAAAGTGCCTGGCCTGAAAGATCCTGAAAACTTCCTCAGTTAGCCTCCCCTTGAACTGTGATCCATTATCAGTCAAGATCTGGTGGGGAAAACCTAACCTTGTGAATATTGTAAGTAACGCCTCTGCCGCAGGTTTTGAGTCGATTTATGACATGGCTACTGCCTCTCCCCACATAGAACAAGTGTCCACCAGAGTAAGAATGTAACTGTTTCTCCTCTTGGTACGTGTGAGAGGTCTACAATATCCACTGCAACTCTCTCAATAGGGGTTCCCATGATCGGCATCTCCCCTAAAGTTGCAGGTGCAGTCAAATGTTTTGGAGCTACCGTTTGGCATTCTGGGCAGGATTTGACATATCTTCCGTTATCCCTGACCAGAAGTAATGACAAGCTATACGCTGTCCTGTGGCGCTGATCCCCATGTGACCACTGAAGGGGATAGCATGTCCTAACTCCATCACTTTTTCCCTATATGAAGTTGGATGTACCAGCTGTCCATGACCATTGGATCCAGTACCAGCCTTCCTATACATTAACTTGCTCTTCATATAAAAGTCTCCTTTGTTTGGAGGTGTATGACTTTTTGGGAGTTTCCTGAAACACGGCTTTAGTGACCTATCCTCAGCCTGTGCCTTCCTCATCTCTTCTGGATGAGTATTTATTGGGTTATCTTCCTCCTTCCTTGACTGTGACCTGGTCTGTACTGCTGCCATAATCACTGGTCTTTTGGGATTTTACAAAAACACATATCTACACCTCAATATCAGAGGGTAGATTTGTTCGTTTATCACTGCTGCTCTAATCACTCCTTCCACATAGCGAGTTTTCACATTTATCCTTGCAATGGGAAGTGTCATGGTTGCTACTTCCTTGGATGCCCCTTGTATCTCCACTGTTTCTATGGTATATTGATCTGGGTGCACCAGGTGAGAACTCACGACTGAGTCAAAATCCAATCCAGTATCATAAAGGCACTTAATAGTGGCCCCATTGCATACTACTTTTTCACATACAGGGGGATGATGAGGTTCCTGCTGTCCAGTAGGTTGTTCCTTCTTTCCCTTGTTTCCTGTTTTAAGGCATGCAGCGAAATATGGAGGGCTTTTCTTCCTACAGTCTTTTGTATTATGGTTATTTAAACTACATTTTCCTTCTGGTCTGTAGGGTTTCCTATCATTTACTTGCGGGTTTCTGTCTCTAGGGTCAAATCTTGGCCTATCATAGTTGGGTTTAAATCTATTACCTTGATTTCTATTTTCAAATTTATTCTGGTTTTGTGGGGCTTTATTACTTTCTGCTTGTGTCCTTTTTGCTCCAGCTACTTCTGACTGGGCTGCCTGATATCTCTCAGTAACATTGAGAACCTCCCCCAACCTCTCTGCACCTTGTTCCATGAGAAATTTTCTCAGGTCTGGAGCCATGGACTCTCTCAGTTGCTCTATCATAATCATTTCATTCAAATCTTGGGTTTTCCCCAGAGCAGTCCATTTCTCCAAATAGGTTTCCAATCTGGCAGAGAATTGGTGGTAGGTCTCCCCAGACAGTAGCTTAGCATTTCTAAATTTCTTTCTATAAAATTCCCCATTCTTCTCATACCTAATTAATAAAGCCTGTTTTAAAATACCATAATCTTCCTGATCCTCTCTGCTCAACCTTGAGAACACTTCATAAGATGTTCCCCTAAGACCTTGGATAATTTTAAACTCCACTTCTCCTTCTCTAACCCATAGTTAGTAGCTAGTCTCTCATATCTACTGAGATAGGACACGATCTCATCGTCTTTCTCTACAAAAGGATCTAAATGAAAATTCATAGCTGAATTTGAGGCCCCCTGACTGGCACTAGTATCAGAGGTAGATGGGTTGCTTCCATTTTCTGGAACATGTCCTTGAAGTTCCAGTTCCTTGAGTCTTAGCTCATGCTCTCTTTGCAATCTCTTTTCTTCTCTGTCAGCCTCCATCTGCAATCTTTTTTCTTCTGCCTCCCTTTGCAATCTTTTTTCTTCAGCCTCCATCTGCAATCTTTTTCTTCTTTGTCAGCCTCCATCTGCAATCTTTTTCTTCTTTGTCAGCCTCCATCTGCCTAGTCTCCTTTTCAGCCTGTAATTGTAACCTTTTAATTTCAGCCTCCCTATCAGCCTCTAATTTCCTAAATTCTTTATCTGCCTCTAATTTTAATCTTTTCTCTTCTTTATCAGCTTCTAATTGTAATCTTTTCTCTTCAGCTAACCTCCTATCTTCCCTATCAATAAATTTATCACATTCAGTAGTAACATACTGAATCAGAAGTTCCCAACTCATGCCAAGATCTCTTGCCGTCTGCACAGTAGCAGATCTGAATTTGGCCAAGTCTGCCATCTTTTCTCTCATAAAAATTTATTACTCTTACAGTATAAATAAACAAATATGACTAGAGTACTGAACTATAGGCAATGACAACTCATCCAATTTCCACAAATGATTAATTTTAATTATACTATAACAATGGGGATACCCTGGGTCTATGGTGGTAAAATAATCCCGGACAGGACCCCAATATGTGGTAAGTGAGACGTTATTGATGTTACTACACTAAGGGTAAACAAAGTGAGGTCCAGCTGTGTAAGTTCCCTGAGTCTAATTGATGAGGATGATGTTCTCAGGGTCCCTATCCGCTACCTCTCTAAGATCTCACTCTGTGTAAAATAATCTCTGTGATGTTGTGTAGCAAGTGTCTAGGGTAATGTATCTATTGTGATGTATGAACAATGTCAAACATAACTTTAACTCAATAAAAGGGAAGTAAGTAAGACTGTTGGTAAAGTTATATTAATATATTACAATTTTTATTTTCCTGTACCTCAATTCTTTTGGGACAGGAATATTTTCAAATCAAGAAAATTTTATTTACAACATATAAATAAATAAAAAGGACCCTTTGTCCATAACTGGTATATTAAAGTGTCACTGTATGTGTATCCCACAGTCTGATGTAATACTTTTTATAACAACTAGTCAATTCTGTGAGGGTCTGTTAGTATCATCACGGCCACAGGGATTTCTATTTTGGTTGTGGAAATTATTAAATGAGGTATCATTTGCCCATGTAAAGGGACTTGACCTGACAGACTGTCTGAAGTGGATGACTGTAGACTCTTCAACTTCTTCCATCCTTAGCCACCAACCGGCAAAGCAGTGTGTGGCCAGTACGCCTAGTGGCGTCTTAGGGCAACAACAAATTGATCAATCTATTGCTGTTTCCACCACGCCTAGTGGCGTCTTTGTGGAACAAAAACAGACCAAACAATCTATCATTGTTTCCGTAATCAGATTGGTTGGCAAGCAGGTGATCAGCCCACTGTGCGAAGTTTTTACGGGATGGGGTAAACAGCCCCATGCCCATACCCTCCTTAGTCGCTTTTTACGACACGCGTGGTAGGGTGCAGTGTTACTATTCTTTGCTCCCCTTTTGGGCCCCGGTAACACACGGGTGAGACTCTTCAAGGTCCACACAATAGTTGTCTTCTGAACACAGATGCAGCAGGCAGCTCTTCTGAGGCTTCAATATACACAGGGTCTGCCTGCCCCAGGTTTCCTGCCACCACTAAGTAATAGGCAATATAACCCTGAAAAAGAAGGATATTCCCTCCCTTTTATATGCTGGCTATAACAATTCCACACCTAATCAATACTAAGATTACATGTGCTCAATCACGTGTGCAAACCATTTGCACCAGACCCTATTTTCTTTGACTTCACTCCGTCCTGTGTTTACATTCTTCTTCCCATATGGCTGCAACGCCCCTGTGACCTTATGCATTGATTGTCTTCCCTAAAATCAGCTGGGGTATACAATTTTCTTCTTGTGACCTGTTAAATCTTTTGTTCAAACATCCTAGGTATGTTTTCATGTGTCATTAGAACACTTTGGCACTGCAGAAGATTGCTAGTGGCCTCTGGACTTACAGTCGTAAGATTTTATGGCAATATTCAAACATTTTTACACATTTTATTTCACTTTCCAAATAAATCTGCTTTAGGCACATTCCTACTTGGGTTGTCGTGACCCCAATTTCTCTCCCAATAGGCAGTATCGAATCAAATTATGGCGCACAATCTGTGGCCAGTTACATGTTAATGAAATACTAATACTTATTTATCTTACCGCAAGTAAAGAATAATTACACAATCACAGGATTGACTAGCAGTCAATGGCTCAATTTCAGACCGCTGTGTCGTCCAGACAGCAAAGGCATTTGTCACCAACGCTTTGCATCTGCTCTCAACCTGTCAGTGTTGAAGTTTTTCTCAAATGGCGGACTTATTCAAGCAGGGTTAAAAGTTATCAATTCCAACCAGCCAATTAAAAGACGCGTCAAAAAAATTAGCTAATTTTGGACCATAAACAGTGAGCGTTGTTCAGTGTGTTCGCTCGTCTGATTTTATCTATATATTATATATCTCAGTTATTTATAGACCGATTTTTAATATCAAAATTGATTATTAAACCCCCATCGAGGCCAGCTCCTTGACGTGGAGATGGGGCTCACGTACAGCCATCAGCGGCTGAAAAACCAAGACTGGCCAGGCCCTCCTACACTCGAGCAAGACCACAGTCTGCACTAGCAAGTCAAGGTGCTGAAGACGGAGGCAACCAGCCAAGAGGCGCACCACAGCAATCACGATGCCACGCACATGCGCTATGGAAGTATGCCTATATCTGCAAAACGTTATGGCACTCGCCCTGTGACGGACACCCAGGCAGGCGCAGTGCCGGGCCCTCTGCCTCGGAAGGGCCCAACCCCTACTACTGGGGGTCCTTCTCAATTGCCCCGTGGAGCCAGGAGGCATGAGAATAGAGCTAGTGGCCAAGCAAAGAAAAGACCATTTAAAATAATGCACTGGAATGCTGAAGGCGTCAATAGTAAAAAAGACGGCTACAGTAAAAAATTAGAGCTCGAAAATATCTTAAATGAAGAGCAAGTAAATGTATGTTGCTTGCAAGAAACCCACCTCAACAAGGACATAGCCTTCAAAATCAAAGGCTACCAGTGCTACCGATCTGACCGAATAGACAGGCGAAAGGGTGGAATACTGACACTCGTGAGGAATAACATCAGTGCATGTCAGCTTGAAACATATATGGAGGGTGCGGAATACCAGATGCTTAATCTCAGGACAGAAAGTTCAGAATTCCACCTGTTCAACTACTACTGTCCGAGCGACTCCCCACTGGCACTAGATACAATCCCAGCAAAAGAAAGACTGATTGTATGCGGAGACTTCAACAGCCACTCACAGAGCTGGGGCTATGATCACATGGAAAGGAGAGGAGAGGAGCTTGAAAACTGGCATGATGACAATGGGCGTATCCTGATTAACCAGCCAATCGACCCACCAACCTTCTACTCGAGATCATGGCACACCACCTCTACACCAGACCTGGCATTCCACTCACCCGGCCTGGAGTGGAACACCACACGCGTTGTAGGGAAACAACTTGGAGGCAGCGACCACCGGCCAGTCTTCCTAATTGTGGAAAATGAACTTGTCAAGGAGAGCAGCACTCTCTCTAGGTGGAACTACAAGAAGGCAGACTGGACAATGTACCAGCACCGTACTAGTATACTGGCTAGAGATCTGACTGTAGACAAAGACATCAATAAGCTAGTCGATGAATTCAGCAGATACATGTTACAGGTTGCTCGTGAAACAATACCTAGAGGGGCTCGTAAGCACTACAAAGCATATTGGAATAGTGAACTAGAGCAGCTGCACAACGACGTGGAATCATCTCGATAGCAGGCAGAGACCAGTCCATGCCAAGAACACCACAATAACTACCAGCAAGCTAAGGCCAAATTTCAAAGGGCCAAGTTGCAGGCCAGGCGAAGAAGCTGGAAAGAGAAAACAGAGTCCTTGAACTTCGAAAGAGATACGAGGAAACTCAAGAAGCTGGTAAAACAACTTAACGATGAAGGTACAGGGAGAAACTCAAGGATTGCTCTGTACAAAGATGAAAACATCCTCATGGGAAAACAGGCAGCTGATCCTTTGCAGACTCCTTTGCTAAAGACAACAACATCGAAGTTAGCCCAGAGAAGCAACAGGAGACTCGTGAGAAACAACAATACGCAGGACGAGATGGAACCATACCTGAAGTTATGGAGGCACCAATCACATTCAGAGAACTGGAGCTTGCAATATCCAAATTGAAAATGAGAAAGTCGCCAGGAGTTGATGGAGTGTCCAATGAAATGATTAAGAACTTGGGAACCGCGGCAAAAACAAAGCTGCTGCAGATCTTCAATATCTGTTGGAACTCAGGCAGAGTTCCACAGACCTGGAGGGAAGCAATCATGATACCACTCCTAAAACCAGGAAAAGACAGTTCCACTGCCTCCAGCTACAGACCAATCAGCCTTACAAGCTGCCTCTGCAAAACAATGGAACGTATCATCAACCTCAGGCTACAGTGGTACCTTGAAAGTGAAAACCTTCTTGTACCACAGCAGGCGGGCTTTAGACGGTGTTATTCCACCGAAGATTAGGCAACTTACCTTTCCCAAGAGATTGAGGATGCGTTCCAAGATAAGAAACTGGTACTAGCAGCATGGATAGATCTAAGGAAAGCATTTGATAGGGTTTGGAAAGAAGGGCTTCTGAAGAAACTGAGAAATTGTAGAGTGAATGGTAAGATGTATAAATGGGTGAAAGCATACTTGCATAACAGAAGAGCCCGAGTACAACTAGATGGCCTCAAGAGAAAGAAAATTCTACTGCGTCATAGCGTCCCTCGGGGAGGGGTTCTGTCCCCCACACTTTTCCTAGTCTACATCAACGACCTGGTTGCTGAACTACCACATGGAATGAAAGTGGCAATGTACGCTGATGACCTGGTAATATGGTGCACAGATGAGCATGCAACAGTGGCCACCAAACTGCTACAAAGAGCTATAGATGCCTTAACCTCATGGGCAAATAGATGGTGTGTCAGCATCAACACAGACAAGTGAAGCACTACGCTCTTCACCCTCTCTCCCAAACAAAAAGCTGGTGTCATCAAGATAAACGAAGAGCTCCTGAGAGAAGATAAACAACCCACCTATCTCGGAGTTACATTCGATGATAGGCTGACATGGAAGCAGCACATCAACAAAGCAGCAACAAAGGCCCGGAGGAAGTTAGCCATCCTGAGAAAACTAAGTGGAACCACATGGGGAGCCAGCGGGAAAATACTTAGTAAAGTTTACCAGCAGGGCATACGACCACACCTGGAATATGGGTCTGCTGCGTGGTGTCCAGCATCAAACACCACATTACAAGAGCTAGATAAGGTGCAAAACCAGGCGCTTAGGGTCATCACGGGGGCAATGAAATCAACGCCTATAGTGGAGATGGAGAAAATGGGGAGGATAAAAGCACTGAGAGAACGCAGAGACACGAAAGTGCTAACACAGGCAGAAAAGTTCCTCTGTATGCCGAGCCATCCAATGAAGAACAGATTCCAAAACCTAGCAATGGGGCGACTGAAAAGAAGCAGCTTTATCCACCAGGCCAAACGATTTCGTAGACAAACCTCAGACCTGCCTAAAGTTAACAGCCCCCTAAAGTCAGTGCCAGAACAAACCCCTTGGAGAGAGGAGCATGGACTACCAGTACACATCCACACAAAAGTGAAAGGAATATTCGACAGGGATGAACAGAACAGCGTGCAACGTAGGACAGTCACTCTCAGTTTCCTGGATGATGAATACCCACAGGACCTCTGGGTCCGAGTATACACGGATGGGTCAGCACAGAATGCAGTAAAGAATGGAGGAGCAGGAGTGTACATAGAATACCCAAACAACACTAGGGATACGGTCAGAGTACCAACGGGGAAATTCTGTAACAACTATGATGCAGAAGTCCAGGCAATCAAGGTGGCAACTGAGAAACTACTGAACACCAATCTCGGTCCACAGCCTGTAGTATTCCTGACAGATGCAAGATCAGCACTCCAAGCACTTCAGTCCAGAAAATTGCCAGGTATACAAGCCCTACTTTCTGAACTGTGCAACCAGCGCAGGGTCGCCATGCAGTGGATACCGTCTCATTGTGGAATATCAGGAAACGAGAGAGCAGACGGACTGGCTAAAGAAGGTGCTGCAGACGAGCAACCGGATGTACCAGTTACATACCATCAGAAGAAAAAGATGATCAAATCTATCAGAAAGCCACCAACACCAACGCAGGATGACTACCAAGCTATGAACAGATCAGAACAAATAGTCATTCTGCGCCTCAGAACAGGACACAACCGCCTCCACAGCCACATGTATACAAAATTCAAGATTGGCAATTCAGCCATGTGTACATGTGGACAGGCACCCCAGACTGCGGAGCACGTACTCCAAGATTGCCCCGAATATGATATATTGAGGCAAACCCACTGGCCCAGAGAAACAACACTGGAAGCAAAACTATATGGACCTCTGTATGAACTACAAAAGACAGTGAAGTTTATACAAGAAACAACATTGCAGATATAGACAATATAGTTCAAGCGAACGAAAGAAGAAGAAGAAGAAGATTATTAAACGGCCAGCTGTCCTCTATCTACCCCTATAGGTTTCCTTTATTTATTTCTCCCCGTTTTCATCTGTGTAATTTTTAAGTAATTAATTGTGCTTTTTCCCAACTGAAAATATTAATAAAATAAATGTTTCTACGTCAAAATAGTTTTATTATGGGAAATCGTTATGGTATTATGTTAATCAATATCAGCGCTACAATTCCAGATATCTCTTTCTTTTTAATTCTCTTTAGTTTTTGAGGAATAAATTATTTAATTTTGATTAAAAGCACAGAATCGGCATTTTTGCCATTACAACCAAGATTTTTATCATCACTATAAAACGAGGTAACAATCCAATTGGTTGTTAATTTTTACGACGTTCGTTAATAAATATTAGGGGGTGTGTGTGTGTGTTTGGGGGTAGTAACCTTTTTAACTTGGTGTAGCAGAAAAATTCAAATTCTTTAGTCAAATTGTTGGCGGTTGATTTTACGGTGGCCTTGAGACAAATTTCAAATGCGGTAGTTATTAATAGATTTTAGGAGTTCGTTAACAACCAAAAAGCTACAGACTTTCATAAATGGGTGCTTGCGTAGAATAGAGGGATTAAAATGGTATGACAAGGTTACCAACGTGGAACTGATGACAAGAACTAGACAAGTGCCAGTGGAACAAGAAATGAGAAGAAGACGATGGCGATGGATAGGACACACACTGAGAAAACCTGTTGATAGCATTACAAGGCAGTCCTTGTTCTGGAACCCCCAGGGCAAGAGAGGCAGAGGAAGACCAAGAAGTACATGGAGAAGAGAGTTGGAAACAGAGGTGAAAATGATGAGGAGAACATGGAAAGAACTTGAGATGATGGCACGTGACAGGAGGACTTGGCATGTGTTTGTTGAAGGCCTATGCTCCTGTGGGAGTGGAGGGTTATGAATGAATGAATGAGGAGTTCGTTAGTTAATTTTCAAGCGGGGAAATTTGAGCGGGGTGTCACACAGATTTACTTTACTGCATATGGCTTTGTTTATTTCGTCCCTATTTGGTTTTTCACAGTTGACTTGTAACACCTCTTCTGCTGATTGCACGTCTGGGGGATTTTGTGGAGCCGGTATATTGAGAAGTTCTAAAAATGTTACGTTCATCTCTTCATTTGCTCTTGTATAATGCTACGCAAGTTTCTATTCTTGTCTTTAGACAAAGTCATTTGCTTTCTTGCATTTCTCTTTTACCTTCTTTTCAACTAAGAACTGCTGACTCTGAGCCACCAAGAAGACATGCGCACCATCATAGCGGGTAGACGCTATTGAATTTAAATTGGGTTAGCCACATCCTCAGAAGAGACCCTGACACCAATCACCACAACTGCCACTCTATGGACTCCAGAAGGAAAGCGAAAGCAAAGCTGGCCAAAAACTGCATGGCGGAGAACTGTGGAGGCAGAGATGCAAAGCATAAAACCAGAGCTGGGGCACCATACGAAGAATGGCTTCCGACTAAATCAAGCAAAGTGGAAACAGTTTGTTGCTGCCCTACAAGACGCCACCAGGCGCGATGGTCACACGTTGCTTTGTCAGTCAGGACCAAAGAAGAAGAAGAAGGAGATATAGGATCCAATACAAGTTAAAGACAATAAAGCAAAGTAAACAAGATAAATATGCACACGAGACACCTAAGTAGCCAAACAGACGCATTTAACTGCTGCGTCGAATGTAATTACTGGAGCTTGCCGACAGGATGAGGTTAGTGCAGACTTCGGGGGTAGGAGGTCATCCATGCTTGAGAATGCTGAAGGTGGCAGTCAGGAATCAAGAACTTCCTGTACTATGTTCTACCCTAGGTCAATAAAATATAAAAATGACTGATCGTCTCGTGTGTATTAATAGTGGCTCTATGTTTTGCTGAACTACCAAGGGAGACAAATCAATAATAAGGTAAAATATGCTGGATTTCCGAAGGTACAGACACCATTATTCAACTAATGTTTGTGGATATCAAAGCTTAATGGACAGAGACTTAGAAACAGGCACATTGAGAACAACATGTGAAAGATACAACACGGAGATCATTATGTCTAAAACAAGCAATGACGATCAGCAAAAATCCATGCCCACTCAATGAAAGGAAAGTCTATACAGAGCTTTATACCAGGAGGAGATCTGATCGTCAGATGTTACCCCAAGTCTCAGTATTCTGACTCTTTTATCTTCTTTACATTCTAAGGGAGAGTGTGCCCAATTTGGTCATGACTTCTAAGTATTAGCCTACATTTGGTGTTTTTGTTTGTTTGTTTGTTTTTTTCAGCTTCATTGAGAATTAAACCCACTCCACCTTGGTTGCAACTTCCAAATTCACTCCTGGCTTTATCCATAGTTAAGAATACTTTGCTCAAACAAGAAGAGTTCGCATACTCTAGTTGCATATACACCTGAAAGATACAATGGGCAGAGATAAAAAGGTGAACGCAAGGACTCCCACTACTCAGGTGCACACATATATCCATGGCGATAGAAGGGGAGCTAATAAATAGAGTGTTCATATCAATTCTTTGCTGTCACGTGTCAGACATGGCCATTATCTAAGAGAACAGGAGAAAAAGATAATAACATGCTACTGGAGAAACTACTTGGATTTAGAAAATAGTTTGAAATGTGTTGTTGCAGAAGAAGGCTAAGAAAGGGTGAAAAAAGTAATTTATAAAAAGATAAAATCAAAGAAACAAACACTAAACACACAAAAATCAGCTTTAAAAAAAAAAAAGTATACTTTGAGTGTAAGAGAGGCTGTAGACAACTGTCGCAGACAAAATATAATTCTTCCATTTACAGTGCAAACAAAAACAGAAGGAAATACGGTAGGAACATTCTGGAGGAAAAGATCACCAAATGCAGACAGTCTGTAAAAGAATGAAACTGAAGCTGTGCATAGCAGAGACACTGCATGCAGTGCACAGGAAAGCGATTGACATGGAGAGGCATGATTGAAAAAAATTAAGTTCAGTCACTGAAGCAACATCAGCAGTCTAAATGGATTCGTATATTACTTTTCATTCTTGTAGTACTCCTCGAATCCAAAGAAAGAATTGGGCTATTGCTCCCTCGGGCATGTGGTAAGCTGCAACAAATATAAGGTTGTGCAGTCTCATAATGTAAAACAAATTGCTACAGATACGATTGTCGCAAGAGAACATCAATGCTTCCTGGAGACCAGCTCCAGTGATGACTCCATTTTCCTTTGGAAGTGAAAAGCAGAATGGATGATAATAGACACTCATCTCGTATTTTGGTGATGAAAATTAACTTCATTAGCTGTATTTTTGTTTTTAATGTTTAATCTTCAATGAGAACACAGAATGATCACTTCTGAGTGCTGTATAGGTCTGTAACCTTTTATTCGAAATCCTCACGAACAGCTTTGTTTAAGATACCAGATTTTTTTCAATTTTCACATGTTGCTCAAATTGTTCAAAAAGTAGCCCACATTAGTTCAATCTGCATTTAAAAACGTAGTCAAAAATCGCCCAAAATAGTCAAATTCGACCAAATTGTGATCGAAAAGTAGCCTAAAGAAACTTTTGATTGTCAGAGTATTTCGGTTAAAAGGTTATAGACCTCTAGTTGTGGTTTCTAACTGACCCTGCGAGCCAATAATAAACTGAAACTGAGAGTCAGCAACAATGAAATAAAAGCGTATATCACCATTACCTTTCACCTTCCCACGTAGCATAGAACTTCAACAAACTCTAGCCAAGTTGACAGGCCCCTTGCCACCAGCTCAAAGTCTTTCCGTGTCTCTTTTATTTCTGTATCAAGTTCCCTTCTCAAAATCATAAAAAGTAAATTAAGTTTGATTGTGAACAGGACCGTCGCAAGGGTTTCATGTGCCCTAGGCGAGACTTAAAATTTGTGCCCCAGTATTCTCAATATTCAAACTGTCATGCCCTGTTACTTCCCTTTCTTCATTATCGTGGTGTAAGAGAAACTTGAAGTGGGCTCCTTTTTGCTTAGCTTCTTCCTTTTTCTCTTTCCGCCTTGCATTTCCGAAACTGGAATCTAGATTCTAGACTATCGTTTTTTTTTGTCTGCCATTTTTAAAAATAATAAGATAAATAACATAGTAAAATAAATGGTGGTGTAACTAATGGGGCTGTAACGGTGTGCGACCGCACCCCAGAGCGACGCACGATAAAAAACAACAGGAGGAAGACAGCCGATAGGATGCGGAGCAAAAAACCCACGTTAATCCTAAATTCTAACCCTAAACCTAATAACTAACCAAACGACACTAAACCATAATCACTGCGGAGCAAAAACCCACGAGTAATAGGAAATTATACGTATTATTAGAATTATGAATTTTTAGTAAGAATTAAAATTATTAATAGTTCAATTTACGTTTCTGTTTTAAAAAAAAAATGGAAGGGAAAAAAAACAATTTAAAAAAAAAAAAATTAAAATTGCCAATCCTGGGCCACGTAAAATTTACTTGCACATCGGCGCCCCTAGATGTTGCTAGGCCATTTAAAAAAAAAAAAAAATTAAAGTACTGTACTTACAATTCACGAAAATAAGAATCTTCAACTCAAATGTTAAGTCAGTCCTATTATATGGCTCTGAGACATGGAGAGCAACAAAAACAACAACTAAAAAGCTACAGAGTTTTATAAACGGGTGCTTGCGTAGAATAGAAGGACTGAAATGGTATGACAAAGTCACAAATGTGGAATTGATGACAAGAACCAGACAAGTGTCAGTGGAACAAGAGTTGAGAAGAAGACGCTGGCGATGGACAGGACATTGAGGAAACCTGTTGATAGCATTACAAGGCAGTCCTTGTTCTGGAATCCACAGGAAAAGAGAGGCAGAGGTAGACTGTCACAGATGGAAATAGTGCCGCAGTAATTATCCACTTTTGCCCCTCCCCATCTAGAGTATACTTTTGCTACATGAACGAAGGAGTCACCAGTTTAATTAACACGGGGGCTATCTGGCAATCAAGCCCTATGTGAAACAGAGAGCGAGGCGCGGAGCATGGCGTAATAGATTCTTTGATCAGGGGAACACACGATATTCAGTGAGGCGGACCTTGGATTGTAAAACTGTCAGGTGAAAATCTCGGCACGGCGGAGATGATGAAAGTCAAGAGGTGGTAAAATTACCTTTGATTCAAGAAATCGAACGGCAAATTGGCTCGGGTCTGGCAGAGGTGTGACTTTCGCATTAGAGAACGATTGAACAGAATTTTTCAATATATACCATGTCTCTCCGATAGCCATGATAGCCAGAAATCTATCTGAATTCACTAGCTCGTTATCTTAAGATTTCTCGTACAGAGTGAAAATTAATAGATTCCGTGGAGTGTTTCATTTTTCTGATTGCGGTAACTTATATACTAGATTTGAAGTGATTTAGTGTGTTTAATGCTTTCAATATATATTTCACTGAGATTTTCTGTGCTAATTAAATAACTTATAGCTAACTTTCCAGCCGTAAAGTAAATTTAATTACTCGCTATTTTTCCAGTAAGAGATGTTTTAAATTGACTAGTACATACATTAAATTACTGTCTACTGACGGCATATATTATTTACTTCTATCCATTTTATGTAATTTTTTTAAATGACTAGTGTTCATATCACGCGTTACCAGAATGATAGGATAAGCTAGACACGTGTGTTTTAAATATAATTTATAACAGAGTGGTGTAGAGGTCCTATTTTTAACACGTGTTAAATATGATCTTGATAATTTGGGTAAATGTTTATATGTTCTTTTCCTAAAATATAGGCTAATCAAACCTGAGTACTAACGGCTTATTTTCATATGGCCATATGAACTTATGATCATACGAACTTATAATATTATAAGCATCCAAGAATATTTAATATCGATGAGCTTCTTGCTGTGACCTGTGCGGTCCAATTTTCCTCATTTTCCTGAGAGAAACCAGATATATATATACGAGGGGCGTTCAGAAAGTAATGCACCACATCGTTTTTCTCAGCTAATAATAATGATAGAAGCATGAAATTTTGCATACTTCAAATATGGCATGTGCCAATTGTGTGCACCAAATTGCACCGCAACCGACTAAATTATACGGCTGCCCTAAACCGTTGAAATGGAGCGTGTTAGCAACTTGCGTTATAAGCAGCGAATTGTGATAGAATTTCTCGTTGCAGAGAAGGAAACTTTTGTGAACATTCACAAGCGTTGATGTGATGTGTATGGAAGTTTTGCAGTCGACAGGAGTACAGTCAGTCGCTGGGTTCAGAGAATCAAAGAATCAGGAAGTGGAGATACGGAGCTCCTTGATCGGCCGCGCTGTGGACGTCCTGCCACAGCCACCAACGCAGAAGTTTGAAATGCGCTGAGGTCATTATTCTTATTGATAGGCGAATCACTACTCAACAATTGGCCTTACAGCTGTCAGTCAGCATTGGTAGTGCAAATGCAGTTATAAAAACTCTCGGATTTTCTAAGGTTTGCGCAAGATAGGTTCCTCGAAGTCTCACAAATGGCCACCGATTGCAAAGGAAAGCAATTTCTTCTGAATTGTTGGAGCGTTTCAATGCTGATGGAGAGAACTTTTTGGCTAAGATCGTTACAGGTGACGAAACCTGGGCACATCATTTTGAACCTGAGACAAAAAGACAGTCAATGGAGTGGCATCATCCGCAATCACCACGAAGAAATAAATTCAAGACAATTCCTTCAGCTGGAAAGGCCATGATCACTGTCTTTTGGGACATTGAAGGTGTGATTCTTGTGGACGTTATGCCAAGAGGAGAGACAATCAATTCGCAAGCTTACATTGAGACATTAAAAAAACTCAATCAACGTTTTCGCAGAGTTCGGCCGCACAAGAATCCAGCAGACCTGCTTCTCCTTCACGACAATGCGCGACCTCACACAAATCTGGTAACACGGGAAGCAATCACCAAATTGGGTTGGACTGTACTACCCCATGCACTTTATAGTCCCGATTTGGCACCCTCTGATTTTCATCTATTTGGTCCACTTAAAAATGCACTCCGTGGGACAAGGTTTGAAGATGATGAAGGAGTGATTCATGCAGCGAAGAAATGGCTACATGATCAAGACAAAATCTAGTACGGGCTGGGAATACATGCACTTGTTTCGCGCTGGCATAAAGCCGTACAAGTTGATGGGGATTATGTTGAATAATACCGATGTTTACATGACATATCCATGTATATTGTGTATAAACATATATATATATCATCAGCCAACTGTGGCAATATATTGTCAGCAACATTTGTGTAACTAAAACCTACCGTTTCCGCGACCAGAGGCTAAACAACCTAGGAACTGTATATGTTCTATTTATTCTACATCGGCGACCACCACGCATGAACCTTACTCCAACCAACTGAAGGCATAGATAACTTATTGTATCCAGTACAAATTTAACACCGACTCTAGCGACTCCTGTGAAATTTGCAGTCAGCAACTACGGAGAGTCTGGGGCTGGATTTGGCAAACTTAAATTTGACACTAAATATATACATTACTTATTAGTATATTTCCTTAGAATGCCTGCGACAACTACTGGGGTAAGTGCATCTGAAAGTGGCCATTGCGTGTATGTGATTTGAATGAACTGAGAAAGAAACTTGTGTCTTTTGTTAACATCATATACTTATATGGTTTCTTCTTTCTTTTTTTTAATCTAAATAATCTGATTAGTCACAAGATAGTTTACATTAGGAACCTACTCTTTTCCCATACTAACTATTTCATAACTTGTTGTTAACCTTTGATCTTTTGGGTTAATTGACCTCGGTTGGGATCGTCCTTTCTTTTCCTTTACCAGAGGGGAGAACCTATTTGATTAATTTTCATTTTTGTTTGTAAACCATGATCTCTTGATGCATATGATTTATGTTGTGATTTTCTATTTGTAATAAACTTTATAAAACCTTTAGTTATCGTGTCGGTCAACCCATATCCACTATATGTTATAGGTAGTTTGTTTTCACGTTCGTGTGTATTTGTCACAGAATTGTGTGCATGTGAGTGCAGTGTAACTTGTATTTTCTTACAAGGAGAGAAAGTGCGTCTGATTTAAATATCGTCGTCCAGGTAGGCTGGATTAGATAAATTATTCTATCCAGAGACTGTCCTTTCTCTTACACGATCACCCTCGTGATAAAACTATTCCTTACCCCTTACTTTCACATTGTCATCACTATCACCTCTGCTCAGACAGGGCTATAAACATCTATTACCTATCTGATAAATCATACACGACATAAACCAAAAAAAAAAACACATGGAGAAGAGAACTGGAGACAGAGGTGAATATGATGAGGAAGACATGAAAAGAACTTGAGCGGATGGCACGGGACAGGAAAACTTGGCATGTGTTTGTTGAAGGCCTATGCTCCTCGGGGAGCTAAAGGGGATTGATTGATTACAATTCAGATAGATGATGGACGATGAAATCACCAGCAATGATTTAAGATGTAGTTTGAGCTTTAAATATAGTTACTGTAAAAGAAAAAAACTAAAAAAAAAAACAACAAACAAACAGATACACGCTGGTCACGCAGTGGTAAATAAATGCTGAAAGAATTGGACATTTCCAAGTGGCAACCCCCCTCCCCCCACCTCAATCGATGTGTGAAAAAATAGTATTGCTTCTTCCCTTCCTTTTCTCTTAATATTTTCGGAAGCTTTTACTTAAATGTCAAAGTGATGCGCCGACAAAGCGACCCCGAATATCATAAAACCATAAAAAGGATTATGTTGGAAATCAATATTTTTTTTTTAAATATGTATTTTTATTATTAGATAAAATATTACATAATGTTATTTCTTTATTTAGAAATATTCATTAGCTTATTTAATTTCAATAATATTTTTTTTAAAGACTAAAAAAAAAAAATTACATTTCGTTGAAATGCGCCCTAGGACCATTACGCCCTAGGCGACCGCCATTGTTCGCATAACGGATCCTGATTGTGCATGATCATCATGTAAAACACATCGCTACAACAATCTCTACTATAGCAGCACGTGATTTGACGCCGACATCCGGAAAACGTAACTGCTGCAGAGGTCAAACGATGCTACATAAGGAGAATGAATGAAAACTTTGACAACTTATAAGTGTTAAATGTAATATTCTGTTCTGTCATTTTAAGAAAAAACAACAAAGACCAAAGGCAAGCAATACCATTGTGATTCTTGAGAAGTAAATTCTGCTATTGCCGGATAAAGCACAACGTTCTTTACCAAAACTACTAGAAAGCTTTTTTTTTTAAACTTATTGATCAGAAAATATTAAAAGACAAACAAACAAAATCGGGAAACAGAACTAGTTTTTCTTTACATGTACGAAGTCAAAGGTCGCGATGGCTGCTTGAAGTATTGATCTATTAAGGCTTTCAATCATAGGTATTTATACTGTTGTTCCTTGTGTTAATTGTCTCGCAAAACCTGTCTGTCAGAACTGCAAAAATGTCCCTGTCAGCTCTTTAGTAATTTCACTGAGGCATTGGTTTTACTTTTTGGGGAACATAATCCTTATTTAATACCAGCTTTATTGATCTCTGGTCGATTCATGCTAACTGGTCAAGTACCTGTCGGTCAATTTTGTGAACGATGTCCCCTGTGGTGAAAGCTAGGTTTAGATTGGAAGTGGTGTACCATCTACTGGAGTAAAAACTGGGTATATCATCTTGCTTGTTGATAAGGTGAATATTAGTATCTATCTCCCAGTCCTCCACTTCCTCTCCACTACAGTCTGTACCTGGGTATACCGATCTTTCGGAGTGGCTGTTGAAGTCACCGACCACTTGTAGTTCGAGCTCGTTATTTCCATACTTGCAAGTGATATGTCTTTGCTCGGTGGACCATACGTTGTAGATGCGCATGCTCTTTTTCCTTTATTTTGATATCTTACTTACTTACTTAGTCGTTCCCCTTCTACCGTGAGGTGTAGAAGTTTGGAAGAGAGAGCGCCAGACTATCCTATCGGCTGTCTTCCTCCTGGCCTGGTTCCATTCTAGTCCTCGGTCCTTCAAAGATTGTATCCAGTTTTCTCTCTTGTATTGTTCGTAATCGGGAGTTAAAGCAAACAGGTGATTGACCTGTTGTGCCTTTGCATGGTGGAGGGGCTGCCTCCTTACGGCCTCCATGCAGGCCGCCCTCCTCCTTTTTCATCCGGGCTTGGGACCGGCATAGGCGGAGTTAATTATTTTGATATCATTTTCTTTAATTTCCGACGGATCGTTGAGGTTCACAGACACCTCGCTATTTGGTATTGCGTTTCGCGTAAGTATTAGCACGCCTCCTTTGTGTCCTTCTCGATCGAGTCGGAAATCCTGACATCCTCTGATTGAGAATCTTTGGTTGCTGTTGAGGTGTGTTTCTTGGATGCAAGCCACATGGATTTGATATTGATATAGATGGTTTTCCAAAGGGACTTTTTTGTTAAGGACTCCTGCATTCCACTGCAGAATGTATAGTGTTTTTGGTGTTGGCCAATACCTCTTGCCCTCCCTTTGTACGTTGACTCTACAAGAATGGTGACCACCAGTTGCATTGCTTGGACACCTTCGAGGCGGGGGATCCAACACTCTCATCGACTGGCGCGACTCCACGTGATGAGCACCACTCTGCTTAATCTGTATTCGTGACGTCTTTATTAAGCGAATTACATTACACTGTTTCTTTAAGCATGTAGCCCAGTGCATTCGATTTCAACAGGCATTTCTGTAGGGTTGCCTTCCTTACAAGAAACTCTGGAAAGCAATATGCAATCGCAAAAAGCCACAGCACAGCACAGAAAGACCATAAATTTAGCAGCTAAAAACAGTTGCAAGAAAATGCTGAAACCCTAACCCTAGAAAAAAAATGGAACAACACTATTGAAACTTGCAAAAATCATTGAAAAGTTGATACCAAAATGCCCACCATCACAATAGAATAACATGGTGTCGTGGAATATTCTAATCCACATATATAAATTATCAAGTAAATATAAAGCCTAATAAATACATATAATAAATAAAGGAAGAAGAATGGTAAAGAACAGTGCTGTCACAATGACTGTACTCGAAATCCCCCTTGTTTTCTGCTTCGTCTGCAAATTGTAACGCTTTCACGTTGATAGTAAAAGCTTACTGTATTATACCCGCTTTCTTCAATGAAACGTGTGCTGTATTTCTAAGAAAAACCTTGAAATATGCAAGTTGACCTAAATTTTAAATTCCATTCATGTCTTTTTTCTACACTGCGTTACCAAAACGAACGAACAGATGGACAAAAGGATAAAGAGAGAGGGGAGGGCTGAAAATCAGGAACGCATGCAACACGCGTCGCGCGATACACAAATGCTGCCATCACGCGTGTAAGTCTACATGCACTAATTTTTTTTTCAGACGGACAGTGATAAAATACACTACCCTTTCCCAGAGTTAGGTTTATAAATCCTGAAATCTCTTATTAGGAAAGACAACATTAGATGGGTTTACGGTTGAAAACATAACAGTACCCAGACAGCACATCTTCGAAACAGGAGGTAGAAAATACATATTTTGAACGCAGCCACGTAGCTCTTTCAAATTGGTATATTTGGGTTCCTTAGGGCTTGCTGACAAATAATATGTAAAACGTTACGCAAATAGTCCAGGAATTAATAAATTATACCCAAAATAAAATAGTGAGGATGCCTGACAGCATGGAATCATTTCTGCTCATAAAATTTTTTTTATAACGTGTTTGAAAAAACCTTACGTTACATAAATAGCCTACCATGTAAACTCCCAATTGATTGGAGCGCAACAAATGAAAGCCTAACCACGATTGGTCGGACTATAAATACTATCTTTCGTTGTTAGGGGAAACGGGGAAAGGTAACATTTTTTCAAACACTTGTCGAAACGTGGCCTCATTGGTCAGACTCGCTGATATACACACTTGGGAGCGTTAGTTCGAAACCACTTGTTTAAATAAGCTTGATAAAGCATCAGTGCGTTGAAGCCAGCTTATATTTTGCTAAATAAAAGCCTGGAAGATAAGCAGATGGGAATTTGTGCCAGTTTGTGCCAGAATTCATTGCTAATCAACGTATCTGTATTTATTCGTAAGAATTGTGGTAAGCTTATCTTTTAATGAAAATTGAATGTGAATTGTTGATTTATGCCTGTATATATATGTGTAGTTCAGTGGCAAACGTGAGGTAAAGCCTATAATGCTCCAGCCTGAACAGAGGGTGTCGGAGAGAAGTAAAACGGCATGGAATGGCCAAACAGTACACTGACACCTGGATGATTGACTAGAAAGAAATAATGCTGGAAGTGCAGAGGCGTAGTAACCATTAAGAAGGGTAATACTGGAATAAAGTATTTCAAATGAAGCTGACAGTTGGCCTAATGCTCTGAACTCAATGTTTGTGCTGTGTTGTGATCAGTGTAACAAGAGAGTTTAAGTTAGTTATGAAGTAGAAGGTACATCCTTCTTGATTTCAGGGACCGTGGTCTTGATGGTACTGAGCAGCACCTGGTCAGAGCTGTGCTGAATCCAGTGTAGGACAGCATACTCCTTGGTCCTTTTAGCTATCAGTGAGGTGTCTCCAGAGCCCAGAGGAGAATTCGAGCAGAGGAGTCTTCTCCTGCCGCCATCACGCAAGATAAGCAGAGTTGGCCAGCTGAGCTCAACATTATGTCCCCTCATCTTGAAATGACTTTGTAAAAATAATATTCAGAGGGGAATTTAATTGTCTTAATATCAGGAACTGAGAACATCTCCAATACTAGTCCCTAAAGACAAACTATTGAAGTCATGATGACAACTACCAACAGAGCTTGAACAAAACAAAACCAGTATTACCTCATACTACTATTACACAACTGACACACATAGGATATTTTTAATAATATATGTCACTACCAGATTCATATTAATACATTCTGTACATAACTTGTAATTAACATTGATTGTGATTCCTGGTTCCTTTGTCTTTGAATCAGGACACACATATGCCTTTATGATAGAAATGAATACATATTGTTATTTGAAAAGTTACGAGTGTCTCCTGTAAGATATTCTCATAGAGTGTTATATGTATGTGAGTGTCACAGTGTTGTCAAGAGTAGTGGATTAAATTAAATTGTTTATCTGTCTGTTGTTGTGACTTACACTTCACCATACTCATACCCTAGACACATAACGTAGCATCACACTATTCCAGAATAATTCTGACTGAGATATAGAGATATGTGGTAGCAAGTAAGGTTATCTATAATACACTACTCTTAATAGATATAGATACCTTCACAGCTGATCTCAGTCAGTACACTAAGTCCCCTATAAATATTTATAACATCCCACTTCACCACATATATTGGGGTCTCGCTCTTGGGATTTTGAATCTTTCCCTATTAAAAATATTGGGGGTAATTCACTTCAGGGAATATAAGAATTAAAAGGTATCCTTGGGTGGAATTAAATAAGGTTGAGCTCACGGTGCCTGTGTTGTCCATTATATATATTTAGAATTTGAATTGTTGGTTAGACATTGTAGAAATTTACCTGATAGACAATGGCGGACCTGGCCAAGTTTCGATCTGCTGCTGTACAGACTGCAAAGGAGTTAGGATTAGATGGGCAAGTTATGGTTTCCTATGTCACTACGGAATGTGACAAATTTATTGAACGCGAAGAAAGAAGATTAGAAAAAGAGGCCGAAAGAAGGTTAGAGGCTGAAAGGGAAATTAAGAGGTTGCAATTTGAAGCTGAGGCTGAGACTAAGAGGTTGCAGATTGAGGCTGAGACTAAGAAATTGGAAGCAGAAAGAGAAGACAAAAGATTAGCTGCAGAAAGAGAAGAGAAGAGATTAGCTGCAGAGAGGGAAGCAGAAAAGGAGGAGAAAAGATTACAAAGGGAACATGAATTACGACTAAGGGAGTTTGAGTTTCAAGGCCATGCTCCTGAAAATGGTGCCAGTCCCTTTGCCTCTGATGCTACGGTTACTCAGGGAGCCTCAACCTCAGCTATGAACTTTCATTTAGATCATTTTGTTGAGAAAGACGATGATATTGAGAGCTATATAAATAGATATGAACTATTAGCTACCACGTATGGGTTAGAGAGAGAAAGGTGGAGCTTAAAGTTATCTCAGGGACTTCGTGGGGCAGCTTATGAAGTTTTTGCAAAAATGAGCAGAGGTGATCAGGAAAATTATGACATGCTAAAGCAGGCTCTTTTGTTAAGGTATGAAAAGAATGCAGAATTTTATAGGAAAAAAATTTAGGAATGCTAAACTACTGTCAGGTGAAACCTATCACCAGTTCTCTGCACGAATAGAGACATACTTGGAGAAATGGACTTCTCTGGGGAAAACCCAAGATCTTAAGGAAATGGTCCTTATAGAGCAACTAAGAGAGTCCATGGCTCCAGACCTGAGAAAGTTTCTCATGGAACAAGGTGCAGAGAGGCTGGGTGAGTTGCTAAATGTTGCTGAAAGGTATCAAGCAGCTCAAGCAGAGGTAACAGGTAATAAAAAGAAACAAGTGGATAACTTTAGGGCACCACAGAACTTTAATAAATTTGATCCTAAGGATCAAAATAAAGGTAAGCACCAATTTGATAGGCCACGGTATGAAAATAAAAATAAATTCCCACAATTCGATGAAAGGAAATATAATGAAAGAAAATCTTTCAACCAAGGAAAAAGGTGGTGTAAGAATTGTCAGATGGACAATCATGACACTGACCGTTGCAGAAGGAAACCTGTGTATATGGCAACCCTTCAGGTCAGGTCGACCTCAAGACAGGAGGAGGATATTATGTTAGATACCACTCCAGAAGAGATGAGGAAGGCACAGGCTGGGGATAAAACACTCAAGCCTTGTTTCAGAAAATTGTCAACTTGTCATACAACTCCAGGCAAGGGAGATTTTTACATGAAAAACAAGTTGATGTATAGGAAGACTGGAGCTAGATCCCATGCCTGGAGTTGTATGACAAGTTGACGTATAGGAAGACTGGAGCTAGATCCCATGGTCACGGACAGCTGGTTCTTCCAAAAAGATATAGGGCAGACTTAATAAGGAGCCTACATGTGAAACCAGATGGGGACCATGAGAAGATAGGTACCATCATTCAAACGGTGGCTCACAATTATTATTGGCCCAAAGCAAGATGGGACATTGAGAATTTTGTAGAAAGGTGTAGCATAGCACATGAGGGAACACCCACAAGTGGGAACATGGATCAGGACCTGGACACGCCCCGGGGCAAAATTAGGCCTGATAATAAAAAGAGATATAGATTTGATAAAGTGGACCAAATGGAATGGGAAGCCCCTTTTCACGGACAAGCTTCACTTAACTGTTTTACAATGGCCACTATGCGGAGAGTGCAAAAAGATGTCTTACCCCAGGATAAGCCGACAATCCCTCAATCGGACTTAAACAAACTGGAGGAAGAGGATGTAGAGAGGAAATCTCTCATCAAGAATTTTAAGAGGGGAGAAAGCCCCAAAGAAAAATTGGTAGCGGTCGTTTTGTGAATGATAATTCTGGGAGGAAAAATCATCACTATAAAGCTTCGAGTGGAAGAGACCATACCGGTGCATGGACAAATAGGTCCACACAATTAAAGGTCCATATGTAGCTTTGTTAAGAACGTGGACTGATGAAAAGGCAGAGGAAAACATTACATCTTCATACCAATATGTGAATGAGCTGACCACTCGTTTAAAAACTGGCTGGAAACTTGCCAATGAAAATTTGAAACAAGCCAGGAAGAAAACATGCTGCCTATTATAACAGGAAGGCGAAAGACAGAAATTTGGCTGTGGGAGAGAAAGTACTGCTTCTTTTGCCCGGAGTCAGAATAAGTTACAAATTGGATGGCAGGGTCCATATACAGTTTTAGAGAAGGTGTCTAGAACAAATTATAAGATAGATAAGAAGGGGAAAGAAAAAATCTATCATGTGAATCTCCTGAAGAAATATTTGGAAAGAGAACCTCAGGAAGAGACACACTTGTTGACCTTGTCCATCGCCATGGAGATGAAAAAAGGAACCACTTTCATCATTTGAATATCCATTACACCCCTGTGAGACAGCAGCACAGGTGAAAATCAGTACACATTTAACGAAAACTCAGAAAGAGAGAGTGCAACAGGTTCTAAATAATCATGCAGAGGTGTTAACAGACCGACCAGGGCATACAAACCTATTGGAATATGATATGAAACTAATAGACTCCACACCTGTCTGTATGAAACCATATTCGATTCCGTTTGCTAAGGAGAAAGCTTTGAAGGAAGAGATAGACTATCTGTTGAAGGAAGGAATTATTTCGCACAGTGAGTCTTCGTATAGTTCCGGTGTTGTACTCTTAAGGAAGCCCTCTGGAGAACATAGACTCTGTATAGATTACAGGAGACTGAATGCTATTACAGAAGGACAGGTGGATCCATTGCCGGATACAAATCAGCTGTTTGCCAGGCTAAATAAAGCTAAATATTTCTCAAAAGTGGATCTGAGTAAAGGATACTATCAGATTCCAGTAAAGCCTGAGGTTAGACCATACCTAGCTTTTAGTACCTCAGAAGGACACTATGAGTTTAATAGATTGCCATTTGGATTGAAGAATGCGCCTAGTGTCTTCTCTAGAATTATGAGAAAATTATTGGATCCTCTGAATAATCCCTGTATAACAAATTTTATGGATGATATCCTTATAGCAACAGAAACATTTGAGGAACACATTGACTCTCTGAACATGCTGTTTAATCGACTTAGGGAAGCAAATTTAACAGCCCGACCAACCAAATGTTGCGTTGGATGTAAAGAATTGGAATTTTTGGGACACACAGTTTATCAGGGAAACATGACCCCTGACCCAAAGAATTTAGAGAAACTACAGAAAGCCCCGAGACCACAAACCAAGAAGGACGTGAGATCCTTTGTCTCATTATGTGGTTTCTACCAGAAGTATATCAAAAACTTTAATTCCATATGTGCACCATTAACTGAATTGACACGTAAGGGACATCCAGATCGCATTACATGGACACCACAATGTGAAATGACGTACCAAGAGTTGAAGGAAAAGCTCACAAGTAAACCCATTTTGAAATTACCTGACTTAAGTCAAGAATTCATAGTAAGGACGGATGCAAGTAATATTGGGTTAGGTGCAACTCTACTACAGAAATCAGATGCATTGGATGGGGAATTAAGCCCAGTGGCATATGCTAGCAGAAAGTTGAATAAAGCTGAAATCAACTACTCAACTAGCGAAAAAAGAATGTCTTGCAGTAATATGGGCAATAAAGAAATTCAATATTTATCTATATGGGAAGGCATTTAAGTTGCAAACAGATCACAAACCTTTATCGTTTCTAGCACAGGCTAAGCATGAGAACTCTAGGTTACTCCGATGGTCTTTACTTCTGGCTCCATATAATTTTAGCATTGAGTATATATCTGGAAAAACCAATTTGGGAGCGGATTTTTTAAGCCGCCATCCGTGTGATGAGAATCACCGTAAACCCCAGAAATAATAATAAATTTCTCTATGTGTATATAGAATAAAGGACTGACATATAATGTCTGTTTTAAGAGGGGAGGTGTCGTGGAATATTCTAATCCACATATATAAATTATCAAGTAAATATAAAGCCTAATAAATACATATAATAAATAAAGGAAGAAGAATGGTAAAAAACAGTGCTGTCACAATGACTGTACTCGAAATCCCCCTTGTTTTCTGCTTCGTCTGCAAATTGTAACGCTTTCACGTTGATAGTAAAAGCTTACTGTATTATACCCGCTTTCTTCAATGAAACGTGTGCTGTATTTCTAAGAAAAACCTTGAAATATGCAAGTTGACCTAAATTTTAAATTCCATTCATGTCTTTTTCTACACTGCGTTACCAAAACGAACGAACAGATGGACAAAAGGATAAAGAGAGAGGGGAGGGCTGAAAATCAGGAACGCATGCAACACGCGTCGCGCGATACACAAATGCTGCCATCACGCGTGTAAGTCTACATGCACTAATTTTTTTTTTCAGACGGACAGTGATAAAATACACTACCCTTTCCCAGAGTTAGGTTTATAAATCCTGAAATCTCTTATTAGGAAAGACAACATTAGATGGGTTTACGGTTGAAAACATAACAGTACCCAGACAGCACATCTTCGAAACAGGAGGTAGAAAATACATATTTTGAACGCAGCCACGTAGCTCTTTCAAATTGGTATATTTGGGTTCCTTAGGGCTTGCTGACAAATAATATGTAAAACGTTACGCAAATAGTCCAGGAATTAATAAATTATACCCAAAATAAAATAGTGAGGATGCCTGACAGCATGGAATCATTTCTGCTCATAAAAATTTTTTTTATAACGTGTTTGAAAAAACCTTACGTTACATAAATAGCCTACCATGTAAACTCCCAATTGATTGGAGCGCAACAAATGAAAGCCTAACCACGATTGGTCGGACTATAAATACTATCTTTCGTTGTTAGGGGAAACGGGGAAAGGTAACATTTTTTCAAACACTTGTCGAAACGTGGCCTCATTGGTCAGACTCGCTGATATACACACTTGGGAGCGTTAGTTCGAAACCACTTGTTTAAATAAGCTTGATAAAGCATCAGTGCGTTGAAGCCAGCTTATATTTTGCTAAATAAATTTGTAGCTCAGTTTGTGCCAGAATTCATTGCTAGCTCAATCGATGAGGTTTTATCTGTGGTGGTAAGCTTGAAAACCAATTAATGGTTGGGCTTTTTTGAAGGGCCATAGTCCAAAAAAAAAATTGAAAATTGGGAAATTGTTGGGGGGGATGGGTGTGGGGAAGTGTGTTGTGTTGCAAACATGGTGTTTTGATGCGGACATAAAATTTGTCTTGGGGGAGTGTAAACGGGGCATGACAATGGGGCTAACATTTGGGGTGGGGTGGGGGGTGGGGGGGTTTGTGGAAACATGGTGTTGGGTGGGGGCCTTGATGTTACGTAGGGGTCCCATTGTGGGGGATGATAAATTTATAAGCTTAATAAAAAAAACAAATTGGGGGGTGTGCATTCATGGGGTAAAAAGGGGGTCATGTTGTGGGGGGGTAATGGGTTGGTTGGGGGGGGTAAAATGTGAAGGGGACACTTGTTGGGGGTGGTTAGGGGTAGGGTATTTTGTGTGGGTGTTATTTTAAGTTTTGGGGGTTTTTGGTTTTTTGTAAATGGGGGGGGGGCTTTGGGGGTGGTGTTTGTTTAAATTTGGCATTTGGGTTTGTTTTTTTGCCCATGGTTTTTTTGAGGGTTGTTGTTGGTTTTTGGTTTTTTTGGGTTTGTGATTTTTGGGTTTTTTGTGTTTGGATTTGGTGTTTTTTTTAAAATGTTTGTGGGGGGGTTGGGGGGTGGTTGGGGTTTGGGTGTTGTTTGGGTTTTTTTGGGTGTTTGGGTTGTTTGGTTGGTTTGTGATGGGGGTTGTGGTGGTTGGGGGTTGTTTTTGGGGGTTGGTAGGGGGAAGGTTGGGTGGGTTGTTTGGGTCTTGGTTGGTGTGGTTTTGTGTGTGATTTTGTGGTTTGTTGATAATGTGTGGGGGGGGGTTGAAAATATGGTGGGGGGGACAGTTGTAAATTGGGGGTGGTTGAGTTTTGGGGGGGGGGGGTGGTTTGGGGGGGGTTTGGGGTTTGATTGGGGTGGGATGTTTTTGGTGGGGGGGGGGGGGAGTTGATGGGGGGGTTTGGGGGGGTCATGGGGTGTTGGGGGGGGGGGTGTGTGGGGGGTGGGTGTGGTGGGGGGGGGTTGTGTTGGGGGGGTGTGGGGTGGTGGGGGGGGTGGGTGGGGGGGGTGGTTGAATTTGAATTGTTTTTTGTAGTGGGGGGTTGGGGGGTGATTAAAAATGTGCAGAGGTTTTGTATATAAGGGGGAAAAGATAGTAGCTCATACTGGAATAAAGTATTTCAAATGAAGCTGACAGTTGGCCTAATGCTCTGAACTCAATGTTTGTGCTGTGTTTTGATCAGTGTAACAAGAGAGTTTAAGTTAGTTATGAAGTAGAAGGTACATCCTTCTTGATTTCAGGGACCGTGGTCTTGATGGTACTGAGCAGCACCTGGTCAGAGCTGTGCTGAATCCAGTGTAGGACAGCATACTCCTTGGTCCTTTTAGCTATCAGTGAGGTGTCTCCAGAGCCCGGAGGAGAATTCGAGCAGAGGAGTCTTCTCCTGCCGCCATCACGCAAGATAAGCAGAGTTGGCCAGCTGAGCTCAACATTATGTCCCCTCATCTTGAAATGACTTTGTAAAAATAATATTCAGAGGGGAATTTAATTGTCTTAATATCAGGAACTGAGAACATCTCCAATACTAGTCCCTAAAGACAAACTATTGAAGTCATGATGACAACTACCAACAGAGCTTGAACAAAACAAAACCAGTATTACCTCATACTACTATTACACAACTGACACACATAGGATATTTTTAATAATATATGTCACTACCAGATTCATATTAATACATTCTGTACATAACTTGTAATTAACATTGATTGTGATTCCTGGTTCCTTTGTCTTTGAATCAGGACACACATATGCCTTTATGATAGAAATGAATACATATTGTTATTTGAAAAGTTACGAGTGTCTCCTGTAAGATATTCTCATAGAGTGTTATATGTATGTGAGTGTCACAGTGTTGTCAAGAGTAGTGGATTAAATTAAATTGTTTATCTGTCTGTTGTTGTGACTTACACTTCACCATACTCATACCCTAGACACATAACGTAGCATCACACTATTCCAGAATAATTCTGACTGAGATATAGAGATATGTGGTAGCAAGTAAGGTTATCTATAATACACTACTCTTAATAGATATAGATACCTTCACAGCTGATCTCAGTCAGTACACTAAGTCCCCTATAAATATTTATAACATCCCACTTCACCACACATGGAACAAAGTTTACGGAAGAGTTCAACAAACTTGTTAATCTGAAAATATAGTAGAGTTCGCAAAGCTAATATATACTGTTAAAACTGTAAAAATGACAGAAAGAAAGAAGTGAAAAAGATACAAGACAGAATGAACAAATATCAAATGTGGCTGAGATTCACACAATTTTTTTTTATCTTTTTTAAATACAAAGTAACCCGTTCAACGCTTGATGGGTTATAATTAGGATATATAGTGTAATAAACTCAAGATAATAAAATCTGATTTCCGATATCTAAATATAGCATCTTCTCCCCCCCCCCCCCCCCCCCCCCCCCCCCCCCCCCCCAGGTCCAAATATAGTAAATCAAACTGTAAAATTGAGTGAATGTATGTGTATGTGCCCTACCCTTTCCAAAAAAAAAAACTAACAACTAAAACAATAAACAAATACAACCAACAAGAACAACAAAAAGAAAAAAAAGTAGTCTCTCATAAGGGGTTGTCCACATATGACGCCACGCAGTGATGGTGTCAACATATTGTGACGTTGGGGTGGAATATGACGTCACACAAAAAGAAAAATCATACTCACTTCTTACATAAATTATGTTTCTACTTTTATCCGCAATAGTTAACTTTTTTCCGCATTTTTTAACTTTCATCTGCAATAGTTAACTTTCAGCCGTAATAGATTACACTACAAGAGCTAGAAGATATGCTACAGTAAATGAAAAACAAGAAATCTCCAGGAAAGGATGAAATCACAAATGAAATGTTAGAACACCTTGAAACACAACGTGAAAAAGAACTTCTGAAAATAATAAATGCATGCTGGAAAGAAGGTATAGTCCCACAAATACAGAAAGAAGTAAATATGACTCCTGCACTAAAATTGACAAAAAATATAGAGCAAAATCTGACAGCTACAGATCAATCAATTAGCTTAGTTGCACAAATAAATTGATGGAAAGATTAGTCAGGTCGAACTATGCTTGAATCTTCGGAAAGCCTAATGTGACTTCTTTTTTCTTATGTTTACAGAGTACTGTGCTTACAGTCTACTTTGTCCCTGCGATCGTGTACTGCCCAGGTAAGCCGAGTGAAGTATAACAAAAATAAAAATTGGTATAACAAAAAGTTAGTTGCTTATCCTTTACAGGACGTGGCAATCAACTCCAGCTTTTATTGGCTGTTTGTGATTTTTCTAGGCATTTTTTTTAATTCAGTAGTTTGCCATTGCTTTCTGAACGGTACGGCGCTTATACCATTGTTAAAAATCCACACAAAGCGATCTGCTACCAAACCGCCTGCAGCAGGTTTCGAACCTGGTATATCTGGATTATGAAACTGCGTTCATATCCATTAGGCCACATCACGCCGACGGTATAACAAAACAACGTCATAATTCCGAGAAAAAGAATCTTATTTTCTGTGGCCCTTCTTCTTCTTTCCTCTTTGATCCGCCGACTGTCAAAGCAGCCAGTGGCCATCACGCCTGATGGCGTCTTGTAGGGCAGCAACAAACTGCTTCTACTTTGTTGGGTCGGCGGCCATCCTTCGTGCAGTGCTCCAGCTCTGGTTCATTTTTTTGCATCTCGGCCTCTACAGTTCTCTGCCAAGTTGTTTTTGGTTGGCCTCTCTTTCACTTTCATTCAGGGGTCCATATCATAGCTGTTCTTGTGATGGCATCTGGGTCTCTTCTGAGGACGTGGCCAACTCAACTCCAACGTCTGCCAGCTATGATGGTGTGCATGCCTTCTTGGTTGCTCCGAGTAAGCAGATCTTGATTGATGATGGTATTCGGCCAAAAGATTCGGAGAACTTTCTCTAGGGAGATCGTGTGGAAAGAGGACAATTTCGTCATTTCCTTCTGCCACTCTCCATCAGTCCGCATCATAGAGAAGCACAGAAAGTACACAGCTCTCATATAATCTGTACGACGCCGAGAGAATTTTCCTTAGGCAGATATGGCCTTTCTACACCACTGTAAATAATCATGTATGCATATACGAGTATTATATTACCACGTTTATGTGCATGTTTCATGTGCTTGAGTGTGTGTGTGTTATTTTATTGGATTTCGTTGAGGTGTTTGCCTTCTTGTGGCCAGGCACACCTTTAAACCCAGACTGATGTCAGCAGGTTATGTCAGAACACAATTGCCATTAAAAAATAAGTGAACTTTGGAAACTCAAAAGTAGCTTTGATAACTATTAATATCTGAAAGATACTACTTGTTTATGTCAGCTGTTTATATATGTGTGCGAGTATGAGCTACTTGGGGTGGCAAATGAACTGTTTAGGGCGGCAAATACACTGGAGTCGGCGTAGGAGGCACCAAGGTAGGAAGCACTGTACAGTGCCTACTACCTAACGGTAGCGGGCATTGTACAGTGAACCTTACCTGCTAGGTAGGAAGCACTGTTCTTGGGTAGGAAGGACTTAACATTTTAAAGGTTAAAAAAAAAAACGGAAACCCGTACATAAATATAATTAATGCTGTTTTGTATGTATTGAGAAATGGATGTGCCAGTAAAACCAAGGCCATAATATATGTGATAAAGGGTGTTTACTTGTAGTGATGTGTGATGTTACTGCTTTCATAAGGTCATACTGGACACGTAGATGAATGGTCAACTCGTTCCGACACAGTGCTGACATCGAGTGAGAATGTAGATGTAAAGGACGCGAATGTGTGTACAGTTCTGTGGAGTTGACAAGTCACTCACTCAATCATAAGCAGAAGTCAATAAAGGGTAGACTGCTGATGTCGTTTCATATATTCTGGTTGTCTATCGTCTCATGCTTCAACTGACTAATCGTGTCAGTTAAGGTGGATACATAATCATCAACAATGGTTCACTGACAGAACCTTCTCCTGGCTAAGTTTCTCAAGCCGTAAATTCATCAAATGTTTATAGCAACAATGTTAAACCACAGTAGTGGGTTTTCATAATATTTAGATCTCTGTACCATCATCAGATAATAGGACCTTTTCTGTTCTCCGACGATGATCCGCTTACAATGGCGGGAATCCAAAATGGCTCTCCTCCGTGAGCTTCGCTCACTCAGGATGAAAAATTATGAAGCAGAATTACTTCGTTATTCATACGTAAATGTCCTCATTGGGCTTCTATACATTTCTGCTATCAATAAGGCTGGTTACATCAAGTGATCTAGTGCTGCTAGATAACACGTCATCTTCATCTGTAATCAACAATCCTAGATGTACGATAATACGTCTCCCATCTAGGCTTAGCAAAAAAGTTCAGCAAAAAGGTTGTTGTTTTACCTGGCTTTAGGAAAAACACATACAAGCGAATCACGCACGCCATTCCTTGGCGTTAATAATGAACATTAGGAGAATCTCTAATAATACAGTCATACAGAGAAACAATCTCCTTCCTAGAATAAATCACAGAGATCAATCTTCAGACATTCTAATCGAACCAGCCCATAGCAGCGACGACATGACAGCCTTCTCTGTCCACACACCAAATCGACGCATGCGCAGACAAGCCTTTAACCCCAGAGTTCAGCTCACAAAATAGTCCGACATAGAAATACAAAGATACAAAGATATAAGACCGAATCACCTTAAATAGTCAAGGAATAAATATAAATTCGGGCCATAAACATTTTAAGCAAGACCAATCTGTTTCTGGCCATTCTTCTTCTTCTTCCGTCCTTAGCCACCGACCGTCAAAGCAGTCAGTGGCCATTACGCCTAGTGGCGTCTTAGGGCAACAGCAGATATGTTTTCTTTGCCATTGTTTCCCATCACGCCTATTGGCGTCTTTGGGGCAACGGCAAATCAATCCATTTGCTGTTGTTTCCGTAATCGAAGTGACTGGCAAACGGGTGATCAGCCCGTTGGTGTTTCTGGCCATACCAGACGAAAAATGACGTAAATCTAGTATTCATACGCCATATTGAGACACAAGAACAGATAACCCATAGAACCGAATACAACATCGATCAATCAGGGTTCTGTCCCTTACTCTAAGAATCATTGATTCTCAAATAAATACTTTTCATCAGGCAAAAAGTTATTCTTTACATTTGTATGCCTACCAACAGTAATCTGTGCGCAACAGACTACCACACCACCCACCCCCCCCCCCCCCCCCCCCCCCCCCCCCCCCCCCCCCGGAAGAAAAATGAAAATCATTTTTTTCCATCTGAGAGCACCATACAATAGGCTCACAACGCACAAATAATGCGCAGATGAGAAATATCAGGAATTTATAACGCCAAATTAAGGCAAAGCCGAAGTATAGCTCGACCGGTGAGAATATATCTCAACATCTCAGAGAAAGTATTTCTCTAAGTATAAATATTTCCAGGGAGGTGTCACCAACGCATACTACAATACTGGCAATGACACGATGCATACCATAATTTCAATTACAATTTCATATTAAGTACCATAAGTTCATGATTGACAAAAGAAAAATCATCAAAAGAGCAGCGGTGAATATACATTAGTGAACCGCTAAATGTTTATATGTCGTGTGGAGAGTCACTGGGGCAACTACGACAGTAGTTTTTGCCAGGAATAGTCTATGAGATATTAGGTCTCTAGAAATTGGCTCGTTAAGAAAGAATAAAGACCTATTCGAGATGGGACAAGAAGACAGGAATGCGAATGCTTTCCACTTGACAGTGTTTTCTAATTAATTATGGAAAGAGTTCTGTTTCCCCACGACCTTAGCTTCTGCCCTTAGATCCCGTAAAGAAAAAGCCCCCAACCTCATCTGCGTAGAGAAATGTTCCTATAGGTGAATATGTAACACCGACAACACGAGTGATACATTAACAAACTCTTGATAATGATCAACCGATCGTTGGGTTTATTAATGAAATATCCACACATATAGGGTTAGTAATGGTTAGATCGTGATGATGGTGAAAGACGATTCACACAAAACACACAGATGAGATAATAAAATTGCAGTTAATTAAGTAATAGTTAATTAAGAATGAACTGGTGTAAAGTGAAATGATGATGTGATATGATACGTGTTACCAAATTGGTGAGTAATCTACACAGTCCATGTGTCTCTAAATGCTTCGCATTGATATGACGATTCACATGTATGCATACACTGTCCCAAGTTGTTATACGTTATGTCGAGTGGGGTATCTCTAAGCTGAGGACGTTCTGATGAATACTGTTGTCGTACGGAGAACGCTGACGAGATATCTATGTATATTCCTTCACTGTTTGAGTATATCTCTGTAGTGTTGATCAACAGTTAATAGCTGTCATATGAACAAAAGGTCTGTTGTCTAATCTCCCGAGGGTACTGGCCAGACTGGATATCTTCACGAATCGGTAGTGATATGTAGACTCATAACCTTGCATATGTAGTCGTGATTCATTATATATATATATATATATATATATATATATATATATATATATATATATATATATATATATATATATATATATATATATATATATATAGTCTGCTTCATAGAATGCGCTTAAGAGGGTGTTGCCCTTGCTATAAATATGCGATTCCTCTTTTGAGCTCTTTTGCTTGACTTCAGATAATAATGATCTTTCGAGTGATTTGAATTTATGATGACTCTGTATTGAACTTGGGATAACTCTGTATTGAACTTGTGAGCAAGCAGTATATGGTGACGAAAAATGCTGCGTCCACCTTCTGACTTGTGGGTGAGACAATATTCCTTTTTAATTGAGGAATGAAAGATATCCTATGGCGAATTCTGCTAGCCAAATGTCCGTTTTTGATAACTTATTTCTGGTTAGACGTCAGACACGTTGCGTGTAGACTCAGACTTCTGGTGAACTTCTTTTCCCTTCGCAAAATCCTTTAAGAACACAATTCATCACAGAACTGAATTATATCCACTCTGAATAAACACGTGTATTAGGCTAGGCGTTTTTGGGATTAATCTCTTCCTCACATTGTAAAAAACTGGACTCCCTCCTCTTGCAAGCTACGCATTAGATTATATTTCTGCCAGTCCAGTATGGGTTTCTTGTACAGCTCCGCCCATACCAACCAATCCTTAATGGCCCCTCTGGTCACTCATTCACAGGATCGCTCTTGTCCCCTGTCAGTCCAAACGTGGGTGTAGTTTGACCTCTGATTGTTTATTTTTCACCTGGCCAAGGTGGGCGTCCAATGTGGTAACCCAACGCTTGTCTGAACAGCGGCCGACCTAAGATAACACCATTACAGCATGAGACGTTTTCCCCTGGCCAATATGGCCGTCCAATGTGGTGTCACAGAAATTACAGCATGCCCAGATGTTTGATTAGGATGACCAGATGTGTTTTCACCAGATTTATCACGATGCAATGTGGGCTTCAAACGATAATGTCAGGCATGGGGACTCAATCAAAGGACTTTTATTTCCCCCGATGAAAGAACAAATGTGGTTCTCTAGATACCGGTCGCGAGTAATCACAACGATGAAATAGCAAATGTGGGTCGCAAATATGGGATGAAAGAGCAAATGTCGGAGAAAATACAATATGAAAAATGTAGGAAAAGATGGAGCAAAAAGGCCTTTGCGCTCGTTTATCACATTATACAATCACTATATCATATATTACAAATGTGTACATATTTTGATATAGAAAAAATAACTGTTGTAAAGTTAGACACATTAAAAAGTCCAAGATTTAACAGTTATGTGGAATCATGTGGGCATCTAGACAGAATGTCTGCCATCACATTTTCTGAACCACGGATAGCTCGCACCGAGAAATGAAAAGGTTGAAGAGCAATGGCGTATCGAGTTGATCTCGAGCTCTTCAAGTTTTTACTTTGAATAGCCGTAAGAGCTTTCTGGTCAGTTTCCACTTTGAAATACGCGTCAAGAAGGAATATTTGAAGTTTGAGAATTGACCAAACCATCGCCAAAAGTTCACGGTCTAAAACCGAGTAATTCCTCTCTGCCGCATTAAATTTTCGTGAGATATACATTACCGGATGCAGAGTTTCAGAGTACTCTTGCATTAGTGCCGCTCCAATCCCAATGGATGAAGCGTCACTATGAAGAACAAATGTCTTATCTGTAGTAGGTAACACTAAAATAGGTGGTGTTGAAAACAAATTTTTAATCTTATCCAAAGAGGATTGGCATTCCTGAGACCAGTGGACCATATTAGGAGACCCTTTCTTTAGTAACGAAGAAAGCGGTGCCATGATAGAGAATAGATTCTGAATGAATCGTCCTGTGACGAAAGTACTGAGATTCTGTCTTTCAAATGGCCCATGTCTTTTTCCCCTTGCATTTTTAGAGGGATTACAGAAAAATCCTTCCCCATGTTTCTTCTCCTTCTATTTATTTACGTTTTTTCAGAGAGATTACGGTGGAGTTTCATCTCATCTACATCTATGTTTCTTCTCTATGACTAGTAGTCTTGTTTAGTGTTGGTGTGTAGGGAACTGTTGCATTATTATTCTAGACGAAGGACTTTAGAGCCTAGATCAGATTGGCACCACTTTTAGTCTTTTTAAAGATATGGCATGCGGCTAGACGCATTTTCGGGATTTTATATATATATATATAATTCCGACATTGTTGCTTCAATTGCTACTAGAGGGTAGGGCTTAATCCCGTTTCTTTGTCTAAAACCCATGCACGTTGCATCAGAATGATCTAGGGTTCTGATTGGCTGAGAGCTAACTGCAGTTGAAATGCAGAGCTCCCATTGGCTTAGAACCACGCCGCGCATATGACGTCATGAAGTCGGCGCGTGGGGTCTTGATAATAAATACGCCCGAATTTCATAAGTTCGGTCTCTAAAAATTAATTGCCAAGCCGCGTTCCTGATTCAAATTATCGATTGCCTTTCAGTGGGAAAATTCAAAATTTGGTAAGCAGAATTTTCGTGGTAACTTCATTTAATTTTTGTCTAAGCCTAGGCCGATCAGTAAAGTTTCTTGGGAAGTTTAAGTTTAATGTTAATTCTTATCGCAAGAGCCATCAAATATTATCTTAGTGATAGACTTGAGAAACTTTAGAGGTTTATAATAATTCCTTAATTCAGAAATAGCGGTATGGTTAAAAAGTTGAGATGCCACGGACGTGCTTTGTATTTATTGCAAAGTGGGTCGGGAGAAAAACCCGCATCTCTGTCGTAGGTAAATGTACAGAATAGCGGGAGTCTGTGTATTTGTGATTTTATTGAGAATGTAATGCTACAAGTTATTTATATTATATAGTTACCCATCTATCTGTAAGCACGGGAGTGATAGAGGTATTAATGGGAGCAAGTGGGTGCGTTCATTACGGTATATTTATTTGATACGATGTTCAGAGGGACGAGGGGGAGAGAAGCACGTGGTCATAAAAATGGTAACCACGTGTTGGTAACTATCGAGATGTATTGGATAACCTGGGTTTATGTATAACTTCTAAGCAGTATGTATATGCTAGCATCTAACAGGGTTATACGTTATTAATTATGTATTGTGGTTCTGAGTAAGAAGACGGAGATGAATTATTTCTTTTAAAGGAAAGTATTTTGTATTACATTTTTGAAAGTGATTATTGACGGGAATTTTAGGAATTCCTAGAGAGGTCTAGTTATTTTGTGTTAAGCATTTTACTGCATTCAGTGTCAGCGAGAAGTGGGCCAAAGTATTTTGGACAGGTAGATAGGCCTCCGTAGAATACTGTTGTGATTGTAACCAGCCAGGCAGAACCCTAGGCCAGACGGTCTGTGCGTTGTATTACCGGGTAATGTTTACTGTGGGCTCAGGTAGAGAAGGGAACAGTGGAGGAGTGGACTTTGTTGGCATGATTAATTGGGATGGTAGTGCAGAACGGGAAGAGAGTAGGGGAGTTAAGTGTTCAAGACTTAAGGGTTAGTCAGGGAGTTATATGTTATTAGAAATGTATTATTACTGTGTTTAGCTGTTGTATTTGTTTCTGTCTAACAGCAGGTATCGCGGCTTTTTTTGAGGGAGCAGAGCGGAAGTTGCAATAACTTCCTCCCGGCAAAAAGATTGGCATCTCAGACGCAGGGTTTGAGATCTTGCCAGAGAAGGACGAAGAAAAGAGAACAAACCCGTTTTTCCAGGCAGGGGAAGACATTTCTCTAGTGGAAATAGCATTCGTGGGAAAATCCATGAGCGCTAAGCTCGTTCTGTTACACACGCAAAATTGGCATGCTGCCAGCGTTGTCGTAATTATTTCACTTCGTCCCGGCCATAATAACGCCGAAGGCCTGAACCCATAGGAGGGAGAGGGCAGGTAACTCCAGAGGTGTTTGGAGAACCCAGCTACCTATTCCAATTTCCAGAATCCAGTGGGGTTCTTTTTAAACCTTAGTCATCAGTTCCAGAATGGTGGAAAGAGAGAGGGTGACCATACTCTCCACAGAAGTCGTCGCAGTGTTGTCCCAAGTATAGCAGATGACAGCTGCTGACGTTTTTTAGACGAGTTAATTGTGTAGCAGTGTGCAAGAGATTTCAGGATAGGCTGTGTAGAAACAGAGTCTGCGCAGAGTTGGTGTAGACACTTTGTAGTTGTTCCAGCTGACTGTGCACTTAACATTTAATTTAGAATAGTTGTTGAAGTGGAGAATTGACATCTGAGACCCCACCTAGGGCAGTGTGGTTTATTTTGTTTAATCCTAACTTCTGTCCCCATACAGGTTGCCTTTTTGAGGGAGAAGGGTTGGGGTTGATGCATTTTAACTGTGCTTGATTGTTGTTTTCATGTGTGCATCCTCGCACTTTATGTATGGGACATGCATATGTTTGTTTGTTTATAGGTGTATAATAAACTTGTATAAATTGTAGCTGGCATCAGTCATTTCTTTTAAGTACAGTAGCTATATGTTGTCTGTATCTTGGTGTTTGTGAATCTTGATATAACCTTATCCCCTTAGGGTAGCTAGAGGTCGTTGACAACTATAGCACATAAGACGTCCGAAGTGGCGAGGAAAGAATCAACCTTGGTTCTTAACCTCGGAGCCAATAGTGTCAACTGTTCACATTTCACTATCATTTTCTTCTAAATCTATCTTTTCAGTCTTTCTTCTCACTAGTGTCTTGTCACTATATGTAGACAGTCTTTAGTCCTAAATCCATTTCGTGACACGTCCATAAAATTGTATAAGACCTAATAGACTTCTCACTTGCTTTTTAGTCTCAGGAATAGAGATGTTAAGTATTTTACTGGTATTATGGTCCTCTGTCTTTAGGAAACCATGACCGACACGGTGACCTAGGAAAGAAATTTCGCTAAAACCAATACATGCTTTAGGGGGTTTCGCTGTCAACTTATGCTCGCGTAAGGTAGACAGTAATTCACCTAATCCCAAATAGTGATCTTCCCAAGTATCACTGAAAAGACAGATGTCGTCTAAGTACGCAATGACATCTGACCGATGAGATAGGATTCGACGCATCATGCGTACGAATGTAGCTGGGGCGTTCATAAGGCCGAAAGGCATGAAATTCCATTGAAACAAACCCCTCGGTGTAGAAAAAGCAGTAAGAGGCTTGGCTCGTTCACTTAATGGGACTTGCCAATATCCTTTTGACAAATCAAGTTTAGTGAAGAAATGGGATTTAGAAAGCCTAGTAAGTAGCTCTTCTAGTAAAGGCATAGGTTCAGCATCGAACTTCGTCACCTGATTCAATTTGCGATAATCAACGCAAAGATGTATGTTATTGTCTTTTTTCTGAACAATAACCATCGGCGAAGAATATGCTGAACTGGATGGTTCGACTATTTTTAATTCTATCATCTCATCCAATTCTTTCTCGACTTGTGTCTGAAAATGTATAGGTATAGGATATGGTCTGACCCTAATAGGATTATGGTCAGTTAGAATAATGTCATGTTCAATGACATTGGTGTGTCCAGGAATGCCAGTACGGACATCCTGAAATGTTTGTAACATAGAAGAAACTTGTCGCTGTTCATCTAGAGATAAATTAGGAGAAACAGTAACGTTTTTCCATGATTCACTAGAATGAAGTGGAATCACTGGAAAAGGGAGATTTACATCCGAGAAACTTGTTTCTTCATCCTGTATTACTGACAAGGATGAGAAATGACCATGTGGTACTGGGGAATCGTCCGTTGCCTGGAAAATAGGCAGCAAATACTCAGGACGTTCATGGAATTCCGTAAGCATGTTGATGTGGAAGGTTTTATGTTTCCCATCAATATCGACAATATAGTCAACATCGGAAATTTTCGAGATTATATCGAACGGACCTTTCCATGAGATGAGAAGTCTGTTTTCCCTACAAGGTAGCAGAACATATGCTTTGTCCCCAGGACAAAGTTGTCGTAAGGTTCTTTTCTTATTGACAAATTGCCTTGCCTTCTGTTTGGCAAATTCAGAAGAAGTTGCTAATCTGCATGCTTCGATAATCTTGTGTCTAAGCGCGATGACATATTCGTAAGAAGATTTTGTGTCATCATCAATATTATCAGCTGTTATAAGATCATGAAGCAAAGACATAGGGCCGTGCGGTCGCGCGCCGAAGACAAGTTCAAAGGGAGAAAATCCTGTATGTTCATTGGGGACCTCTCTATACGCAAAGAGGACCGCGGGCAAAACCCTATCCCAATCTTGAGGATGATCCTCAGTTATTTTCCCTAGTAAGTTTTTGAGTGTTCTGTTTAGACGTTCTACCATCCCATTAGACATAGGATGATAGATACTACTCAATGATCTATCTATCTTCAGAGTAGACATCACTTGAGACATGGTATCCGATATCAATTGGGTACCATGATCCGATAATATTTCTCCGGGGAATCCCAGACGAGAAAATATAAGCCAAAGAGCGTCTGCAATATCGGCAGTGGAAATGCTCTTCAGAGGTATAGCCTCTGGCCAACGTGTGCACATGTCAACACACGTTAAGATAAACTGATGTCCTCTGGCAGATTTGATCTTAAACGGACCAATAATGTCTATTGCCATTTTCTGAAACGGCCGAATAGGAATATCTGCAGCCTGAATAGGTGCAGCATGGCGTGGACCTTTGGATTTGACTTCTTGACATACCTTATAAGATCGGCAATAAATCCGTATGTCTTTGTTTACGAAAGGCCAAAAGAAAGCCGTAAGAACTCTTGACTTAGTACGGGAAAAACCCATATGTCCAGCACACCGAGAGTCATTAGCGTGCTGCAAAACTTTAACTCTCAAATTCTTGGGGACAAGAATCTGAGAATGCATTGACGTAGTAGAGTCTTGGACCATACGCACAAGTACGCCATTTTTCATTGTAATCCAAGATTTTCGATTTGTATCTTTATTTGGATCACCTTTTGTTGCAAGAGTGAAGAATTTCTTTAGATTGGGATCATCTTCTTGCTGTTTTATGAATGAGTCACGAGAAATTACCAAGGGATCATCTTGGTTATGCACTTCAGCATCTTCAGTAGATGAAGTTTGAGGCATATTGAGAGCTTGCGCTCTTGTGACTACTGCATTAGCAGTTTGCATATTTTGTTCTTCCCAAGCAGCAATTTGTTGCGGAGTGCATTCTTTGACTCCGTGAATACGACCAATGATGAGATCAGCGATCGGATTCGGCAGAAGACATGCGTGCACATCTCCCGTAAAGAAAGGAGTAGCAATATTGATGATAGCAGTAGAGTACTTCTCTAAGGTGCCACCAAATGTTACACATTTGACTACCTTGCCGGTGGCACGGGAAGGATCTACGAGTGACTGTCTAACACCAATGGTGGTGCATCCAGAATCAAAAAGAATTGAGACTGGGCTATCATTTACTAGACCTTTATGTAAGACAAGAGATCCTCTTCCATCATGCGCGACTGACACAGGAAGAGCAGGGAGAGGGTGACCACAACTCAAAGTAGACACCGTAGTTGGTTCGAATGTTTTGCATTGGGGGCATTGAGATGCTCTCTCAAAATCAAAACATGCCATATTATTAGAGTTTTTATTATCATTAGTCTAATTACAGGCTTCATGGGACTCTTGCTGTGCAGAGTTTGCCTGATAATGAGATTTATGTCCTCTGTGTTGAGATCTACCTCGATTATTATTGCCTCTCCAATTATTATTATTTCCTCTATTGTAACCCCTATTTGGGTTTGAGTCATAGTTCTCATGGTTACAATCATTATGTTCACTATAATGAGTATCTCTGTAATTATGGTCTTGTTGTCTCCATGACGGATGACTTGGATAGTTCCTATAATGACTTCCTCTGCGGAAATTCCTATAATTGTGGCAACCCCTGTATCGAGGGCTGTCAGCTCGTCTCCAGTTCTTCGAAAAAGAACCTTGAAATGATTGATTACCTTGATTTTGATAATTATTCGAGTTACTCTTCTTATCAAACCTGTTTTGTGGTCCTTGAAATTTGTGAGAGTAATTAGGGTTGTATGGTGTTGCTGAAGCAACTGGCATACTTTCCTTAACCTTAGCATTGCTAATAGCTACGTCCGGATGTGCAGTGACGTATTGGGTACAATATTGTTCCATTTCTTTTAGTGTCTTGGGTTTACGCTCATGTAGGGATTCAAGGAATGGTTTATTTACACTTGACATAATCTTGTCTCTGAGCAACAAGTCCATAAGGGCTTCATATGTCTTCTGTTTTCGACAGCTCAATCCAACGATTAAATGTAAGACGTGTCCTAGCAATGAATTCTGAGAATTCTACCCCTGTTTCAGGTACCATTCTCTTAAACAAAAGACGGTAACCTTCCTCTGTCAATTGATATTTTTTTAATAAGGCTGCTCTGATATCATAATTATCCTGGTCAGCCTCTTCTACCAAGCTTAAACTAGTCAGAGTGTCACCTTTCAGTATCTCTGATAACTGATTAGCATATTGTGATCTATCCACATTATGATTTCGACAAGAACGTTCAAACCTATCTAGCCAAACTGTTATATCGTCACTGGATGGATTAAATGCTGGTAGCTTGATCTTGTAAATAAAAGGTTTACCATTACCACCAGATGACTGATTAACATTACTCATATTTGTCAATTTTAATTTTTCTAACTCAAATGCCAAAAGTTTTTTCTCATGTTCCATCTTTGTTTTTCTCTCCTCAGCCTCTTTGTTTAGCTGCATTTGCATCTTTCTTTCTTCTGATTCTAATCTTTTCTGTTCAGCTTCTCTTTCTAATCTTTTCTCCTCAGTCTCTCTTTTTTCTTTTTCCATTTGCAACATGAATTTCCTTTCATCTGCCTGCATCTGCAATCTTGTATTCTCAGCGTCTATTTTCTTTTGTTCAGCCTCAGCTTCTCTTTGTAATCTTTTTTCTTGAGCCTCTCTATCCAATCTTTTTTCTTCAGCCTCTCTTTCCAATCTTTTCTCCTCAGCTTTTTGTTTTTTCGTTTCAGCCTTCAGTTTATCAATTTCAAATTTTTGTGCTTTGTCATATTGACTGTTAGCATACTCTTCCAACCTATCACCAGTCTTGCCTAGGGATTTCCCTAGCTCAATAAAGTAATCTAAAGTCGACATAATGTCTAACAATATGTGACTAGTTACCTGAAAAAGTTAATGAAATTTATTTCAAAGTAAATGAGAGCAACTTTTAGTAAACTTGAAAAACCAGCTCTCTTTATCCCAATCTCTGTGGGAGACAAGCCTTTAATAAGGTCTTCTATACTCACTTGTATAATAATAATAATAATAATAGTAATAAACTACCAGTTTATTATATATCACAAGTGTACTACCCAGCTAGTAGTGTATGATCAAATATACCTTATAGCATATGTCAACCAACAACATAAACAAAGGACAATCAAGAAAGACAACATGGAAACATTAACAGAAATCAAATAAGTTAAATAGGAAAACTGAAGAAAATAATCACAGAACCTGTGATGATAACCGCGAGGAAATAAACAACACAAGTAACGTCACAGTGTATAAATATAAAGTTGTATAGAACTAAATGACAGGAAAGATGAGACCTACAAATACAAACAAATCAAAACAAAACTAAAGAACAGAAAAAATATTACAAAAACAACGATAGGTACAGTCGTCACAACTAACAAAAATAGCAACAAATTGTCGCTAGTAAATTTTCAATTAAGAAAATTCGCGCCTATCGAACACTAATATAAGCCCTCTATTACGTGGGAAATCTTATATTAGTCACCTTACCCAACCGCCCACAGACATATACACAACACTAATATGCAACATGTAAACACTTAAACATAAATATATATATTTCATATAATGTAATGGAATGTGTTGCATAGAAGGCTCAGATGTTGTTCTAAAACACAAATGTCAACAAGCGCTGACCTAGTTACTGCCTCTGCTTGACAGGTCAGGTCACGTAACGAAACTGCTGACTAGCTGACATCGACTGTAGACTTGTAATGCTGGTGTTTATGCGTGTCGTATGCGGCGGCCACAGGAAACGATCTGGTATCAGTAGCTGACTTCTGGCAATGTCCACTGTGCAGGTTAGACCCAGAAATCTGGCCTACCACATTGATAAAGGGTGTTTACTTGTAGTGATGTGTGATGTTACTGCTTTCATAAGGTCATACTGGACACGTAGATGGTCAACTCGTTCCGACACAGTGCTGACATCGAGTGAGAATGTAGATGTAAAGGACGCGAATGTGTGTACAGTTCTGTGGAGTTGACAAGTCACTCACTCAATCATAAGCAGAAGTCAATAAAGGGTAGACTGCTGATGACGTTTCATACATTTAATAATGGACGTACACTTCGACATCACGATTATAGTCACTTGAACAGGTTGGCAAATAATCATCGTATACTTGAAAAATGGGTGACAATATCAGGTGTACATTTATGTGGCATGAAAATATAATGGAACGATAGTAGGCAAGCACTCAATATTCTGGTTGTCTATTGTCTCATGCTTCAACTGACTAATCGCGTCAGTTAAGGTGGATACATAATCATCAACAATGGTTCACTGACAGAACCTTCTCCTGGCTAAGTTTCTCAAGCCGTAAATTCATCAAATGTTTATAGCAACAATGTTAAACCACAGTAGTGGGTTTTCTTAATATATAGATCTCTGTACCATCATCAGATAATAGGACCTTTTCTGTTCTCCGACGATGATCCGCTTACAATGGCGGGAATCCAAAATGGCTCTCCTCCGTGAGCTTCGCTCACTCAGGATGAAAAATTATGAAGCAGAATTACTTCGTTATTCATACGTAAATGTCCTCATTGGGCTTCTATACATTTCTGCTATCAATAAGGCTGGTTACATCAAGTGATCTAGTGCTGCTAGATAACACGTCATCTTCATCTGTAATCAACAATCCTAGATGTACGATAATACGTCTCCCATCTAGGCTTAGCAAAAAAGTTCAGCAAAAAGGTTGTGGTTTTACCTGGCTTTAGGAAAAACACATACAAGCGAATCACGCACGCCATTCCTTGGCGTTAATAATGAACATTAGGAGAATCTCTAATAATACAGTCATACAGAGAAACAATCTCCTTCCTAGAATAAATCACAGAGATTAATCTTCAGACATTCTAATCGAACCAGCCCATAGCAGCGACGACATGACAGCCTTCTCTGTCCACACACCAAATCGACGCATGCGCAGACAAGCCTTTCACCCCAGAGTTCAGCTCACAAAATAGTCCGACATAGAAATACAAAGATATAAGACCGAATCACCTTAAATAGTCAAGGAATAAATATAAATTCGGGCCATAAACATTTTAAGCAAGACCAATCTGTTTCTGGCCATACCAGACGAAAAATGACGTAAATCTAGTATTCATACGCCAGATTGAGACACAAGAACAAATAACCCATAGAACCGAATACAACATCGATCAATCAGGGTTCTGTCCCTTACTCTAAGAATCATTGATTCTCAAATAAATACTTTTCATCAGACAAATAGTTATTCTTTACATTTGTATGCCTACCAACAGTAATCTGTGCGCAACAATATGATAATTACGTTTTTATTTGTACTTGGCAGTGTATAAATAAAGAGTATTAATAAAGGAAAACTGGATAGATGACATTCCTTCGAAATATAGATCTAACCAACGAAAATGAGTATACGTCAGTTAAAAATTTGTTAAACATATGTATATTGCGTATTTAGTAACTACTATTACCAAAAGAGTATTAAAAACTATTATTTTACCTTAATATAAAAAGTCAAATAGTGTATAACGTCATCTGTTCGCATTGTGAAATGTGTTGTTGTTGTTTGCTCGACCATATCTCACTCTTACATACTGGCCTTTTCTGAGCGGTATGTAGGCCTACGTTGTGTCGAAGTCTGCGCCTTTCGGCTCGACACATCCGATTTCAGCACATTACGCAATTTTTACAGGTTTGCTTTACCTGCCATCTCACGCCCATATGCATGCTTTACCTCATGTCCATACAATGGTGCAGTGAAATGACTGCGCCAGTGCATTGTGAAATAAATCTTCTCTGTGGCCAAAACATACTTAAAGCAGAGCGGGCAACGAAGCTTATTTTTTTCGTCCGTAATAAGTTTAATTGTAATCAAGTTAAGTTGTAGATAACTAGCTATTTTGAATTACGATACAAGAGCACATAAAAACACACGAATCTTTATGAAAGCTTTTTAAAAAAAAATCATTTTTCGTTTAATGTTGACAATTTTCACATCTGATTTTCAGTGATCTTCATTTTTATTTTTTCATTAAGTTTCACTTTAAAAAATTAGTTCAGTTTACTTAATGCTAATATACAATACAATACAAAATAATATTAATTTCTAAAATAAAATAAATAATAGCTTTGTTAACATTTCAAAATAGACAAAAGAAGTCCCTTTCTCCAATAAGCATTGTTAGAGTGACAGACGTATTTCCTAATAGGCTGTTCGTCACCTGGGCATCGATTTATGTTGCATAAATTTTCAGAACAATCCACTATTCACCTTTCAGAAAATTTATAGTGGCAATAAAAATATCGTGTTTCTTCCATGCCCGAATGTCGTAGATTTTGATAGGTATTTAAGATAGATTCTGGTCCCGTCTGAATAGAACTGAAAAAGGTGGTAACTCAGTGAGAGATAAGGTAAAGAAATAGATTTCACGAGTGAATAAGTTGAAGGTAGAATCTGTCACTGGATTGAGAAGATACTCTAGTCCAGCCTATCTTTACAACTGAACTTTTGTTTATCAGACAATTCTCCTTTCCGTATATATTAACATATACACTATTAACCACTCACATACACACACACACACAGATAAGTGACGACAACCAGACGCACAAACGTGAAAACCTTAGTAAATGGGGTATGGATATTGGGCTGAGCTGACTGACACAGGTAATTAAGTTTTGTTAAAGTTTATTATCATAAAGAAAACTTCACAACATCCAATATATCAATAGCAATAGAAAAAAATCGTAGGTTACAGAAATTAACAAAATATAAACCCATAAGTGCAATCCCCTCTGTTGAGACAAGATCCCGCAAGAAAGAAGTTAATAACCCCCAAAATATTTGCGCTATGGTACAGAATTTGACTATACTGTAAAGAACAGAGTTCCTAATTAATCTATCCTGAAAATAACAGTATTAGCAAACAAAAAGGAAGAAAAAACAAATGAGTACAATGATTATTGTCGCATAGAGATTTATGATCAATAAATTTTCTATATTCTTTTCTTTTCTACCCGTGTCCCCTACTTTATTATCGCTCTTTTATCCTTTTCCTGTTTTTCGCATTCGTTCATTTGCGACAAAATATAACTTTCCCATTCAAACTTTCGCCTGTTCCTTTTCTCATTTAGAAACGCATTTTATTGTGTAAGATGTCAGTCCCTGGGTGAGAACGAAATAGTGTGAGAATTCGTCTCGTCAGACATAGAGAGCAGACATTTGTCTACATTTTCATCTGACAAGAGTTTTTCTTCGGCTAGTTTCTCGGCGTGAGGTGTGGAAGGCGCCAACCTGCATCGCTCAGAAATGAGAGTAGTTAACAGAAGGTGTGAAGACGCACTTTTGGCATTTATGGCCAGCGTCTAAGTTAATGTGAAGTGTTACGAGAGAGAGAGAGGGGGAGAGAGAGAGACACCGGCGCTATTTCGGGTTTTCGTAATAGCGTGGGATCCTTTGTCTGTTTCATATATCTACCCCGCAGTTTGGACTTGATTTCATTCAGTCATCCTCCAGTTGCAGTAAACAGATCGCTAGTGCTAGGAAATCTCTTGTGTATTGCGAAGTCCTAGTTTCTCGACATTTTTGCCGAGTTCTGGAATACCCTTATATTGAATGATTCTAGTTCATGGTGTTAGTCTAGTTCTGCTTGGAGGTAAATATTATATATATCTAGTAGTATTGAGTGATTCAGTGATAACCGCTTACTTCATTTTACTAGTTAGATTTCTGTGCAGAAGAAATTAAATTTATAAGTCTGTTATATTCTCTAGTTGATGTTGTTGAGGATTGTTTCGGGGTTTGCAAGTATGTGAATGATGGCCACATTCGCATGGTTGCACCTCGAGACACCTCAATTGAATTAATACTAGAAATCGCGCAAATCGATGTATGACGCGTCAAGGCTAGTAACCGCAGTCCACGTGTGGCCTGCAGGCCTGATGGCCGTGTTTCAAATGTGTGGCATAGCCACTTATGGAAAGTGTCTCAAATGTGTGGCGCAGCCACTTACTCAAGTGTAGAACCGTTTGTGTTCTGGCTTTTAAGCCGATATAAGGATATGTGTATATAGACTGGGTAAGTCTATGTATGGCCATAGAGCCGTCCGGCAGTGTTTCAAATGTGTGGCAGAGCCACTTATGGAATGTGTATAATATATGTGGCATGGCCACTGATGAGGAATATGTATAAAGTGGAATATCCACTGTGAATTATAAATAGCGTAGAAATCCGTGTAGATTATGCTGGAAAAGCTAATCAAGTCAAAAGTATAGGACCAGAGTGTCTCAAGGATAATCGCGAATAGCGTAGGATACGTTTTGCAAGGATATTATATTTATGGCAGTTAAAGCCTGGCTAGGAAAGCCAAAGTATTGAATAAGTGGACATAGACAGAATACGCGAATATGAAATAAGGATATCATTTCCTAATGATAATAATTCCACTAAACGGATTTGAAAGAGTTGGTTGCAAACTCAAGGACGCTATAGAATTAACGGTTAACACAGACGTGCAATGTCTGTAGGACGAACATTGAGTAGATCCTAAAAACTATGTTTTAAGGCCAATATTAGTTGTGTGAAATCGTTTGGTATTCATTTGGAGAAAGGACATGTATTAAAAATTCAGTCGTCAATGGAACTTGTTTTAATTGCCTGAATTATTCAAGTTTACTAATGTGCTGTGAATGTTGAGATAACCCTTGCAAGGTCAGTACAGACTATCACATTTATATACAAGTTTAATCATAAAATAATACAACACTGCTGGAGAATTAATACGAAGTAATGAACGACACTGAATTAAACAATAATATTTAATCACACAATAACGGCTCTAAATCTGCAATTGAACTGTAAGCCGAAATGGTAGAGATGAATATAATACCTAAAGAATTATTGAAGAGCAACACAATAACTCACGCCCAACGGGCTTCTAATATCTGGAGATAGAAACGACCCGTAACATCTGGTGTCAGAAGTCCGTAACAGACGTGTTTCAGTGGATAGCAAAATAAATGATAATTTCTAGCTTAAACTCATGCAGCTATAAATAAATTTAATTAAATTGCTAGTAATTAGTCGAGAATATTTTAAACTAACTTATAACTGCACTGATTCATCATTGAGTATTGACGAAATACGTATGTATTTCTAATTCATGATGACTGATTTTATAACTTATTTCACGGGAGATTTGAACGATAAGACAAGCTCTACGCTTGCAGTTTATAATGTAAGTTATAACCGAGGAATAGTATGTATAAGTATTTTATATGTTGTTTTCTCTTTATTCAGTGAAACTGGGGTAGCCCAACTCTACCAGCATTTTAGTACTGAGAAATATCTGTGAAGAACAATAACATTTTTTTTTCTTAAAGACTTGGGTGTATAAAGTAAAACTTGTCTGGCATTGCGTTGGCATCCAGAACGACAGAGTACCCATTACATGAACTTTAAGATTAAATGAAGTAATGGGCCTATCGCGCCAGATTTAATTCTTCCTGAGAAAAACCTCAAGTACATTTTCAGCCCTTGTGGCAAGTAAAATATTACTATCAGTAACATTCCGACGGAGTTCTGACTAGTTGTGGTGTGACCAAATAAAGTCCTATACTGAGAGAAGGCACCGACCTGACATTCCTCGTTACTAGAAACCTAAGCTATTGACACTGTGCTCGCTGTTAACGTTCATGCCTGGACAATTTTAATGCGACCTAAACAGATATCAACAAAAATAATAATAACCAAGGAAACGTTCCCTGAAGTAGTGAACTCAACCTGACTTTGCGGAACTGGGGTTCCCTTGGCCAAGACTACCCTGGAGATTCTGCATATGCATGTCCTAAAAATTGTTTTTCCAGAAGTTGCTACCAAAGCTGTAAGTACGAATGCAAGCTAGTGATCACGGCTGACTGAATAGAGTGAATGCAGGACTGAGTGATTCCTTTATTGTTGTATTTTTGGCACCCATTTTGCTGTCTTAAATTTCTTTATGCAAGTTTTTGTTGCTAACAATATTTTCCTTAGGATAGATTAGAGTATCAAAGTCTGTTCCTACCTTTTTTAAAGGGAAATCTTAGACTATAGCATATGTATCCGTGACTCTTTGGGGCTATCACTTTTCTTCTAACAGGACGGTGGGCTATACATCGAGGGAAAAGATCATACCTATGGGACAATCATTCTTGTAGCAATTCATTGACTTTATGACTATTTGTATATGCTGCATGCTTGATGTAATTTTTATGTGTTGTGGTGGAATTTTCTGATAATTAAAATTCACTTAAACTTAATCAGTGTGTCGGTCAGCTCGTTCCAAATTATCTATATTCATTGTTATAGTTTTTTTCACGTCTGTGCGTCTAACTGTCGTCACTTAGGTGTGTGTATACGTGAGTGATATATATATATATATATATATATATATATATATATATATATATATATATATATATATATATATATATATATATATATTAATATATGTAGTCAATAGACTGTCTGACTCCTCTAGATCTGTTGTAGAAGATAGGCTGAAAGAGAGAAGATTCTCGATTTCAGGGACAGCCTCTATTAATTTCTACCATCTCACCCGTGGAAATCTATTTCTATTATTATCTCTCACTGTGGCTATCACTTATTCTAATCTATTCAGAAGGGACCAACCCAAGTCTTAATTCCCCTATCAAAAATCTACGACAATTATACAACAGAAGAATTATTCAATCCTCTTTCTCTCTGCTCTGACAAACCTGTGGCCACATTCAGTCTCGCTTACCTAGTAGTTGTTTTAACAACATCTTGAACATATCTCCATGATATAAATACAAATCCAGTGTTGAGTTTCGCCGAAATAAGCCCCAGTTCCTCCAAGATTGATTAATTGTCCTAATGGGGAACGCTTACTTTGGTGCTGATAATTGGATATGTTTATGTCACTGATAAAGTGGGGGGTAAAGTGTTGTGTTGTGGTTCTGGAAATCACTGTTGAAGTTAAAGTGTTGAAACCTCCGGGCAACGCCGGGTACTTCCAGAAGAGTATAATGTTCTCTTCTTATGTGCCGCTGATAAAGATTCATCAGTTAACGTCAGGCTTACAGGCGGCCGACTAGGTGTGTATATGACAAAGGACGCGAATGCCGTGTAGTATGAGAGTAAGTCAATAAACATTCACCCACACCGATGCACATACATGAGTAACGACTGTAATGTCTACACACTGTTTATTGTACGGGTACAAGCGACACATTGAACATGGACATCCTGGTAATACAGTACATGGATACATCAAAACGATTCACTGACACTGGATACAGGTCAAAGCATGACATCATGGAAGTAAAGTACACATTCATTCCACCTTCTCTGGCGGTACAATAGATAAGCCGTATCAAGGTCCTGGCTTCTAACAATATAACATTCTTCCACCTTCTCTGGCGATACAATAGATAAGCCGTATCATGGTCCTGGCTTCTAACAATATAACATTCTTCCACCTTCTCTGGCGATACAATAGATAAGCCGTATCAAGTTCTGGCTTCTAACAATATAATATTCTTCCACCTTCTCTGGCGATACAATAGATAAGCCGTATCAAGTTCTGGCTTCTAACAATATAATATTCTTCCACCTTCTCTGGCGATACAATAGATAAGCCGTATCAAGGTCCTGGCTTCTAACAATATAATATTCTTCCACCTTCTCTGGCGATACAATAGATAAGCCGTATCAAGGTCCTGGCTTCTAACAATATAATATTCTTCCACCTTCTCTGGCGATACAATAGATAAGCCGTATCAAGTTCTGGGCTTTTAACAATATAATATTCTTCTTACCTCCTCTGCTCTGGTAATACAATATCTAAACACATTAATAATAATAATAAATTCTTTAAGCACCAAACACGGCGCATAAGGCAGAAACCAGTGCTCTCCAGGTTGTTCGTTGCGACGCCACTCCTCTTAGCTCTTGCACATTATTTAGGCCCAACGTTCTTCCTTCTCTTATTATTGTTCTTCTGAGTGTTTCTTTTGGTCTTCCTTTTTTCCTCTTACCCTCAGGAACCCAAGTGAGCGCCTGTAGTGGTATTCTGTTGTTTTGCATTCGTAGGACATGACCGATATATGACCATCGTCTTTTCCTTATATAGTCGGAGACATATTTCTGCCTAGAGTCTTCTCTTATTTATCGATTAGTCTTGAATTCTTTCCAACTGATGTTCATGAGTTTTCTAAGACATTTGTTCTCGAATGTATTCAGCTTGTTCTCCAATGATTTTGTTATTTTCCAACTCTCACAGCCATATGTTAACACTGAGATAACATTTGAATTAAATAGACGAAGCTTGGTATGTATATTCAATGATCGTAATTTCCAAATGTTAGATAATCTATTGAAGGCGCTAGCTGCCAAAGCAATTCTAGTATGGATTTCTCTTGTTGTGTCACCATCCTGAGTCATTTTACTGCCTAAATAATTGAAACTTTCAACTTTCTGTAGTTTTTCCCCGTTCAAGATGATATCAAAGGTCTCGTTAGAAAAGTTCATAGCTTTAGTTTTAGAGGCATTTATTTGGAGACCTATTTTAACCGAGAGATGGCACAAATTATTTATTGCACATTGCACAATATAAATATGGGCCATCATATCCTAGGCCTTCGAAATATCACAGGGGGACTCCAACATTTCTATCTCGCCACAAATATCTCCCCGAAATCACAGTTAGAAAACATGGCTGACCAGCCTGGTCAAACGCCCAGAGCGAACTGTCACGAGATATCGCATATCAGTCCCGCTCAAACAGTCACGCATGCGCAGTTAACCGCGAAGCGTGAACTTCCCTCATTCTCGAAAGTTCGAGAGAATTCTGGATCACATATTTTTACACCAGCCAAGGGAGATAACCAACGTTTGGCCTTACCTACAGTATTACAACGTGTAAACTCCCTTTGACTACAAAGTTATTAAAATCTGTCTTAACAGTCACATCAGTTAGTCCAGGAAGAAAATTAATTACCGAGATACAGTGTTCACAGTGTACAGCAGCTTGTAATTCCGATAGTTAAAGAGAATGTCAGGTGAGTAAATCTCTCTGGATAAATCCTCTTCACAACACAGTGGTCAGTAGTCGGGTACTGTTAAGTTTGATATTTTTCGCTACAGCGGGCTGAATGTAAATGAAAAGAAATCTGGGTATCTATATGTCCAGTTATCGTTATTCTTATTGTCATATGTTCGTGCTCGCTCTCTCTCTCTCTCTCTCTGGGTGAAACTAGAGGGCCGAACAGGTCAACCTCGAAGACCCGATATACATAAGAATGTTTTTGGTACTATTTGACTTAGACCCCTTTTCTCAGATTAAGGCCGCTGGTAGGTTTGGTTTGTGATCCGTACTAGATTTAGGAAGAAAATACAAAATAATTAACCACAATATCAGTATTCTATCCTAACACGCGTAAAAGGTAGGATTTCTTATCCACATGGTTATTAAATTAGATTAGAAACCACAAGTGTCTAGCTTATCTTATCATTATTAACACATGAAATAAGCTCTAGTCATTTACAAAATTTCACTTAATGAAATTAGAAAAAAATATAGATTCCGTCAGTAGTCAATCGCCTAACGCGTTTACTAGTCAATTAAAACATCTCTTTCTGGGTGATAGCGAGTAATTAACTTGTACTTTACAGCTGGAAAAATTAGCTATATGTTATTTAATATGCTAGTCAATTAACACAGTAAATCCTAGTGAAATATAATGACGAACTTTAACAATTACATCACTCAAGTGCTAGTATATATTTCTTTTACCGCAACACAGAAAATGAAACTATCTCCCCAGAATTCTAAATTATCCACTTTATACAATGGCTCTAGGATTCGAGCTAGATATTCCGAAAATTTCTGAGGCGACTGGATAATTGATTTTAACGGATGGGGTATTTATATAAAATTGATCTACTTTCGCTAGCTAGTGCGAGATATCGTGCCTTAGCCCGCATTTTGGGAAAATCTACGGTTCGATTCCTGAATTAAAGCTTTCTTCCTCACCTATGCCGACCGCATAGATGTTCGCTAACGAGCAGACCGTCTTTTGATCTCGTCTCTCTCTCCAGCTAATTATGTCCCCTTTGGGATCACGAACAAACGGATGTGGTCGGTAACTGTGGTTATCGCCCCTTTCTTCAGTCGCTTAAGTCCCCCTTGAGAAATGTAACCATCAAAGGTACGTCTTTTGTCTTATCTGTCACTATTCAACGATTGCCCAATCGCTCGCGTGATTATTCAGTTAACGGCTCTTACTTGCTGGCGGTTACCTGTCCGCTCGTGGACTAGCTAATAGGTCTGTTTGTAAATACTCGCTAGTGCCTGTAAGACATAGAGAAAACAAGAAAATAGGCGTGGCTAAAATATGAGTTAGACAGATATCGAAGAGCATGGGTTCTGTGTTAACAAAACCGTGAATACTAATAAGGAAGCAAAGGTGGGAAATCATGTAATTTATTTACATAACCTGTCACACTGAATAATTCTTCTTCTTCTCTTCTTTGATCCATAGCCGCCAACCGTAAAAGCAGTCAGCGGCCAACACGCCTGGTGGCGTCTTGTAGGGTAGCAACAAATTGATTCCACTTTGTTCGGTCGGCCGCCATCCTTCGGACAGTGCCCCAACTCTGAATAATTAAATGGGTTTATCTCTCTTATTGGTGCCTCTGAGTCGCGCGAATCTTATCTCAATTTACCTAATGGTGTGAAGTATTTACGACCTTTAACGGGAAGCGTTCACGGTAAAGGGCCATTATGATGCAATCAAGTCTTAGCAAAGAAGTCTACAATTGTTTGTTATCACGTATAACCTAATTAACATGTTTAAAATCACTGACCAATTCAACTAAGTGCCGGTCATAGCGCTTTTATCGCTTCACATTTTAATATATAACACTGTATGTTATCACTATAAATAAATTATTTCTTGTAAAACCAGTAAACTCCGCCTATGCCGGTCCCAAGCCCGGATGAAAAAGGAGGAGGGCGGCCTGCATGGAGGCCATAAAGAGGCAGCCCCTCCACCATGCAAAGGCACAACAGGCCAATCACCTGTTTATTTAAACTATGATTACGAGCAATATAAGAGAAAACCGGACTGATTCTAAAGGCGACGAACTGGAACGGACTACGACTTATGGAACTTGGAACACAAGAAGTATAAATGGGAAAGAAGAGGAGCTGATGGAAGAGATGAGGAAAGCAAAATTAGAAATCCTGGCTATTACCGAAACAAAGAAAAAGGGACAAGGAGTCATGGATCTCGATGGCAACACGCTGTTATACAGTGGTGTACCCACATCTGAAAGAGCTAAAGGGGGCGTGGGTTGCATTGTGGCCAAAAACCAGAAAGATAGTATCAAGGGATGGAACTTTGTCTCAGAGCGCATTATGGTTGTAAAACTAAAAGAAGGAGAAACCATAGTCAACCTGGTCATAGTGTATGGGCCAAATGAGGATGAGAGAGCAGAGGTCAAGGAGGAATTCTTCGAGCTGCTTCAAAGGACAGTGGATGACTGCCTAGATGAAGTTATCATGCTCGGAGATTTTAATGCCAGAGTTGGAAATGACCATGCTAGATGGGGTGGAGTTATCGGAAGATATGGAGAAGATACTCTCAATGACAATGGAAAGCGACTCCTTAGATTCTGCAGTGAGCAGAATCTGATCATCACAAACACAAAGTTCCCCCATAAGCGCATACATGCATACACTAGATGTGAACCAACCAAGAATGAGAAGTCAGTGATCGACTATGCCATTGTTAGGAGAAGCTCATTCAAATATGTCCGGGATGCTAGAGTCTGGAGGGGGCCAGAGATTGGAAGTGATCACTACCTGCTAACAATCAAAAGAACAACTGAAAGAGTTGCTCAGCCTAGGAACTGCCCAACATCACGCAAGAAACCAAGTAAACGAGCGGGAGAAATGAGCATTAGGACCTACAAGCTGAGAGAGCCAGAAATTAAGACCAGATATCAGGGGCTTATTGCTGCAGCGGTGAGCAACACAGAAGAATGACCTGATGACGTGGAAACCCTCTGGAATAAATTCAAGGATATCATAAAGACAGCTGCAGCAGAAGCATGCGGTGAAGTCCGACTTGGGAACAAGAGAAAGAGGACACCTTGGTGGACAGAGGAAGTCAAAGAGAAAATAAGAGAGAAGAAAATGGCATGGAAACAATACTTAGGAGCTAAAAACACAACAGGACAGATGGAAAAATATAGAGAATATGTGACACTCAGAACAGAAGCAAAGAACAAAGTGCTAGCAGCAAAACAGAAGTCCTGGGAAGAATTTGGAGAAAAGCTAGAAAAAGATGCACAAGAAAACCAGAAATTGTTCTATAAGACCCTAAAGAACATGAGAAAGGAAAAACAATGCCCTCTCAAATTTATAAAGGACAAGCAAGGCAAATTGCTTACTGCCCCGAAGGAAGTAATGGAAAGATGGAAAGAATATTTCTCAGAACTCCTGGATGGTGAGCATGGTGAAGCATCAGAAATGATAACCACTAGCACAGAAGAGAAAACCAATGATGGTGAAGATGACATAAAGATTGAAAAACTGAAGGCAGCACGGGAGAAAATCAAGATGGGCAAAGCAGCAGGGCATGATGGTATAACACCAGAAATGGTTAAGTACATGGGAGCATCAGGCGACCTATTACTCTTAAGGGTTCTACAGGCAGCGTGGTACAACAAGACCATACCAAAGGATTGGGAGATTGCCATTATAACACCAATTTTCAAAAAGGGTGACAATCGACAGTGTGGAAACCCTTCTCAGTGTCCCTGGTAAAATCTACTCTAGAATCCTAGAGCAGAGACTCCGACGCCTAGCTGAGCCACAACTGGATGAGGTCCAGTGCGGATTCCGAGCAAACCGAAGTACTCAAGACCTAATCTTCACACTCAGACAGTTGAGTGAAAAGGCCCTTGAGTATAAGAGTGAGATCCATCTTTGTTTCATAGATCTGGAAAAGGCGTTTGACAGGGTCCCCTGGAGCAAACTTTGGGATTGTTTGGCAAGGAAGAACATTCAGGACCACCACTTGGTGTTAAGACAAGGTAGATATTATCTGTCACTTAATCTTTTTCATACTCCTCATGGGACGGATGTCATCAGGGCATGTAAGGATGGAGAACAAGAAAAGTATGTCTAGTGGCGGTACTGGAATGAATGAGACTCTCTATTTCGGAGCTGGCATGTGCTGATGATGTTGCCCTGATTGCTAAATCAGAGGCACATCTCCAATCCAACCTGCAAGTCTGGAAGGAAGAGCTGGAGAAGAGAGGGATGGTCATAAGCAGCTCTAAAACAAAATCCATGGTGATATCACGAGAAAAAGAAGACATCAGATTAAGCTGGGAGAACAGGTCCTGGAGCAGGTCGACCACTTTAAATAAATATCTCGGAGCTATTATAGACCGAAAGGGAGGCATCAAAGAAGAGTTGGCCACTCGAAAAGCAGCAGCTGGGAGACTTTTTCAGGCCATAAATCGAGGATTCCTCAGCAAGAGAGAGGTTGGTAAGAAAATGAAGATGGCTGTATACCGCTCCACCTATGTCCCAGTCTTGACATATGGATGCGAGTCATGGGCAATGACTACAACCCACAAAAGCCAGATCCAAACCTCAGAAATGAGGTATCTTAGGATAGTGGTTGAAGTAACAAGAAGAGACATGGTCCTCAACCAGACGATACGTCAAGGCCTTAAATTCCACCCCCTGCAGACCCAAGTAGAACAGTCCCAACTAAGATGGTTTGGCCATGTCTGCAGAATGGGAGAAGATCGGCTACCATGACAAGCATGGGAAACAAAGAGCCAGGGATCCAGACCCCCAGGACAACCCAGAGTTCGCTGGGAGGACAACATTAGACAATCTTTGAAGGACCGAGGACTAGAATGGAACCAGGCCAGGAGGAAGACAGCCGATAGGATAGTCTGGCGCTCTCTCTTCGAAACCTCTACACCTCACGGTAGAAGGGGAACGACTAAGTAAGTAAGTAAGTCATCTAAGCCTTACAACAACTCTGTATTAAATTCTAAATACAGTCTGTGGAAATACTGGATCAGTTTTAAAAGATCAGAGTCTAGGGGTTATAAAAAGAAAAATCTATTCTCAGAAGACTTTCTCTACAAGAAACAATCTATGAATCTTAGGCAAGACCCCAGACTAGATCCTCGAGATGATGCCACCCACTTTGTCATGAAATGCTTAATTAAGAGTCTGTCTGAGTAAAGAGTCAAGACACCAGTTTTGAGGAAAGTCTGAGAAGATAGATTAAGATGAGAATTAAAGTGACTGTGGAGGATGAGACTTATAGCTTCAAGGGTGAGAACCTAGATTGACTCTCCCTCGCCACTTGTGACTTGGTTTATTAGCTACTGTCTCACCGCCTCTCGCTCAGGGTAGGACCACTAGACACAGGAAACCTAAACAGACCTTCAAGTATCCTACAGGCCCACTCGACTGTAACAACCCTTTACACACGTTACAGTCAAGCAGTTACCTTTCAGCTCCCCAAGGTCTTCAACAAAAAAACATGCCAAGCCTTCCTATCCTGTGCCATCCATTCGAGATCTTTCCATTTCTGATTTATCCATTTCATGCCTGTCTGCAGTTCTGTTATTTTGTTTTTTGTTTTGGTCTCCTACTGTTCCTCTTACCTTGGGGAATCCAGAACAGGAACTTCCTTATAATGCTGTCAACAGGCTTTCTTAACGGGTGAGCCATCCAACACCATTGCCTTGTCCTCATTTAGTCCATTGGTATTTATCTGGTTCTCTCCATCATTTCCACATTGATGTGATTATTATTTATGTTCAATTTTGTTTTTTTCAGGTTATCTCCTTTATTGACATTTTCTTACGATGCACTGGAGGAAAGCGAGTACTGTGTATTGTACCAATCAACACCCTTCAAAACTGGTTGTCAGAATTTAACTATTGGCTGCCTCCAGCTGAAAAGTTACACCCGGATGATAACCTGACACAGACCAGAACTTTCCCGCTATTTGTCATCAATGATAGCATGAAAACAATGCCAGCCAGGGCTGCTGTTGTAGGTATGTTTTATATGTTTCTCTACAAGCTTGCAGTACAGTATCACCATCATAATTTCCGTTTTCGTCATTGTATTCTCATCTTGTTCCACTGAACTTTGTGTTGAACAGACTAATGTTATTTTTATGGGAAATGGCTGTTAAGTTCTGTACTGGTTGAAGAGAGTTGAAGGCAAACCTGGCTTTGTTGCTTTGTTCATCCTAACAATGATATACTGGTTTCATCTCCTTCACTGCCATGTTACTTAAACAAATAGGCAAAGCTGTGCACTTCTTCATTAATCTGACCATTGATTTTTATCAAATCTGTTTGCATTCTGTTTGTACTCATTTAAAAAAAAAAAATTAAAATAAAAACGAGTTGTAACCCTTTCTTTTGCTGATTCTACTTTATTCTTCTTTTCCAGCATGTCCTGTTGTTTGTCTTACGTAGTCCCCGGGGTCTCTGAAGAGATCAAGAAAAATTAGACTACTGCACCCTCAGGGTGGTACGACATGTACAAAGGCGACTAATATTAAGTAGGGCATGGGGCTGGCAACTCATCATATGAAACAAATTGCCACGAACTACAGCTGCAAGAATAAAGCAATGCCTTGTACAGGCTTCCTGCAAGGATAGCTGTAGTGTTGGCTCCATGCTCCATAAGGATTTCAGAGGAAAATGATAATGTCATGTTTGTTTGTAGGATAAAAGACCACAGGTCATCCACAAAATCATGTTCTCCCAGTTTGTCAAATGTCTCTTATGTCTGTCTCATCATCTAATCCAGGGGTTCTCAGCCTTATTTTGCTCATGGCCTCTTTCTGGGCCTCATCTGTGTGGCCCCCTTCATACTCGCTGTTAGCTGCAAACAATTTACTTAACCATCTTACTGTGGCCCCCTAAAAATATGGCATGGCCCATGTTGAGAACCACTGATCTAATCCATGACCATAGGAAGATTGTTGTTCAAAGCAGGCATTTTTGTCTGACCCCACTGTCTACTATAAAGGGTTAAAAGATTTTGTTTTTGTGAACATTTCTGCAGGTGATCTCTTGACTAAATTCTTGAATAATTCAATGGATTTCTCAGGGATTCCATCTTCTTCTTCTTTGATCCTTAACCGCCGACCGTCAAAGCAGTCAGTGGCCATTACGCCTAGTGCCGTCTTGTAGGGCAACAACAAATTGATTCCACTTTGCTCGGTCGGTGGCCATCCTTCGTACAGTGCCCCAACTCTGGTTCATTCTCCGCATCTCAGCCTCTACAGTCCTCCGCCAGGTTGTTTTTGGTCTGCCTCTCTTTCGTTTTCCTTCAGGGGTCAAAAGCATAGCTGTTCTTGTGATGGCATCGGGGTCTCTTCTGAGGACATGGCCAACCCAGCTCCAGGGTCTGCCAGCTATGATGGTGTGCATGTCCTCTTGCTTGCTCCGAGTAAGCAGATCTTGGTTGGCGATGGTATTCACCGAATCTTTTGGTCGAATACCATCGAGGGATTCCATAGGGCTTCAGTATTTTCCTTATGACTGTGCTGTCAGGGCTATGAGATGCTGTCTCACAATGCACAAAATTGATGTAACTGCCCAGCATCACTGGTCAGAATTTTTCTGGCCATTACCAGATGCCAGCTGCTGCATATAGCTAAGCTGCTCTTATTGGGTAGTTTAATGATGGGCACTTCCTTTCAGCTTTTGGGGATAGTCTCTTGTTGCCAGATTGTCTTGAAGATACTGTGTAACATTTCAGCATTGTATGAAATATAAACGTTAAATGTTTCGGGGGGGGGGGGGGGCGGGGGGGGGGGTGGGCGGGGGCGGGGGGGGGGCCGGGGGGGGGGAGAGAATTCCATCCGACCCAGCAGCCTTTCCATTTCTTAAGTTTCAATGCTTGTGATCTGTTGGTTTGCTGGTGAATTTATGTTTACGTTTAGGAATTGCTTTACTGCTTCTGTAATGGTTTTTTTTTGTTTGCAATGGTTTCTGTTTGCAATTTTCTCAACATGTTTCACCTATGTGAATTGTTGTTTCTGTTTATTGCTGATGTTTGTTTGTCCACTCTTGCCTTTGAGGCACATCATGGTTTTGTTGTTTCCTTGATATAGATTTTGTGATATTGTCGATTTTTGTTCTTCTTTCTTTCCCTTGAAGGTTTTCCATTTATTTTCTTTTATTTTGTCTGGCATTGCACTTCACTTTCCTGTTTACCTCCCTGTATAGTATGCACAGTCATGCTTTTTCTTCTACTTTTCATTTACTTTTTGTGTTCTGTCATATATTATTAGGTGGATGGGTAGCAGGCGGGCCGGGTGAGGTACATGTGGATCACTGTGCAGTTGGATAACCCTGTCTGTACATTTTTGTTTAAAGACATGGCGTTACATATCACCCACCATCACCCACCAACCAGGGCAGCATCTGCAATGGGACTACCTTCACCTGTGATATGCTAATATTTGGTTGTGATTGTTTGAAATTTAATGCGTCCCATTTGGCGTGCTTGAAATTGATTTTAAATTACAACGAAGATGTGTGCTGTCTTTATTATTTAAAAAAATTCAATTTCAAATTTTAACCCATCTCCAGAAAAGTGGAAGGACACTGGGGGTGTGTTGGTCATAGGATATGAGATGTTTCGCCTGTTGTCCTCAAGGAAAGTTGCCCCAAGCAAGGCTAAGAGTCGATCCAAGAAAGCAAAGCCTGAAGTAATTGATGTTGAAGCGGAGGACAAGAATAAAAGTCTTATGATTGGTCAGTTCAATGATAGTATTGTTAATTTGTTGTTTCGGGGAGAATATGAATGAAAGCATTTTTTGTCTTTGTTCAGTTTTGTTAGGGGTCCCCTCTGTGTTTGCTAATGCACCTATCCACTGATGTCGTCATTAATAATTTATACTGCCAGGGTGTGAACATTGTTGACAGATAGAGCAACACACTGAGAAAATGAATTGACAGCTTTACGGGGCAGTCCTTGTTCTGGAATCCCCTGAGTATGAGAGGTCGAGGAAGACCAAAGAGCACATGGAGAAGAGAACTGAGGGCAGATGTGAAGGGGATGATGACGACTTGGAAAGATCTTGAGCTGATGGCACGGGACAGGAAGACGTGGCGTATGTTTGTCGAAGGCGTATGCTCCATGGGAAGTTGAAAAGTGAAGAAGAAAGAAGAGCAACAGTGAATCCTCCTCTCCACTTAGCCTTGTGCAAGTTCTTCTTCTGTGCTTTAATAGTCGTAAGTTTTTTGCCTTCTTACTTCTGGGTGCAAATGACAATATTGAGGAGGGGGTGAAAGGTCAAGTACTTGATGACATTTAATTATTAAGTAGTTTTTATATTTTTTGTTTAATGTTTGAAGCTTAGAGGAAAAATTTTCTTTATCACTGTTGACTAAGTGCATAGTTTACTAATGGTCTTTTCTGACATGCTCAGGTGACCTGCACATTGCATGATAAGTGTGTTGAGAAGATGAAAAGAAGCAACATAATTTAAGATAACACCACAAGAATGCCAGCTGACACACATGTGTTAGGATGGGCTTTTGTTGTTTTTTTCTTCTTAATTATGCCTTCCCTTTGCTTTCTTTTATAATTTGTGGATCTGACACAACACACACCAACAAAAATACATTAGCACATCTACTACTGCCCCAGCAGCTGAAAGGAAGGATATTTGGTTAAATTGCCAAAGAGGGGGAATTGACAAAGAAGGCACAAATTACAGAGGAATAATATTACTGTCAGTGCCAGAAAAAGTGTTCGACAGGATCATCATTGAGAGATTACCAGAGGCCATCGACAGATAGTTTAGATATAAGATAAGAGCTGAAGTACGACAGGTATGCCTTGTCACCATTACATTTCTTGCTGGTTATAGGGTGGATTATGAAAGCAACAACATCAGCCAAAGAAATGGAATTCAGTGGACTCTGACAAAAATAGCATGACGACCTGGATTTTCCAGACAGCCTGGCTTTTCAGTCCCATAGTCATAATAAGGAGCGTCCAATTGACAGCGTGGGTAGAGTGCTGGTCCCTCGCGGCATAGGTGCCAGGTATGATTCACGGTATCGACACGCTCCAGTCTACCCAGCTGTAAATGGGTACTGACTTTGTTCTTGAATTAGGGAAGGAAAAGGCAGCGAGGACGGAAACTGGTCACCCCCACCTCTCGATGCTGGACCTAGTATAGTGAAGTCCTTAACACTTCAATCCTTTATGGCAGTATCTGCTATAGGACTACCTTTACCTTTATAGTCACAACAACACTTCTGAGAGGTCACAGTGTTTTAATCATCACGTCCTCGGCACAGAACTGCTTCACGGCTCCCCTCATTTGTCCACTGTGGGGTCCTCTTGCACGCAGTCGACTAAGTAAGAGCCGTTAAATCTAGGGTTCAGGTGAATCCCTAAGGCGTAATGTGCAATACTGGGTACTCAACATGTTGATCCACAGTGGGAATTGTGATGTTGATCTTATTAGCCAGGTAGCTTGAGTAGTCAATGGTTGCCTGTTTTCAGAATGCACACCATTGAGGTTTGATTCATGGACTAATGAGCAATGTGAATTCTTTTGCATCCCATGACTTGGGGTATGGATCATATGAAAATAATTTTATGCATGGAATCATATGTGGAGTCATTCTTATATGACCACCAGCTAAGCACAATGCTGCAGTATTCAGTCTGTGAGGCTAATTACACCCTCGTTGTCTCTTGAAATCATCCACACACTTCCAGGGATTCCCCCTGTGGTGAAACATGTTGAGAACCCAGGATTGCACGCTAAGCTTGGAGTAGTCCCTTGAGTCCCAGACGTAACTCTGGCTTTTTACCTGGTTGGCTGCATGCAAGAGGATCTTACTATGGGCCCATGATGGGCAGGGGGAGCTGAGAAGTGGCTCTGTGTAGGACATGACAATTCCTTGGGAGATCCCAGAACCAGAGCATGGTATTTTAGCTCTGCATATTTGGAGAGCTTCCTTGGAGGGCAGGGATTGCACAGTATGCCACATACTTTTTCCTCCTAGCTTGGGACCAGATGTGATCTTTTAAATGCCAGTCAAGCTGGAGAAACTAGAGCTCTTGACTTCAATTCAACACGTTTAAGTATGGCAGAAAAGCGACAGGAAAAGCCTAGATCTACATTGTAGAGGAGTCTTTAACTTGGTAATCGCTGCAAAAGAGCGAAAAGCTTAGTAGCCAAGTTAAACAACAACAACAAATAAAATAATTGTTTATTTATTGAACTGACTTATTTACAAGAAAGGTTTTGATAGTTTATATCAGGGGTCAGCAACCCAAGAGCTGGTGAGATCTACAATTTTCAAATAGATATGTACAGCACACTGGTTGACCCAGGACCTGACCTGGTTGTGTGTGATGAAGGTCACCGTATCAAGAACAGCGGGGCTGCCATCTCTCAGGCACTAAAGAGTATTAAGACAAGGTTAGCTTTCTCCTTTAACTCTTAGTATCCGACTGGCCTTCTAGAAAGGCCGGCGATCGATCCCCGTTTTACGGCCGGCCTTTTAGAAAGGCCGAAGACGGTTTAGACGGTTTCCGTGTCAATAGCCAAAGATTTAACATTATTTACATACTTTTCTTCCCATAAAAGAGTTCTAATGCCATTTCCGGTACACTTCATGTTTGAAAACTCAAATTTGTGTGAAATATCGATCGATTTTGATTAAATTTAGTAGGATTCTATAGTCCAAAAAAAAAAATTATACCCTAAAAATTCAAATTATGATAAAAACTTTATTTGGGCTCAGAAACAACTGCAACTTTCCTACATTATGTGAAAATGGATGTAGTTTAAAATAAAAGTAGTTTTAGGGATTGAAGTTTACCATAATTAATTACACATATTGATAAGTACAATTTGATTTAAAATTTTTTAAATTTTAAAGTTTTTCTGCACACATTACTGTTTATGGTGAATGCATGTTTAAAACCACTGAACAATTTAGTTATGTATGATATAGGGGTTTCATTTCTTCACATTTTGATATACAACACTTTATGTTATCTTTATAAATAAATTATTTAATGCAAAATCTGTAAAGGTAGTCATGTCTAAAAATGTACTCTCTGAAATTAGCTCGTAAAAACGTGGTTTTTGAGCTCGTATACTAAGAGTTAAGGTGCATCAAAGTACAACAGTGGTGTATCTGAATTATGCTTTTTTTTTTTTAACTCCCTCATCATTTTCTTTGCGCTCCCCACAAAGAACGGTGCCACCACTGCAGCTGGTCCCCTTGCAGGAAGCCTGCACCAAGTATTCACATGCTCTTCTGTGGCAGTTTTTTTTTTTTTTACATGATGAGGTTGCTATCTCCAGGCACAGCCTTATATTAGTGGCCTTGTATGACATGCCTGGGTTCGCAGTAGTCCCGTTCTTTCTTCTGGGATACCCGAGACCTACACAGGGCATTTTAACTCCTTAACTCACATTAAATGTAAAATTGGTTCTGATGAGCGATCTGTCAGGCCCAGTAAACGATATTTCAGCTTTTAGGTATAGTTAATTTATGATGCTTTTCCGCAATTTCAGCAACCAAATAACGCAATTTTGGACATGAGAAATTCTTTTTTATTCAAATGAAGATCAGTGATCGAATATACGGGTGTCTGTACTTGCTAATCTGCATTTTTGTTAATGCATATTTTCAAAACTTCGTAATGTCCACACCTATCTCATTACCTGTAGCAGAACTCATAGGTTTGACTGCAGACTAATTGAGGTAATTGAAGAAATTCTGAATGAAGAAACTAGTTCAGACTGCATTATTATGCAAGATGACATTGAAAATGAGTTGGGTTATTAACAGGAGTCTGAAATAGAATCACTTGGCAGGGCTTATGATAACGACAAGCCTGATGTTGAAAATGAATTTATAAGCTTTTCTTTTCCCTCTCACTGATATGTTTCAAAATTTCCTTTTTTTTTTTTTTTGTGTATTTTTTGGTAGGGGACCAGCTACAATGGTGGCTCCATGTTCCATAAGGAGCACAAAGGATAGTGATGTAACTTTGTCCTTCAGGCACTTCTGCTTAAGCGAGTTCAGATTTGAGTTGGGACAGAAAAATTACCGCCACTTATATCCAGAAATTCTAGTTAACTTTAGTCAGTGTAACCAGACAAATTTAACAAGGTGAAGAAGACATTTGGCCAGGACTTCCAGACCTACTTTAAGTTAAGCGAAAATTGACTGTAACAAGTTCGAGTTAAATAGCCTGCACTGTTCTTGGCTAAATACTTGGATAAAAGACAAAGATAATAAGAATAAATGCAAGAAATGATAACAAGGTTGAACTTAAAGAAACACTACAAGATGTAGAATTATACACATATCTTGGAAGTAATATAGACAAAGTTGGAGGGACAGACAGTGATTTCAAAATAAGAATACAAAAAAAGCAAGAGGGGCTTTCATTGCATTGAGAAATATATGCAGATCAAGAGAAATCGAGTCTGACCCAAAAATAAGAATCTTCAACTCAAATGTCTAGTCAGTCCTATAGTATGGCTCAGAAACATGGAGAACAACAAGAACCAAATGGCTGCAGACTGTCATAAATGGGGGCTTGCCTAGGATAGAAGGATTGAAATGGTATGACAAGGTCACCAATGTGATACTGATGACAAGGCCCAGCAGACAAATGTCAGTGGAAAAAGAGATGAGAAAAAGATGCAGGCGAAGCATAAGGGCATACATTGAGGAAATCTGTTGATAGCATTTCTAGACAGTTCTTGTTCTGGAATCCACAAGTGAAGAGAGGCAGGGGTAGACAAAAAAACACACACATCGAAAAGAGAACTGAAGACAAGTGAAAATGATGAAGAAAATTTGGAAAGAACTTGAACCGATTGGACGTGGAGGGGGGGGGACTTGTTGAAAGCCAATGCTCCTTAGGGGGTATTGACTGATTGATTGATTGTACTTGGCTGGTTTATATTATACTGATCTCTGGGAAATGTGACTTTAACCATCTGCATCTTGTTCAAAATTTATTCTTTAACACTTAATTGGTCATCTTTTCCTACACACCTGTTTTGATTTGTACTGTCTTTAGAAACCTATTTATTATTAATGATAACATTGTCATTATGTTGTCCACTACCTCACACTCCCACCTTTTTTTTTTTTTAATGCAGACGGCGAGTTGTTTTAACTGGTTACCCCTTACAAAATAACCTGCTGGAGTATTGGTGCATGGTGGACTTTGTGCGGCCAAACTTTCTTGGCACAAAGACAGAATTCAGCAACATGTTTGAGCGACCAATCATGAATGGACAGTGTGTAGATAGTACATTCTCAGACAAGAAGATCATGAGACATAGATCTTATGTGCTACATAATCTTTTAGAGGGGTTTGTCCAGAGGTATGCAGCAGGTTTTGTCCTTTGTGAATGTTTGTGCTTCAGCTGCCTTTTGAGGAGAATGAAATAGCGTATATGTGTTTAAAGCTTGACAATGTTGTAATGCTAGATTGATCTTGTGCACCATCAGATAAGTGTCATTAATGGAAATTGAAGAGACCCTGTTGCCATTACTAGAACAGCTATGCTATGGACCCCTGAAGGAAAACAGAAGAGAGGCCGACCAAAAACAACTTGGTGGAGAACTGTGAAAGCCGAGGTGCAAAGAATGAACCAGACTGGGGCACTGCACGAAGGATGGTTGCCGACCGAACAAATTGGAAGCAGTTTGTTGCTGCCCTACAAGACGCCACCAGGCGTGATGACCACCGATTGCTTTGACAGTCGGCGGCTAAGGATCAAAGAAGAAGAATGGAAATTGAAGGTTGGGGTCATAAGACATGGTAGTTCTGGGTGTAGTATGAAATAGTCATGCTAGACTGGAAGAAGAAGGATTAGCCAGGAAATTAAATACATAATAGGTATCCCAGCTTTGCAGATGTTTCATAACAATGTTCTTTGTATGTTATGTTTGTTTTTAGTAAGGCTTAATTTTACTCTTGTTTTAATTACATGCTTTTTTTGCATTTTCACAGTTATAGTCACCCGTTTCTTTAAGTGCTCTTGTAATATAGTTTTTAAATCTGCTTTTAAATTGTTTGAGTAGAAAGTCTAAAACTTTCTTCTCTTTTTTTTTTTTTTTACCACACATTTCTTTTTCATTTTAACCTAACATTTTTTTTATTTTTAAGCTTACATTTTTTTAACCCTACCTTTTTTTCTTTTTAACCTTACTTTTTTTTTAACCGTACATTTTTTTCTTTTTAACCTTACATTGCAATGCCTATGTAGTTTCTATGAATCTCTAAAAAGACAGGAAAAAATAGGACTACTTTTTCCTCAGGAAAGAGGCAACTAATATAAAATTGTGGTTGGAGCTAGCAAGCTCATCAGTTTAAAAAGAAATTAGCACAGCAACTACTGCTGCAAGAAATTCTTGGTGCAGCCTTCCTGCAAGGAGGCCAGCTGTAGTGATGGCTGCATGTTCCATAGGTAGCGAAAAGGGAATGGTGATGATGATAATACATTACAATATTTGTTGGGCAAAAGATCCCATTTGTGTAGGCACCTTGTGTAGCTGTATTCTGACATTTGCTTGGTATGGATTTCATTGTCCTATCCACATGTGTTTCCAGACGAGGCCACACAGTCTTACAGCTTAGTCTTCCCCCCAAGATTGAGCATATATTCCTAGTCCGTTTAAGCCCCATCCAGCGCAAGATCTACTGTGAATTTATGAAGTCCATTTCTGAGTCTGGACTGTGCTCCTGGGCCAACAGTAATCCTCTGAAGGCATTTTCTGTATGCTGTAAAGTAAGTATGCAATGTAGGGCCCGTTAATTTGTGTTGTAAAGTATGTGATATAGGGCCCATTAATTTGTGCTGTAAAGTATGTGATATCAGTCAATACCCTTTAGCTCCCCAAGGAGCATAGGCCTTCAACAAACACATGCCAAGTCTTCCTGTCCTGTGCCATCCGCTCAAGTTCTTTCCATGTTTTCCTCATCATGTTCACCTCTGTTTCCAGTTCTCTTCTCCATGTGTTTTTTGGTATACCTCTGCCTCTCTTTCCCTGTGGATTCCAGAACAAGGACTGCCTTGTAATGCTATCAACAGGTTTCCTCAATGTGTGTCCTATCCATCGCCAGCGTCTTCTTCTCAACTCTTGTTCCACTGGCACTTGTCTGGTTCTTGTCATCAATTCCACATTTGTGACTTTGTCATACCATTTCAGTCCTTCTATTCTACGCAAGCACCCGTTTATAAAAGTCTGTAGCTTTTTGGTTGTTGTTTTTGTTGCTCTCCATGTCTCAGAGCCATACAATAGGACTGACTTGACATTTGAGTTGAAGATTCTTATTTTTGTGTTGGACTTGATTTCTCTTGTTCTCCATATGTTTCCTAATGCAATGAAAGCTCCTCTTGCTTTTTGTATTCTTATTTTGATATCACCGTCTGTCCCTCCAATGTTGTCTATATTACTTCCAAGATATGTTTACGATTCTACATCTTTTAGTGGTGTTTCTTCAAGTTCAACCTTGTTATCATTTCTTGCATTTATTCTCATAATCTTCGTCTTTTCCCTGCGTATTTTCAGGCCCACTTGTTATGACCTCTCATCGAGAATTTTCATTTTCTCTTGCATCTGAAAATGGTTATGGGACAGAAGAGCCAAGTCATCTGCAAAATCCTGATCATCAAGCTGTTTAGTCAGATTCCACTGAATTCCATTTCTATTGTGTGATGTCGATGTTTTCATAACCCAATCTATTGCTAGTAAGAAAAGAAATGGAGACAAGAGGCATCCCTGTCTCACTCCCGTTCTAGTCCTAAACGGTTCTGTAAGTTGTCCTTCATGAAGAACTCTGCATGTCATGTCTTCATAGGTCTTCTTTATTAAGTTAATGATCTTCATGGAAACTCCATAATGCCTCATCAATTTCCAAAGCGATTCTCTGTCTACACTGTCAAATGCCTTTTCATAGTCCACGAATCCGATGTATAGCGGTGAATTCCATTCCAGACTTTGTTCAGCTATTATTCTCAATGTGCCTATCTGGTCTGTACAGGATCTGTTTTGTCGAAAACCTGCTTGTTCATCTCTCAGTTGCTTGTCTATGGACTCTTTTAATCTCTCACGGTCTGTAATACTTTTCCTGGCACTGATAGTAACATTATTCCTCTATAATTTGTGCACTCTTGTAAATTTCCCTTCTTAGGCAACTTGACCAGATAACCTTCCTTCCATTCTGCTGGTATTTCCTCTCTCTCCCAGACTTTGCCAAGTAGTTTGTATAATATCTCTGTAGAGGTATCAATATCTGTTTTGATGGCCTCTGCTGGAATGTAATCTGGACCAGCTGCTTTTCCATCTTTCAGAAGCTTTTTGGCTTTCTTTATTTCTTCTCTACTTGGTTGTTCACAGCTGATTTGTAGCTCCTCTTCTGCTGGCTGGATGTCTGGGGGATTAGTTGGAGATGGTCTATTGAGAAGTTGCTTGCTTATATTTCCCTGTTAGCTTATTTGTGTTGTTGTACAGGTCCCTCACATTTCCTTTGGCTGCAGCTTCCTTTGCCAAATCATCAATATATTTCATCTTGTCTCTTTTGATGTTTCTTCTTACTTCTTTGTTTGCTTCTATGTACACTTCATGAGCCTTGGCTTTGGAGCTTCTGGTTTTGCTTCTGTTTAAATTTGCTTTCTTGTTTTTCCTGTCTTCTATCTTACTAATGGTTTCTGTTGTTATCCATGCTTTGTGCTGACGTTCTCTTTTTCTCAGTACTTTTTCACATGTCTCGTTCCATATATTTTTTGCTTGTTGCCAGTGGTCTTCCGTATCTGTTTCATCTTCCAGCTGTTGGAGTACTTTGTTGGATACTGTGATTGAAAATTTTTCTCTTATTTCCTGGTTTCTTAGATATCCCACATTATACTGTTGTCTATAGCTATATGCTGTTGTAAATTTCTTGAGTTTTAATTTAGTTTTAGCCAACAGAAGATGGTGGTCTGATACAACATCTGCTCCTCTACATACTTTTACATCATGCAATGATGACCTAAACTTCTTTCTTATGCATATGTGATCAATCTGATTCTCAGTTCTGTGGTCTGGTGATATCCATGTTGCTTTATGTATTCTTTTATGTGGAAATATGCTTCCTCCTATAGCTAGTTGATTTGAAGCACAGAAGTTTGCTAATAGTTCCCTATTCTCGTTCATCATTCCTAATCCATGATTTCTTCAAAGCCGGTGTTGTCTGTTCCTATTTTCGCACTTAGTCCCCCATCAAAATTGTGATGTCCTTTCTTTTCTTATTGTCCAAGACATTTTGTAGTCTGGTGTAAAAGTCTTCTTTCACAGATTCTTCTTTATCGTTTGTTGGTGCATAACCCTGGATGATGTTTATATTTACTTTCTTTTTGGCTGATTTAAACCTTGCTGTTATAATTCGGGGTCCCATTGCTTCCCATTCTATAAGTGCCTTCTGTGCTTCATTGGACAGCATTAGAGCCACCCCTTCACTGTGGTGGGCTCTTTCCTCCTCATGTCCTGAAGACAACACCATTTCTCCTGTGATCAATCTCCTCTTCTCTATGCCTTTACACCATGTCTCGCAGAGACCCAGGATATCAATCCTGTAATTTGGCATTTCTGCTGCTACCTGTGCAGTTTTCCCTTGTTCACACAGAGTGCGAATATTCCAGGTGCCAATCCTGGAGATTTTCCTAGACGAAAAAAGGTTAGTCGGCAACCCAGACTCCTTTCAGCTTTCTCTAGGTTGCTTCATGCGCCTCCTTTCCCGAGGACCTTCTTCTGTCTTGGGCGGCTGAGTTGATTTATATTCTTTATCTGACTTGTCCATGTTTGTTGAAGTTTTTGTGGTTAAAAAGTTTTTTACGGGATGGGGTAACCAGCCCCACGCCCAACACTCCTTAGTCGCTTTTTACGACATGCATGGTAGGGTACAGTGTTACTATTCTTTCTCCCCTTTCGGGCCCCGGTAACACATGGGTGAAAGTATGTGATATAGGACCTGTTAATTTGTGCTGTAAAGTATATGCTGTAGGACCCGTTAATTTGTGCTGTACAGTAAGTATGTAATGTAGGACCCATTAATTTGTGGTGTAAAGTAAGTGTGCAATTATAGGGCCCGTTAATTTGTGTTGTAAAATAAGTATGCAATATAGGGTCCGTTAATTTGTGTTGTAAATGAGGTATCTGAGGAAGGTGGTTGAAGTAACAAGAAGAGACATGGTCCACAACCAGACGATACGTCAAGGCCTAAAAACCCAACCCCTGCAGACCCAAGTAGAACAGTCCCAACTAAGATGGTTAGGCCACGTCTGCAGAATGGGAGAAGATCGGCTACCACGACAAGCATGGGAAACTAAGAGCCAGGGATTCAGACTTCCAGGACGACCCAGAGTCAGCTGGGAGGACAACATTAGACAATCTTTGAAGGACCGAGGACTAGAATGGAACCAGGCCAGGAGGAAGACAGCCGATAGGATAGTTTGGCTCTCTCTCTTCTACACCTCTACACCTCATGGTAGAAGAGGAACGACTAAGTAAGTAAGTAATTTGTGTTGTAAAGTAAGTATGTGATAAAGGACCCGTTAATTTGTTTTGTAAAGTAAGTATGTAATATAGGGCCCATTAATTTGTGTTGTAAAGTTTTTGTATATGCGCTAAGTTACTATGTGATGTAGAGTTTGTGTATAGTGTAGAGTTATTGTGTGATGTCAGGTAATGTGTGAGTTCATGTGATCTGTAATGTAGTTTTTGTGAGATTTAGAGTTTGTGCGTAGCGCTGAGTTTGCATGTGAGTGATTTAGAATTTTATGTTGTTTGTGGGCAGTTTTTTAAATTTTTTTATGTAGAGTTATTTAATAATGCATAGTTTGCATTTAATTTAGAATTTATGTGTGATGTGAGGTTTGTATGTTGTCTTCTTTTTGTGATGTAAGGTTTGTATGTTGTCTTCTTTTTGTGATGTAAGGTTTGTATGTTGTCTTCTGTTTGTGATTTAAGGTTTGTATGTAGTCTTCTTTTTGTGATGTAAGGTTTGTAGGTTGCTTCTTTTTGTGATGTAAGGTTTGTATGTTGTCTTCTTTTTGTGATGTAAGGTTTGTATGTTGTCTTCTTTTTGTGATGTAAGGTTTGTATGTTGTCTTCTTTTTGTGATGTAAGGTTTGTATGTTGTCTTCTTTTTCATGCCTTCTTAAGGAGCACAGGACCACCATTGCAGTTGGCAGATTATCTAGGAGGTTTTTTTTTTAACATGATTACCCCACATTTAACCCTCTTGATTTGCCTTTTACAACTTGCTGCCTAGGGCATAGTAGTCCTATTATCTGCCAGTGATTCAAAAGAGTTGTGATCTAATGTATCCCATCTCACTGTAGCATCCCCGGCAATGAAGAGGCTGGCAGACTGGCAAAGGAAGGTGGAAAGCTACCTCAGCCTGATACAAGCATAACTTCCGAAGAGGCAAATAGTTTTATCAGAGTCTGATACAAGAACAAATGGGATACAGAGCATCTAGGCCACATACAAAAATGATGCATATTACCAGCTCAATAGAAGAGAACAAGTGGTAACCTTCAGACTCCGCACGGGCCACAACAGATTGGGATACCATCTATTCAACAAGCTTTAGATAGGAACTACTGTTGAGTGTAACTGTGACATAGATAAAATGACTGCTGAACATCTGCTCCAAAGATGCCCAACATATGAGGAACAGAGAAAGCACATATGTCCGTCATCAGTCCCATTCCTGGAAAAACTCTATGGAGATACAAATAGCCTCAAGCTGACTACTGCTTTCTTTGAAAATATTCAAGTAGTCGTCTGTGAGTGTACGAAGAAGAAGAAGCTCTCTGCTTCGCAGTGTAGCTTTGAGGAACCAGCATGGATGAGGGTTAAGTTGTTGTGTAGGATAGTTTTGCTATGTTGTTGTTATAGCACGGTACAGCTAGTGAGCAATATAGAGTTTCTGTGACATGTGAAGTTTATGCCATTATCATCGTCACCATTTCTCTTTTTTGCTCCTGATGGAGCATGAAGCTACCACCACAGCTGGTCCCCAGGAAGCCTGCACCAAAGCATTCATGTGCTTTTGCAGCAGTAGTTTCTGTAGTATTATGTTTTACTTGACTAGGTTGCCAGCCCCGTGCACAATCACGTATTAGGTGCACAACATGCCGGAAGGAGCAGAGGTTCTGTTCCTTTTCTTTTTTGTCTCATTGGGAAACACCCCCCCCCCCCCCCCCCCTTCCCCCCTCCCTCAGAACTCCAACTCCGGCGAGAAAAGGTTTAAAGCAAAGAATCCAGATCTTTTTTAGAAATACTATTTTCTCTCCCCCCCCCCCCCCCCCCCCCGATATTCGGGAATTTTAAAATTATGAGAGGAGTTGGAGTCATGGAGCTTATAACCTACTACAATTCCAACTGCACAAAACCACCAACTCCACGACTCAGACTCCGTGGCACGTGTGAGGATTAGATTGCCTCCTGTTTTAACGCTGTCTAGAGTTTGCTGTCATTATGTGGTATTTTAAATCTGGAACTGTTCATGAAATTTCACATTTGCCATTATTTTATGTGTTTTTATTTTAGATCTGGAACCATCCTGACATACTGCATGAGGTTTTGACCAAACACATTGCAGACAAGGACAATGACCTAGACATAGACACAGGTGAAGGGTCTAGCAGCAGGAAGAAAAAAACCATCACAAAGGCAGCATCTTCATCCTCTCTTTTTTCTACCTGTTCCACCCCGTCCATCACTCCCTCAGCATCAACCACATCTCTAGCATCGATGGCGTCAGAGAGTGGCATGGATAAGAATCCTATTGCATATGAATGGGTAGGTCTTAGTTGTTAACTAACAGCAGAGTAGCTTTTGATAGTTTTCTGCTGACTGTTAGATTGACCTAATTTTCTGCTGATTGTTAGATTGGCCTAGGGTTGCTGTGCTTGTCACTCTTTCGCAGCCAATGCCATGTTGAAGAATTGGCATGTGTTCTGAAGCTGTTGAGTGGTGCAGTATAGAGTGTTTGTTATTGTTGGGGAGCCCAGCAACAGCTTTCTTCTTTCTGTGGAGAGTCCTGTGCAGGTCAGCAGCGCATGCTGAACTGTCTCATACATATAGGCACTGTTACGGCAGTTAGGCTCATGTGTGGGGTTTAATTTGTTTCAGTGCTTGTTGAGTCTGGTGTGTTCTGTTCTAAGATGGAAGATTTTGCTCTGCTCCACACGTCGTATGTTGTTGATGTCATTTTTGTTGGGCTGGGTCATGTCTTCATACAAGGCACAGCCAGTAAACCACTTTGTCCATCGGCTCAGCCATTTCTCTTTGAAGTTGTTTTGGAGTTTTCGTTTAGCTGTCTGCTTGTTGGCTACACATTACTGGACACAAGTATTTTGGCCTTTATTTGGTCTATACTTGCTGATAGGAAAGTTATATTAGTGATTGCATCTTTAAATTGTGGGTCGTCCATTGGTCCTATATACCATAGTTGTGTGACTGTCATGAGAATGACCTCAGCCAATAATGCACTTATTTTCTGGTGCAAAATTGGCTGAGCATCGTTTCACGATTTACTGTCACAGCAAGGCGATGGCGTCATTTGGTTGGTCCAAGGTTCGATTCCCGGTAAGCCTATCACTTATATTTTTGTTGTCTAGTGTCATCCTTTATGTCCAACGAGTACCTGTTAATTACCTTTATTTATTTATTTATTGTTCACAGGACTCAAGGTTTCCTCCATTATTTATGTCTGTCCTGGTATCCACTGGAGAGTGACCCTGATGTTGTATGTTGCGAGCAGGCTGTCAATTGTTTCAGCCAGCTATATTATTTCTTTATTTTCAGTTTGGAGGTATTCTTTCAAAGCCTGAAGGGTAGATTTTGAATCAGTGAAGATTATGATATATGAGGGCTTATAGGCTTTTTGGTTTGAACTGGCTGAGTGGTGTTTATTGCTGTAACTTCTGCTTGGTAATTAGTACAGAATTCTCCACATTTCTAGTGTGTTGCCATCTGGGTACATCACGTAAGCTCCAAGTCCAGCATTTATGGTGGCCTTGAAGGCAGAGCCATCTGTGTATGCATGTATTGCAGTGTTAGGGTAAGCTGTCTATTGTCTCTAAACCGTAAACTGTATAATGAATGTTTTTAACTTCAGCAAAATGTTTGTTAGAGTCGTACATTTTGTGCCTCGTGTCATTCCCTGAGGTCCTTGATGAGACTGAGAGAGAATAGGACTACTGCATCCTCAGGTATGTCGTACAAGGGGACTAATATGGGGCTTCATCATCATCATGTGACGTATCCTCGCCAGAACGTTGTCTCCATTACAGCTGCTCTGAACGCATCACGATTCTGGGCAAGTCGACCTGCATCAACCAAAGACAAGTTCAGACTCTCTGTGATGTCCTGGGTTCACCGTCATCTAGGTCGACCCCTTCCCCTTTTTCCAGGGACCATGCCTTCCATTACTAATTTTTCCAGACTATTATGTCTTTTTATATGACCGAAAAATTTCAGCTTCCTTATTGCGATGGTATTTAGGAGCCAATTTTCCTCTACATTTAGTGAGTGCAGTAATTCTCTGTTGGTCTTTTTTTCTGACCAGGGTTTTCTCAACATCCTTCTGTAGCATTTCATTTAAAATGATTTAATCTTGTTTGCAACTGTTTTATTGAGTGTCCATGTCTCGCAGCCTTTTGTTGCTACTGGGAATATACATGCTCTGATCAGTTGTAACTTTGTTTCTTTACTTGTGCCTTGCCATAGGTTTTTCATTTGTATTAATTTATGTGAGGCAATTGCAAGTCTTTTAATTTCTTCTGCACAGTCGCCAGAGCTGTTGATGATTGATCCTAAGTATTCAAATTCATTAACACCTTCCAGTTCTTCGTTTTCAATTTCTGGTTTAATCTTTACTTTGCCTGTTGTCAATACTTTGGTGTTTAGGTATAGATTCTGGGCCTCGCTGTGTTGTTTTATGGACAGAATTAATTGTTCAAGAATATGGGGCTTAGGTAAAATAAATTGCCTAAGAAACCACGGCTACAAAAGCAGGTGAGTGCGGTAGAAATAGCCTCAAACTGACCACTACTTTCTTTGAGTATCATCTGAGAGTTGACGTCTGAGAGTGTACGAAGAAGTACATTGACTTAAATTTTGAATGGTAAATAAGCAAGGGACATTTGCTTTGGCTGTCATATTAAAATAGATTGTGACTTTGCTCTCGGAAGTTCTCAGCTCATACAAAATGAACCTTAATTTTAAGATAGACAGCGTATTGCAACAAAGAAAGAATAAGGCTACTGCTCCCTCAGACAGAGGAGACTAATATGAGGTTTGCATGGAGAAGGCAACCTCATCATGTACAATACATTCCTACAGGAACCATCACTGTAAGAGCACATTAATGTTTTGGTGCAGGCTTCCTTAGTGGGTTGGCAGTGATGGTGGCCCCATGCTTTGTAGGGAGATAATGATGATGACAGTGTGTTATTACTGGATTTCAATAAATACAGTTGACATTCAAAAATCCGGCAACCTCCGGACCTGAGGAGTGCCGGATTGTTGAAAATGCCGGATTTTTTATGGTTAAATATGCTGTATATATTTAACAGAAAATGACTACCTGTACAGTCCTTTAAAGAAAGAAAATTAAAAACTAAATGATCTGCGATCGACAACGCACAATGTTTACGTTTTACACCACTTCTTTTATTTGCTGAATCCATAATGGGGCTATACAGCAGCAAATAAATGATTAAATGAGAAGGAATGAGCAGGAATGCCTGTTAACACATGCAAGCAAGACCCAACAGTTGCATCAAATCATAAACGGCTCCAGAAAACAGTGGCGCACCAACGCAGTAAATTAAAAAATGCGCTCCGAAATCCATGCCGGAAATCTGAAGGAACCGGATTATCAATGGCCGGATTTTTGAATGTCAACTGTATAGTTTTTCGGAAAATCGTTAGATGGTTGGTTGGTCAAGTGATAGTCCCTTATTCTGCTGCGTCGTGCCTCCCTTGAATGAGGGTGAGGAGCTGGTCTTGAGAGAGGGTAGGATTAAAAAGAATGTGTTCAAAAGCAACAGAATAATGTTGACTGACTTACTTAGTCGTTCCCCTTCTACCGTGAGGTGTAGAGGTAAAAATGTTGACAATAAACGATAACGGTAAATGAAGTCCCATAACAGATACTGCCTTAGGGCAATGAAGTGTTAGAACCTTCTATACTAGGTCCCGCATCGAGGGGTGGTGTGACCAGTTCACTTCCTCACTGCCTTTTGTTTCCCTAACTTACGAGCAGAGTCAGGTACCCACTTACAGCTGGGTAGACTGGAGCGTGATGTCACCGTGTTTCAAAGCTGGTACCTTCGCTGTGAGAGACCAGGGCTGTAACCACTGTGTCAGTCGGATGCTCAGTGTTGACAGTACATCACCTAAATGTGCTTTTTGTGTGTGTGATGTGATCATTACAGCAGGTGGTAATATGTTCTGATCTGAGTGGTGAAGAGAGTTATCTTTCATGTTTAGATTAAAACTAAAGGAAGATATGCTATCTTTATTAGTCTCATACAATTTATTGTGATTTTTAACAGGCTGAGCCTTTAATGAAGGACTATATGGCTGGAGTACTACAGAACAGTGGAAAATTTGTCCTGATTAAATCCTTAGTGGAAGAATGTCTGGCTGTTGGAGATAAGGTTCTCATATTCAGGTAGCTGTTTTATTTGTTGTTGCGCTGTGTGTAATTCAGAGCACTATCTTGTCTGTCTATTTGGGACTACATTTTTGGAGTACCAGAAAACAGTGGAAAGTTTATTCTTATGAATTCCTTAGTGGAAGAATGTCTGGCTGTATGAGATAAGTTGTCATATTTAGGTAATTATTTTATTTATTATTGGAGGGGGGATATGTTTCTAGATATTCTCTAGAGCAAAAGTCTAACACAGAGTAAAAGAGTGCCGTGCCTTCCTTGATTCATTGGTTACACAATGTGCCCTGCCTTCCTTGATACAGTGGTCACACAGTGTGCCCTGCCTTCTGTGATACAGTGGTCACACAGTGTGCCCTGCCTTCCTTGATTCATTGGTCACACAGTGTGCCTACCTTTCTTGATACAGTGGTCACTCAGTGTGCCATGCCCTCCTTGATTCAGCAGTCACACAGCGTGCCTACTTTCCTTGATTCAGTGGTCACACAGTGTGCCCTTCCATCCTTGATTCAGCAGTCACACAGTGTGCCTACCTTCCTTGATTCAGTGGTCACACAGTGTGTCCTTGATTACGAAGGTTGTGTATTATGGTGCCTTTCTTATGTGGCAGTAATATATTGCATTCTGTCTTCCTTATGATGAGATTAAAGATGTTGGCGATGGATAGGACACATATTGAGGAATCCTGTTGATAGCATTACAAGGCAGTCCTTGTTCTGGAATCCCCAGCGAATGAGAGGCAGAGGTAGACCAAAAACAGCCCTATAGCAGATGAAGCTGTAGGGGAGTGTGTCCAGTTCCCTTCCTCGCTGTCTTTGCCTGTTCTATCTCAAGAGCACAGCAGGGTTGACAGGAGCGTGACTCTGCCAGGTTTTGAACCTGTAATTCTTATAAATATGTGTTACAAAGGGTCTGGGATGAATTAGACTACAGGGTTGAAATGCGCAGTATGACACGAGAGACGCATATTGAGCATTTGTAAGATTATAAAAATAACTGTGATAGTTCCTTTACAAATTGGTTTAGATTTGGTTTAGACTACATGTTCATATGAAACCTAGTTACTGAAATTTGTGAAAGTATTCAGTTCTCTTTGCATCACCCTGTCCATATATCTTCAGTCAGTATCTGCTGTGAAGTAAAGTTTTTTTCAATGATTTACGTATCTGTTCAGAGAATATTGTAACGTAGTTTTATAGTTATTTATCTAGTCATAGCATAGCATGAAGTATATTTTTAAATATTTATTGCTTTAGTCAGACTTTATTGCAAAGGATAGTTTTTAATGCATATTTCTTTATGCGTAATACATCGTGACAAAAAATAAACTTGTGAGAGTCTGTACAACATGTGAATGGTACCTTTGTGTGAATGATCAACACATCTAAATACATGGAGGCATATCTGGAGCCATCTTTATATGACCACCAGCTATGCACAATGCTATAATATACATATATGGAAGTGAACCTCTGTCTGTGAGGCTAATAACACACTCATTGGCTCTTGAAATCGTCCACACACTTCCTGTGGTGAAACTTGTTGAGAAACCAGCATTGCACACTAAGCTTGGAGAAGTCACTTGAGCCCCAGACATGATCCTTTGGCTTTGACCTAGTTGCAGGAGGATCTCACTATGGCCCCAGTGATAGGCTAGGGGAGCTAAGAAGTGGCTCTGTGCAGAACGTGACAGGGAGCGCAGTACTTTAGCTCTGCATAGTTGGAGAGCCCCCTTGGATGGCAGGGAATGCACATTACACTATGTGCTTTTTACTCCTAGCTTGGGACCAGCTGTGATGATCCTTTAAATGCAATCCAAGTTAGAGAAACTGGAGCTCATGACTTCAACTCCGCACGTTTTGGAATGGCAGAAAAGTCACAGGAAAAGCCTAGATCTACAGTGTAAGTGATACCAAGGAGTCTTCAACTGGTATTGGCTACAAAAGAGCGAAAAGCTTAGCAGCCCTAGTTAAACAACAACAATCAACACATTTAAAAAAGGAGCAGAAAGAACCGCCATCTGTGTCAACAGTACCATTACCAAACAAGTCAGAGAGCTAAAGCGTTCAATTGCCTTTGAATAATTTTCATTGGTAAGATATCAGACCAAGGCAAGTGCTTACCAACTGACTGCACTGCTCATCCAACATTACATCACCATGGAGACAAAGCAGAGCTGATAAGTAACATATGCAGCCAACGTTTGACATATAGGTCAGACATGCTGACTGTCTAAAGCACTGGAGTGTAAGATAGAAACACATAAGATGTATAGCTGAGAAAAGCTGCAGATGTCGTGGTAAGAAACTGGAGAAAAAGTAAAGAAATTATGAAGAAGGTAGGAACAACACCATACACTGGTTAGATAAACAGAAAATGATATGATGGAGACTTAAACTTTCAACAGCAGAAATGCAGCATAAGGATTGCCCAAAATGAAGGTGCATAGACAGCATTACGGAAATCCTGAAAAAAATATAGGGAGACACTGGCCAAAGCAGCTGCGTTTTTTCTTTTGACTGTTAACATCATGAGTGAAGAGAGAGCAAGCAAATATGCAAATTACTCATTTCTTTAGCCACAGCTTATTGTAAAATATTGTATCTGTTGCGGGTCTTTATATTATATTATGATGAGTAATACGTTTACTCAGGCCAAGTCCACATAGGGGTATGTAAGTAGACCCCACACACAACCCTTATCCACTAACTATTAATGTTACCACAAAGGCCAGGCTGGACAAATGAATATACAGTTTATTCTCTCAAACGTTGCTCCACAAATATCATCTGGAAAGCCATTATATACATTGGCATTATATAGATATGCAGTCATCAGAGTAGCTCAGTATCGTCTGTCGCTATAACGCTGTCCTCGACAGGTTTTCACAATTTTAATTACTCACGTTCTTCACAGAAATAATAATAATTCCTTTCATACATAAGCTAGCATCATCACACGGAGGTGTATTGATGATCTAGTGGTCGAACATCGTAGGAATATATCATGAAGTAGTATAATTCTCAGGAGCTCAAAAACACACGTCCACCTGCCTCAAAAACACACAGAGAAGAACCTAGCAAACGATCGTAGACTTCTGCTGATACCAACTTTAGACATCTGCTACTCCACCCTGAGGCAATGACGTAACTTCCTGTTACCAAGGACTACCGGTGATAAACAAATATGAATCCTAGTCGAACCATTTTGATATTGACAGACATGTTATGAATTTTAATCATAACTATCATTTTCCACTTTGTTCCTTATGGAACAAGAAGCCACCACTGCAGCTCGTCCCCTTGCAGAACGTCTGCACTAACCATTCACATTCTCTTGCAGTGGTGGTTTCTGTAGTAATTTGTTTTTACAAGATGAGGTTGTCAGTCTCATGCACAACCTCAAATAAGTGGTCTTGACCTACATGCCTGATGGAGCGGTAGTCCTATTCTTTCTTTTATCTCATCAGAGACAAAAAACACCCCCATCCCTCCATTCCAGAAGTACATTGGGCATTGTAAAATAAAGTTTGATATTAATTTGTCTAATGTTTGCTTTTTGTAAAGTGAAGTTTTGTGTGGGCTTCTCCAGTCAGAGCTTGTTGACTCTCAACAAGATTGAAGAATTCATGGGGAAATTCAAAGTGCCGAGAATGGAAGTAAATGAGAACTGGCAGCGCAACAAGACCTACTTTCGTGAGTAGATGTTCTAAAATAGATGTTCACAGTTTTAAAAAAAAATAAGTATGGAGAAATCTATTTTTTTTAATTTATTACTTTTTTTTTCCCTCCATTCTTAGTTGAAATTGTATGTGGTCACAGTGATTTAAGATATAAAACAATTGATCTGTTGTCAGACTGACAACTTTCTGATCACATGTGAAGCTAACTTGAACTAGAATTCAGCATATCAGTAACATTACTGTTTAACTTACCCTGGTTTTTGAAACATCCAAAAATCCCGTTGACAGCTAAGAAACCGCTAAAGGAAGTTCCTTGTCACTATGATGTAAGTAAACATTAAAGGTAGTCCCATAGCAGATACTGCTGTGAGGGAGTAAAGTGTTGGAGACTTCAGTGTACTAAGTCCAGCTTGATGAGGTGGGGTGATCAGTTCCGTTCCTCACTGCCTCTGCATTCCCTTATTCAAGAGCAGAGCCAGGTATCTGTTTACAGCAGGGTAAACTGGAGGTTGTGAACCTGGAACTCTGTAATGTTGCAGTGAAAGGCAAGCATTCTTAACCTTTTGGGTGCTCAAGATGTAAGTACCATCCTTAAATATAGTAGTCAGATTCTTTCTTTGTCTCCTCAGAGACCCCCCTGACAACTATCAATCAATCAATACCCTTTAGCTCACCAAGGAGCAAGTCTTTCAACAAACACATGCCAAGTCTTCCTGTCATGTGCCATCCGCTCAAGTTCTTTCCATGTTTTCCTCATCATTTTCAATTCTGTCCCGACAACTATGCAGGGCTCATTTTATATGGCAGAAACATGCATGGAGGCATATCTGGAGTCATCCTTATATGACCACCAGCTAAGCACAATGCTATAGTATTCAAATGTGGAAGTGAACCTGTCTGTGAGACTAATTACACCCTCATTGACTCTTGAAATCATCCACACATTTCTAGGGATTCCCCCTGTGGTGAAACTTGTTGAGAACCCAGCATTGCACGCTAAGCTTGGAGGAGTCACTTGAGTCCCAGATGAAACTCTGGATTTTTACCTGGTTGGCTGCGTGCAGATGATCTCACTATGGGCCCATGATGGGCAGGGGAGCTCAGAAATGGCTCTGTGGAGGAGGTGACAATTCCGTGGGAGAGCCCAGAACCAGAGCACAGTATTTTAGCTCTGCATATTTGGAGAGCCCCCTTGGATGATGGGGAATGCACTGTATGCCACGTTCTTCGTTCTCCTAGCATGTGACCAGATGTGGTGATCCTTGCAAGCCAAGCTGCAGAAACTGGAGCATAACTCAACATGTTTTGGAATGGCAGAAAAGCCACAAGAAAAGGCTAGATCTACAGTGTAGATAATGCCAAGGAGTCTTCAACTTGGTATTGGCTGCAAAAGAGCGAGAAGCTCAGCACCCCTAGTTAAGTAACAACAAGAACAATACAGCAGAAACATTAATTTTAGAAATCTGTAGATGCTTTAGAACTGACGCTGTTGAGATAATAGATATATAGAAAAATGGGGCACATCTCATGGACAGAGAAGAAGAAACAAAAAGGTCCTGGAAAACCTAGGAATGAAAAAGAGAATTAATGAAAGAGATCAAAATTAGACAGCTGAAATATTTTGGCGATATAAAAAGATGTAACACCTTGCCAAAGACCATAATAGAAGGCAGATGTTCATGGGGAAGACAGCACTATAAGTGACAGTATAATATCAAGAGATGGACAGGAAAGATTCTATCAGAATGAAGCATCAAGACAAGAGACAGAAGATAGTGAAGATCCATTGCAGCCGACCTTGATTGCAGAGATGGCAGCTAATGATGATGAGATGTTTTAGATGTAATTTTGGTTATGTCAAAGGCAGCTAATGATGAGATGTTTTAGATGTAGTTTTGATTATGTCAGTGGCAGCTTACGATGATGATATGTTTTAGATGTAGTTTTGATTATGTCAATGGCAGCTTATGATGATTAGATGTTTTAGATGTAGTTTTGATTATGTCAATGGCAGCTAATGATGATGAAATGTTTTAGATGTAGTTTTGATTATGTCAATGGCAGCTTATGATGATTAGATGTTTTAGATGTAGTTTTGATTATGTCAATGGCAGCTTATGATGATTAGATGTTTTAGATGTAGTTTTGATTATGTCAATGGCAGCTTATGATGATGAGATGTTTTAGATGTAGTTTTGATTATGTCAATGGCAGCTAATGATGATGAGATGTTTTAGATGTAGTTTTGATTATGTCAATGGCAGCTTATGATGATGAGATGTTTTAGATGTAGTTTTGATTATGTCAATGGCAGCTTATAATGATTAGATGTTTTAGATGTAGTTTTGATTACGTCAATGGCAGCTTATGATGATTAGATGTTTTAGATGTAGTTTTGATTATGTCAGTGGCAGCTAATGATGATTAGATGTTTTAGATGTAGTTTTGATTATGTCAATGGCAGCTTATGATGATGAGATGTTTTAGATGTAGTTTTGATTATGTCAATGGCAGCTTATGATGATTAGATGTTTTAGATGTAGTTTTGATTATGTCAATGGCAGTTTATGATGATGAGATGTTTTAGATGTAGTTTTGATTATGTCAATGGCAGCTTATGATGATTAGATGTTTTAGATGTAGTTTTGATTATGTCAATGGGTCAAGAGTAACTCTGGGAAGGTTAAGGCGGCCGGCGTAATACTGACCACATCCCCCCTAGCGTGCCAATGGTCAAGAAAATAGGGGCCTAACACCATATTCCCAATATGCCTCGATGGGCATGTAAAGGGATCCTTGACCCTTACCTTTACCTTTGATTATGTCAGTGGCAGCTGATGGTGTTGAGATGTGTTAGATGTAGTTTTGATTATGTCAACACTGTGTCACTTTCTAGTAACTCTGTGGAACTTTAAGTTGATGTAATCCTTGGAGATCTTAATGCCAGAAGAAAAGGATAAATTTCAAGACATAGTGGGCACTTATGGATTATTTACTTACTTAGTCGTTCCCCTTCTACCGTGAGGTGTAGAGGTTTGGAAGAGAGAGCGCCAGACTATCCTATCGGCTGTCTTCCTCCTGGCCTGGTTCCATTCTAGTCCTCGGTCCTTCAAAGATTGTCTAATGTTGTCCTCCCAGCGGACTCTGGGTCGTCCTGGGGGTCTGGATCCCTGGTTCTTAGCCTCCCATACCTGCTGTGGCAGCCGATCTTCTCCCATTCTGCAGACATGGCCAGACCATCTTAGTTGGGACTGTTCTACTTGGGTCTGCAGGGGTTGGGTTTTTAGACCTTTATGTGGTCTGGCTGCGGACCACGTCTCTTCTTGCTACTATCCTAGGAAACACTTGTTTAAAACATAACATGAGAAGATTATGGGCATGGAAAATCCTAGACAGTGAAATGCAGAGTCGTTTGATGATACCACATAATTAGTTGTCATGGAAATGGTGGCCATATTGGATTATATTCTATTTCATTTTGCTAAAGCTTTTTTTAAAATTTATTTAGCTATCAATGCCAAATTTAAACACAATATTTATCATTATATTTTAAAATTTTTGTGGGATTGGATTTTTTATAACTAAAGTAGATCCTGAAATATAGAACTTTAAACTTTGTATCTAAAAAAAAAATAATTTTTTTCAGAATTTTGCAACATTATTTGCAATAAGTCAACAATTTGATAAGATATAAAAAATCGGATCTGACAAAAGTTTTATTATCCAATGGCAAGTATCTTTGCCAAATTTCATATTGATTGACTAAAAACTATTCAAGTTATAAGAACATTATTAACAAAAAACAAAGTTCTAAGAAAATCCAGATTTTCTTTGTAGGAAAAGCACAATGTCTGAAGAAAATACTATTTACAAAATCAAAATACACTGACTTAGCACGTGTTCTGACAAATGATTTTCACAGATTTAGATTCAGGAGAATATAAATTATCTGAATACAGACTAATCTCAATTTTCATGTTTGGGATATTTTGACTTAAAATGTGGTGTAGCTCCTCCCATTGAAAGGGATAAAGAAGAAGACATAGAAAAACCTTGACCTGGACTATTAATTATTCAAGAATTGCTTACAAAAGAGTTAGGGAACTACCAGGCAAGACAACACACTTCAGCACAGGATATTTGGAATGGATGGCACAGTGTTAGTGGAGCAAGAACGCATAGTTTAAAGATGGACTGAATACATAGGCGGACTTGATGTTCACCCCTAGGAGGTTTCAGGACAACTTTCACGACTTTAGAAAATTCTTATTTGTGTGATTAATCATACACTGAGCAGAAATGCTCATTCATACTCAGCATCACTTAGCACAGTCTGCCCACCAATCATACTCTCTGGTTGGCGTTATTAATAATTTTTTGTTTCCCAGCTATTAACTTTGTTCATCTCCGCAGTGGCTATAGGAACATAACTCTTCTGCGTAGCCAGACAGAACATACTTTTACTTGTTTCCTGGTGATTTACATTCGTAACAAGAGATGAGAAGAAGACACTAGAGGTTGATAGGACACACACTGAGAAAATCTGCTGCTATCATTACTGCGCAGTCCTTGTTTTGGAATTACCAGGGTAAGAGAAGCAGAAGTAGACAAAAAAAGCACACAGAGAAGAGAACTGGAGACAAACAGTAATTGTTAAAATAACAGCACAGTTGTCAGCAGAATCACTCGCAGAATTTTTGATTCATGTAAAGACCAGCATGGTACAAATGATACTGACGATGGTGGTTTTTCTGTTTAAATTAGCGATGCCATGTGGTAAGAGCATAAATACGTTTGGTCTGCCAGTTTTGAAATATAAGTATTTAAACCAATAAAACGGTATTTAATCAGTTTTACAAATAACGGTTCACAAGAAAAGGTTCTTGTGAACCGTTATTTGTAAAACTGATTAAATACCGTTTTATTGGTTTAAATACTTATATTCCTTACCAGTTTTACAGCAGCCCCTTAATTAATTTATTTACTTACAGTTTTGAAATACATTCATGATTCTTTTCTGAATTATTTGATTTTTTTTCCTTTCCTTTGCATTACTTCACATATTTTGCTGAAAGTGAGACTTTAGTAATTTTTTTTTTCAATTTCACTATTTCAAATTCGCATAATCCAGAGACACATAAAATGCAACAGCGCTGTATTTCTATTTGCGAAGTTTCCTTTTTTTTTAAATTGTTATTTATTTATTTATTTTTTAATACCTTCATTGCATTTATTTCTACAGTTGTTTCGGGTAAATAAAACTTGATTCCATTTTTTTAAAATCTATTTTTAGAGCTGGTTGCCTAGGCATCAACTTGATTGCTGCTAATCGTGTCATTGTTGTTGATGCATCATGGAACCCTTGCCATGACTGCCAAGCCATTTGTCGTGTGTATCGTTTTGGCCAGATAAAAAATTCCTACGTGTACAGGCTCATCACAGACAACACCTTGGAAAAAAAAATCTATGACCGACAGATTAATAAACAGGGCATGTCAGGTGGGTTTAAGACCTGGCAGTTTTTTATTTAAGGCCCTGTTAATGGGCTGTAGTTTATCACATTACCTTTGGTTATTAATCCGCTTGTTTCAGAATTCTTTTATATAATGTCTGTCATTTCGTATTTTTCTTTCTGCATCATTATTGTTAAGTGTTATTGTTTGTTTTTTTTTTCATTATTGTTATGTGAACGGATGAGGATGATGATAAACAATGGTTCAAGATCCTCCGGACGAGGCCTCCAATTAATTAACTGTAACGTGGGCTGATGTGGCCAAGGCTGATAATAAACATGGCTCGTAGGGGTTTCATTATTAACAAATGGAAACTTCAACTCAACTATAATTCACAAATGTTGTAGAACTCCAACGTAAACTTCAATCAGTAATCACATAATGCATCTGGATTCTGTTTCATTCTTTATCAGTCATCTTCATAGTCCATCCGCTCATCCTTAAACACATAGCCATACCTTGGCGGCTAATCATAGTTCATACACCCGTATTTAAGCACATCTCCCTACTTGGGTTTTAGTCACAGTCCATATTTATATACACATTGAGTGTTATTGAACACATTGCCTTAACACGTGGCTCATCTGTCTAATACATGGGAATACATAACCTATTTACCCGTGGCTGAAACTGGCCACACTTTAATATACATTTTCCATTTACACGGCCAGCCCTCAGGCCTCCGCAGCCGGAACTCCTTTTTCGACACACATCATCCAACAACATTCATGCATCTCTTTTATCACTGGTGCATTTTAGTACGCAAACGACTAATAATAAACACTGTCTCGTTTGCGCAGTAAAATGCATAACATAACAATTATGTCATTTAAAAAAAATGAAAACGATGTAGGATTTGCAATATTTTCCTGTAAAAAAAAATCAGCGATATGAAAAATCTTAAATTAGGGCTGATTTGTCCTGTTAACTCCATTTATTTTCATACATGTCAACCCCCAGAGATGAAAAACCTTGCAAAAAATTTGAACAAAAAAAAAATAAAAAAAACCTTTGCAAAAGTACAAAAAACCTGTACAACAAATAAAATGTCATAATGCGACCGTTTTGTTCTTTGAGAAAACAAAGAGCATTGTTCCCGCCCATGCTTTCGTATAAGTTATTGCTTACTGCTTTTTCCTAGTTTGTATTGAGCACATTAGGTACAATTCTTCACGTAAGATATAATAGGAAACTTAATATGTAGCATTATAACAGGAGGCAATCTGATCATCATTAGGATTCCCCCTGTCAGTCAGGTGTTAAGACCCTTTAATAATCCCCTTTATGCTCAGACGTGGTTCGCTAGATTCATGGCTCCCAAGTGTAAGCCTCCTGATGTCTTTCCAGCCTGCGCTGAGAATTGAACCCCCCCTTTGTTGCAACTTGCAACTTCACTCTTGGCTTTATCCATGCTGCCAGATGAAGGCAGTTGTGAAAGTAACCAATATGTTGTATATAAATTACTGTCCTAAATTCCAAAGCCTGTTGCGGTTTCTCCACAGCCAATATGTTCACCTTTCCGCAGTCTCATCGAGCCTTTTAAGTGCCTTTATTCATGACTGTCTTTTCACACCCAATAGTTACAGTAGATCATACACTGAGGCAGCCAATAGACCTTTTGCGACTACCTCCAGACTACGACTTTTGCTGTGAACCCATCGTGTCTCAAGTCTTTGACTAGATAAACTCGATCTAGAGTGTGTTTAGATCCAGAGTTTCCTACAAAGTCACGTATTTTAACAGGAGTGTGCTGTGTTCACTACCTCGTTCGTTTGATGTGTCATAAATATTATTAGGCCTACTTCTTTCACTAGATTCACTTTCTTCAGTATCACTGTCAGAGTGTAAATCAGAGCCCATATTCAATATCCACATCTGATTCGGCCGCATAGTCATCGTCCTGATCAAATACCAAGTCACCTCTCAGCTCCAAAAGTAAAGATTCCATGACTATAAAAAAATCACGAAAAATCAAAACATCGATCAATTCAAAAAGCATTTTCAGAAAACTTAAGCTTTACATGTACTGGAAATCTATTTAAAACTCAAGTCTTGCTAAATACTGAAATCTTGTTTTTATTTTCATGCGTTGTGGACATGATGTTAGACTTTGCGTGCTGGAATTTTTGGGCAAATGAAACTGTAAATGGTTAATAATTAGACCATAAACCTGTACAGAAAGTATGTACAAGCTGTTCAAATCTGAAAATGATAAAACCAGTACAGAATATGAGTAACCTGTACTAGTTGACATGTATGTGTTAGCATCTTGAGGAAAAAGGCTGGGATTTATCATTTGTAAGCCTGTAAGTTGTCATAGAAATACTTAGTCGTTCCCCTTCTACCGTGAGGTGTAGAGGTTTGGAAGAGAGAGTGCCAGACTATCCTATCGGCTGTCTTCCTCCTGGCCTGGTTCCATTCTAGTCCTCTGTCCTTCAAAGATTGTCTAATGTTGTCCTTCCAGCGGATTCTGGGTCGTCCTGGGGATCTGGATCCCTGGCTCTTTGTTTCCCATGCTTGTCATGGTAGCCGATCTTTTCCCATTCTGCAGACATGGCCAAACCATCTTAGTTGGGACTGTTCTACTTGGGTCTGCAGGGGGTGGGATTTTAGGCCTTGACATATTGTCTGGTTGCGGACCATGTCTCTTCTTGTTACTTCAACCACCTTCCTCAGATACCTCATTTCTGAGGTTTGGATCTGGCTTTTGTGGGTTGTAGTCATTGCCCATGACTCGCATCCATATGTCAAGACTGGGACATAGGTGGAGCGGTATACAGCCATCTTCGATTTCTTACCAACCTCTCTCTTGCTGAGGAATCCTCGATTTATGGCCTGAAAAAGTCTCCCAGCTGCTGCTTTTCGAGTGGCCAACTCTTCTTTGATGCCTCCCTTTCGGTTTATAATAGCTTCAAGGTATTTAAAGTGGTCGACCTGCTCCAGGACCTGTTCTCCCAGCTTAATCTGATGTCTTTTTTCTTCTCGTGATATCATCATGGATTTTGTTTTAGAGCTGCTTGTGACCATTCCTCTCTTCTCCAGCTCTTCCTTCCAGACTTGCAGGTTGGATTGGAGATGTGCCTCTGATTTAGCAATCAGGGCAACATCATCAGCAAATGCCAGCTCTGAAATACAGACCTGTCTCATCTTCCAGTACCCCACTGAATACTTTCTTGTTCTCTCCTTACATGCTTTGATGACATCGTCCATGAGGAGTATGAAAAGATAAGGTGACAGGATATCACCTTGTCTTACATCAGTGGTGGTCCTGAACTCTTCTGACTTATGGTTTGCTTTCCTCACATAATTTGTGCAAGACTTGTAAAAGCTCTGTATAGCATGAATCAGAGGTGCTGGAATGTTCTTCCTTGCCAAACAGTCCCAAAGTTTGTTCCAGGGGACCCTGTCAAATGCCTTTTCCAGATCTATGAAACAAAGATGGATCTCACTCTTATACTCAAGGGCTTTTTCACTCAGCTGTCTGAGTGTGAAGATTAGGTCTTGAATACTTCGGTTTGCTCGGAATCCGCACTGGACTTCATCCAATTGTGGCTCAGCTAGGCGTCGGAGTCTCTGCTCTAGGATTCTAGAGTAGATTTTACCAGGGACACTGAGAAGCGATATGCCTCTATGGTTTCCACATTGTCGATTGTCACCCTTTTTGAGAATCAGTGTTATGATGGCAGTCTCCCAATCCTTTGGTATGGCCTTGTTGCACCACGCTGCCTGTAGGACCCTTAAGAGTAATAGGTCTCCTGATGCTCCCATGTACTTAACCATTTCTGGTGTTATACCATCATGCCCTGCTGCTTTGCCCATCTTGATTTTCTCTAGTGCTGCCTTCAGTTCTTCCATCTTTATGTCATCTTCACCACCATTGGTTTTCTCTTCTGTGCTAGTGGTTATCATTTCTGATGCTTGACCTTGCTCACCATCAAGGACTTCTGAGAAATATTCTTTCCATCTTTCCATTACTTCCTTCGGGGCAGTAAGCAATTTGCCTTGCTTGTCCTTTATAAATTTGAGAGGACATTCTTTTTCCTTCCTCATGTTCTTTAGGGTCTTATAGAACAATTTATGGTTTTCTTGCGCATCGTTTTCTAGCTTTTCTCCAAATTCTTCCCAGGACTTTTGCTGCTAGCACCTTGTTCTTTGCTTCTGAGTGTCACATATTCTCTATATTTCTCTATTTGTCCTGCTGTGTTTTTAGCTCCTAAGTATTGTTTCCATGCCATTTTCTTCTCTCTTATTTTCTTTTTGACTTCCTCTGTCCACCAATGTGTCCTCTTTCTCTTGTTCCCAAGTCAGACTTCACCACATGCTTCTGCAGCAGCTGTCTTTATGATGTCCTTGAATTTAAGCCAAAGGGTTTCCAAGTCATCAGGTTGTTCTTCTGTGTTTCTCACCGCTGTAGCAATAAGCACCTGATATCTGGTCTTAATTTCTGGCTCTCTCAGCTTGTAGTCTTATGCTCATTTCTCCTGTTCGTTTACATGGTTTCTTGCGTGATGTTGGGCAGTTCCTAGGCTGAGCAACTCTTTCAGTTGTTCTTTTGATTGTAAGCAGCTAGTGATCACTTCCAATCTCTGGCCCCCTCCAGACTCTAGCATCCCGGACATATTTGAATGAGCTCCTCCTAACAATGGCATAGTCGATCACTGACTTCTCATTTTTTGTTGGTTCACATCTAGTGTATGCATGTATACGCTTATGGGGGAACTTTGTGTTTGTAATGATCAGATTCTGCTCACTGCAGAATCTAAGGAGTCACTTTCCATTGTCATTGAGAGTATCTTCTCCATATCTTCCGATAACTCCACCCCATCTAGCATGGTCATTTCCAACTCTGGCATTGAAATCTCAGAGCATGATAATTTCATCAAGGCAGTTGTCCACTGTCCTTTGAAGCAGCTCGAAGAATTCCTCCTTGACCTCTGCTCTCTCATCCTCATTTGGCCCATACACTATGACCAGGTTGACTATGGTTTCTCCTTCTTTTAGTTTTACAACCATAATGCGCTCAGAGACAAAGTTCCATCCCTTGATACTATCTTTTTGGTTTTTGGCATAGAAATACTTCTGTATTTTAAATTAAGATCTGTCAGCAAGAATCGACATCATTGCACTCCGGGCAAACCCATAGGTGCTCATTCACCCTCAGTATATGTCAAAGAGTGGTAATGCTAACTGTTCCTGTAGCTCACTGGTTATATACACGACAGATGCATTCTTTCATGTGTCCATCTGTGCTAGCCTTATGTTGGATGCCAAATTCCAACAGTCTTAACCTTGATGATTCACCTGTTGCAGTGTCATTCTCTAACAGGCGATCATCATTAATTGTTCTCAGTGTCGCGAAGTGGATTTAAGTTTATAGAGTTGCCTGAGTGTAAAGACAAGACCCTAGTATGAGAAAGTCTGAGACGATAGATTTAGATGAGAAATGATCGTGAATGTGGACAGATGAGACTATTGGCTTCGAGGGTGAGAACCGAGATTGACTCTCCCTCGCCACTTCTGACGTATTTGATAGCTATAGACTCACCACCTCTGACTACCATAAAGGAGATAAGGTTTCACTAAAACAAGTCCATAGACACAACTATACAGACAACATATACGTACAGTATAGTTTAGAGAAAGAGACTGATCCAGTATACAGTTTATAGTTTATTTACACAATAAAATAACTTACATTTCAAAAATAAATAACGTGCGTGGTCGCACACCTGAAAAGAAAAAACAATTAAAATGACTGATAATATAATCCAACCCTGTCCCCCATTCATTCAGTGCAACCTCAGAGGCTGTCCTCTGCTCTGACTATCTAACTTCCTAAATTCTGTCTCTCCTTTGTTTCTGTTCTGACTGTCTGCCTCTATAAATTCTGTCTCTCCTCTCTAAAGCAATCGGAAGGAATGTTGACCCTTTCTCCTCCCACAAATATTGCAGCTGATGACTTGGCTTCTAGAACTAGGCACTTGACTCGAATTGAAGATGCTTCACTGCTGACGAAACTTAATTCAATAGCCCTGTTACCTCTCTTCAGCTTTAGGACCGTCGGCTTTATTATGGCTGAATTTACACAAACACAACCCAACCTCCAGGCCACGTGCCTTTTTTGAGTGGTATAACAAGCTAAGAGCTCTGGATTTTATAAAGATGCACCGGTTCGTGTTGAAGCATGGGGCTTCACTGCATGAGAACTGCTATCTTTCACTGGTGCAGACATACTTGGCGCCGGTAACTACCGCGTCACCAATTTTCTTTCACCTCTGGCGCTGCCTCGACCCCTCTACTCCTGAGAAACGGCCGAATTTCTTGGCAAGCTGTAAGGCAATTTATGCACCCTCCCTGTGTGCCGGGAAAATTGCTGTAAACAAAAAATTAACAACTAATGTACAACAACTTCAAAATAAACTCATCTCTAACACATAAACACATCACCCGTCTATCCCCTACACCCCTCTACGCACAGCGATAGACAAAATTCCTAACTAAAGGTCAAACTACCCCACTTCAACACTGTCTGTTTAGGAAAACCCAGACGCAGCTGACCTAAATCTTTTGCGCTAGTCACAACAATTCATTCACTGAAGGAAAACTCCTGTACTAAAATTCCTAGGCCTACTTTATATTACAGACTGACCCTGGTGAGTCCTTGCTTAACCCAAAATAAAATAGACCTCTCTAGGAATAATAAATCCCATCTCCGTAAAATTAATTACACCCCTCACTCCCCTCCTGAGTACACAACAATTAAATGCCCAATAAAATAACGTACACACAATTAAATGCCCAATAAAATAACGTACAGACAATTAAATGCTCAATAAAATAACGTACACATAATTACGCTAGCGTATTTTACACTGCAAATATTATAATCAAATCGAGATTACCTATATACAAGGGGAAGTCAGTAAGTAGGTTACAAACTGATATGGGGAAGCTGAAAATGGTATTTGGTAGTTTCTAAAGGTGTCATTAGGCGACAGTATCATCCAGCTTTATGATTGATTAGCTTAGGTAGCAGACTGCTAGGTGTCGCATGTGCATGCGCAGAGCAGATAAAAATGGCACCCGTGCTCGTGGAGTGTACAAACGAAGAACAGCGCGTTGTTGTGCAGTTTTTTTGGGCAAAAGGATTTCTTTCAAAGGATATTCATAAGGAAATGTTTCCTGTTTACGGTGTGAAGTGTTTGTCGCGACAATCGGTACATAACTGGGTCGATAAATTCTCTCAAGGACGCTCAAAAATTGTTGATGAATGCCGACCTGGTCATCCCATTGAGATTGCAACAGAAGAATGTGTGCGGAGGTGGAGGAGATGATTTGAGCTGACAGGCGAAAAACAAAAGACAGTGTAGCAACTGCAATAGGATGTTCTCATGGCTTTTCACCTGTTTGATCCACTAAAAGTTCACCTTGGCGGTAAACATTTCGCGGGTGATGCAGAGGTTGAACGTGATGTGTGAATGTGGCTGAGACAGCTGAGCACGCACTTCTATGCTGCAGGTTTCGAAGCACTAATACAGCGATGGGATAAGTGTATCAATGTTGGTGGAGATTATGTTGAGAAATAAAGGGGAAATGTAAGTGCAATAAGTTCGTATCTCATTTATTATTTTTTTCATAACCATTTGTAACTTACTGACTTCCTGTGATGCTACACTGTAATTCTGTCTTTCAACCGGCCCGATTCTGTCATCTATTTTGTATTTCTGTCGTCTAATTTGTATTTCCGGGCCGATCCTGTTCTTTTAACGCAAATTTTCGGACAACGCGGGATTTGCGTAAGGGCTAGTATTGATTTTTCCTAGAGCTGCCATTGGTCCGAGCAGATACATAGGAGTATATTTGCGTGGGTGTTTTCTCTTGTATATAATGAGACAGAAAACGGGGATTCGGTCTCTATGTAGAAATAAGTGTCAGCCGCAAGACTTCATATTATCGTCTCCATTGTGGGAACAAAAAACGATAATAGGTATGTAACTATTTTTTTTAATCGTTTTACTTAGTGGGTTTTTGAGAAATCTCGGCCCGTAAGTTAAGTTCGTGGGAGACATTAACTTAAAAGTTTAAACGGTAGCGCCATTAATTATTATCTTTGTATAACGATGTAAACGTAAAAAGTGTGCATAAGTATTTTTAGGATTTTTTGGCAGTAGATCGGAGAGTGTGAAGTTATGAGAGACACGTGTGCTCCTAATGGTAGAATATTGGGAAACCCCCATTTATTCCTGTATATTTTCTAATGTAATTTTATTGGGAAATCCTTGGTGTGTACGTTAAGTTTTCTGAGCCTTAAATGTGAGGAATGCAGTGAGCTTATGTTCTCAGTGAATTATACGGCTTGGGGAAATAAATCAGTCCTACAGCGAGGTTTAATTTAAATTGGAGTAAGCCAGGGAAACTCCTGGGTTAATGGGTAAAAGGATTTCCCTATTTTGTCATGTGTGAACACGTGATCGGCCATGCGTAACGGCCATGTAACCTGTCAGACGGTGTCTGGGCTTTTGTTTATTTTTCCTGGCAGATTTTAGATAGAGAGACACGTGGGTCGGAATATTTTAGGTATCGGTTTTCAGAACGAGAGAAGGGGAGGAGGAGTGTGATTTTAGTGCCACGTGAGATAGTATTATTTTATGTATTGTTATGCAGAACGAGAGAAGGGGAGAAAAGGAGTGAGAATGAAGTGACACGTGGATAGAATTATTTTATGTATCGTATATGTTAGAGATAAGTGATTTTAGAGTGGGTGTACATGAGTCGCTGTTTCTTTTAATTTCAGCGAATCAGTGGGGGAGCGTAAATTGGAAATACCAATTTACCCACGGCACAAGGACATACCTCAGTAGTCAGTGGACTCGAGTTATCGTCAGAAGCAACAGAAAAACCAACTTACGGGTTTTCCCAGTGAGGAGCGGGAACGGGGGTTATTTATCACATCGCCCGAGCTCATCGCTATTATAGTCTCCAGCAACGACACGTGGCAGCGAGACCGGTTTCAATTTCGTACAGCCAGAAATCAAGGCCTTGTTTTCCTCTAACTCCGGAGCGAGTTAAAAGAGGGAAGTTAGTCAGCGGCAGAGAAGATTTTGACAGTAAATCAAGCACCGAATTCAGGAGCAGGGGAGAGGGTTAACATCCCTGGGTCCTGATAGTAACGAGAGAAGAGAGTAGTGGAGACGCCGCATCATCAGTCCTCGAGTGTTAGAGAGACACTGAGACCAAGAAAGAGAGAGATAGAGAGACACTGAGACCAAGAGAGAGAGAGAGAGATAGAGGAGGGAGAAAATAGACAGGACCAACAGGGTCCGTTCAGTATTCATTTGACAGATAGACCCTGAGCCATCAGCTAAAGCCAAGTCTATTATTTTAGCAATTCTTGTGGTGTAGTTATCGGCGCATATCGCCTAACAAGTAGAAAGCTGTGTAGCCGTTCGTTGAGGAAGAGTCACCAGGACTGAGACAGTAGAAAGCTTATTAATGGTAGAGAGTGGAGGCTAAGTGACAGCCCCACCAAATTAGAGTTGGTTTTAATCACTAACCATTTTTATTGCTCCTCAGCAGGGTGACATACTCTTTACTATACTTACTCTATGTTGTCTGTATAGTGGTGTTTGTGGTCGTATTTATACACCTTATCTCCTTGTGTGTCAAGGGAGTCAGAGGAGGGCGAGACTATAGCCATTCTAAAAAGTCACGAAGCGGCAAGGGGAGATCCAAATCCTGGGTCTAGCCCTTGAGCCAATAGTCTCATCTGTCCACAGGCATGTCATTTTCCATCTAAATTCTATTTTCTCAGACTTTCTCATACTAGGGTCTTGCTTTCATTCAGGCACACTCTATAAAAGTAAAACCACTTCGTGACAAGTGGGCGGCAATCGTCCGGTGGATAATTCTGTTGAGATCAAGTCTGTGATCTACATTCATAGATTGTCTCTAGGAAGTTCTGAAAAATAGATTTTCTTTAACTATCCCCTAGACTGAGCTATTAGAACTGATCCAGTATAAGTTTTTCCACAGGTTACAGTCAGTTAGATTGGTGGAAATTTAGTAATTGATGGCATACTGAAATTTTTTCTTTAACAGGAAGGTAATTTCGGGTTTTAGGTAGCTTGTTAACAAAAAATTTTCAGGTTATTATTCAGACTTGACGCTAGTCTGAGTTTGGGTTTTGGGACATCGGTTATAGGAGGAATACTTCCTATTACGTAACAGGTAGTTCCTTCCTTTTGTTCTCCTTTCTGTCATTTTCTGTCAGTTGTGAACTTACAGCAGTTTACAGGTAAGATGGCGGATATGGCGAAATTACGAGCTGCATGGCGTGAGGCAGCCCAGGACATGGGAATGGATAAAGAGGAGACGAAAGCCTACATGATCAGAGAAAATGATAGGCATAATCAACGGGAAATTGAGGAAAGGCAAAGGATAGCCGCCGCCGAAGCAGCGAAAGAGGAGAGGGCAGCCGCAGCGGAAATGGAATTTCGGAAATTGGAAGCAGCAAAAGAGGAAAGGATAGCCGCCGCCAAAGCAGCAGAGAAGGAAGCAGAGAGACAAGCAGCAGAGAAGGCAGCAGAGAGACAGCATGAACTTGCCCTGCGTTCTCTGGAACTGCAGTACCGAGCTTCGGAGGGCAGTTCAGCTAATGGAGATTCACCCGGAGCAGGAGCAACAGACACCTCAGGAAACGGAGGGCCCCGGATGGCAGCCATGAGCTTCCCATTTGACTCGTTCCCTAACGGGAATGAAAAGATTGACGTGTTCTTGGAGAAATTTCAAAGAATGGCAACGGCATACGGGTTGGATGAGAGTCTTTGGTGTCTGAAATTATCACAATCACTCAAAGGTCATGCGTATGAAGTTTACAACAAGCTGCTCATAGATGACCAGAACAACTCTGAGGCACTGCGAAACGCTTTGTTGCAAAGGTTTCAGTGGACACCCCGGAAATGCCAAACCATGTTCAGGGAGAGCAGGCCGGAGAAGGGAGAGAGTTTTGCTCAGTTTGCAGAGTGGGTGAGAAATTACTTAACCCGGTGGAGGGAACTGTCAGGACTGGCGAAAACTTTTGAAGGGTTGGAGGAGTTAGTTATGTGTGAACAAGTAAAGGCAAACATGTCCCCCGACTTGAGTCGGTATCTGGCGGAGCAGGGTGCCCAGCAACTTGATCAGATTATCGTGTTCGCCGAAAGGTACCAGACAGCACAGGCCGAAGTACTGGGACAGAAACGGAAAAACCCAGACCTGCCAGCCCCAGACAAAGGAGCTTCGTCATCGCAGTCGGCTACTTCACCAGCTCATCAGCAACCAGGGGCTTCTCGCAAGGAGCCTCATTCTGGTTATAACTTGCGCCCCCAGCAGCATAACAGAGCACCGACAACAGCCTCTCAGGAACCCGCTAGGAACAGAGGAGATAATGAGAGGTATTGTCAGAATTGTAGAACCACTTCCCACTGGACATCCCGGTGCATGAACAAACCCCCAGCTCATCATGCAGCTTGTTTAAGGCCGGTGAGATGGACTAAAGGGAATAAATGGGAACCAGTCCAGGCAGAGAAGTTGTTCTCTAACAGTGGACCAGCCGTAGTGAATGGGACGGCCACTACGTGTTTGTTTGACAGCGGGCTTACTTACCCCAGTATCATCGCTCGTCATTTGGTGAAACCAGGTCAGTGGACAGGAGAAATAGTTGAGATTGGTGGCATTTTGAGAAGAGGGATCTCACAGCGTCTGCCCGTAGCCAATATTGAGGTGAAATGCAAATTTGTGTCTGGCACCATCAAGGCAGCTGTAATGGCACAGCCAGCACATGATTTCATCCTGGGAAGCCCATACTTAGTTTTGGGAAACCCAACCACACCGATCCTTGCTAACGCAAGGGGGCCTACTGCAGGCCAGAGAAGTGAAAGGGGAAAGCCCCAAATTCACGGAGCCCCACGGGAGCTCAAACATCCTTGTCTTGCCATGAGGAGGAGAGAAGCCTCTAAAGACAGTGGAATGTTATTTACAGAGGCGTATTCGCCTGTCAGTCCTGTTCAGCCTAAAGGTCAAACAGTGGTGATGCCTCTTACTTCAGAAGTATCTTCTTTGTCGTCGGGAATTAGGCCCCCGATGGTATTAAATCCCTCAAGGGAGGGAAATACTGACAAGAAGGAACATGTGCACGGTTCTTCAGTCAACCGCAAACAGTTACGCCCTGTTACGGTGATGTCTGGCCAAGCCAGTCAGACCGTTTCCAAACATTGGGAGGCCGCACCATTTGGTAATCACTATTTACCACGCGCCGCCAGGAAAATTCGTGGGCGAAGGAAACACATGAGAGGGAGGAGAAAGGGCGACCAGTCATGTTGCAGTCGCCAGGAGAAAATCCCCTGGCGTGACCCTCACGATCCAGGGCTTGCAAAGATTCTCAAGGATATGGAGATGGGCCTGTATGATAATGCTAATTATGATAGTGATTAGATCGGGATGTAGATCTAGATACGGACCAGTATGAAACCCAGAGATTTCAGTGATTTAGCACGGATTCCCGCACTTGAAAGGGGGGACTTATGTGATGCTACACTGTAATTCTGTCTTTCAACCGGCCCGATTCTGTCGTCTATTTTGTATTTCTGTCGTCTAATTTGTATTTCCGGGCCGATCCTGTTCTTTTATTTTGAGTTTTCACCATTTCTCTTCACTTTGTAATTATATGGGTTTGCCTTGTTTCTTCTCATGTGAATATATCGTGTTCGGTATTTTTGAGGAGATAAATTAAATGGGGTCGTTTTAGGTCGGTAGGTTTATTTTACATTCGACCAGTTTTACTTTCTTCTGATTTTTCGCGATTCCCGTAGATTTCATTGTTTACGAAAATCGATATTTTCGGGCACGCTTGTATGACGCGTCAGAGGCACGAGGCCATCACGTAATGTGACGCAAATTTTCGGACAACGCGGGATTTGCGTAAGGGCTAGTATTGATTTTTCCTAGAGCTGCCATTGGTCCGAGTAGATACGTAGGAGTATATTTGCGTGGGTGTTTTCTCTTGTATATAATGAGACAGAAAACGGGGATTCGGTCTCTATGTAGAAATAAGTGTCAGCCGCAAGACTTCGTATTATCGTCTCCATTGTGGGAACAAAAAACGATAATAGGTATGTAACTATTTTTTTTAATCGTTTTACTTAGTAGGTTTTTGAGAAATCTCGGCCCGTAAGTTAAGTTCGTGGGAGACATTAACTTAAAAGTTTAAACGGTAGCGCCATTAATTATTATCTTTGTAGAACGATGTAAACGTAAAAAGTGTGCATAAGTAGATCGGAGAGTGTGAAGTTATGAGAGACACGTGTGCTCCTAATGGTAGAATATTGGGAAACCCCCATTTATTCCTGTATATTTTCTAATGTAATTTTATTGGGAAATCCTTGGTGTGTACGTTAAGTTTTCTGAGCCTTAAATGTGAGGAATGCAGTGAGCTTATGTTCTCAGTGAATTATACGGCTTGGGGAAATAAATCAGTCCTACAGCGAGGTTTAATTTAAATTGGAGTAAGCCAGGGAAACTCCTGGGTTAATGGGTAAAAGGATTTCCCTATTTTGTCATGTGTGAACACGTGATCGGCCATGCGTAACGGCCATGTAACCTGTCAGACGGTGTCTGGGCTTTTGTTTATTTTTCCTGGCAGATTTTAGATAGAGAGACACGTGGGTCGGAATATTTTAGGTATCGGTTTTCAGAACGAGAGAAGGGGAGGAGGAGTGTGATTTTAGTGCCACGTGAGATAGTATTATTTTATGTATTGTTATGCAGAACGAGAGAAGGGGAGAAAAGGAGTGAGAATGAAGTGACATGTGGATAGAATTATTTTATGTATCGTATATGTTAGAGATAAGTGATTTTAGAGTGGGTGTACATGAGTCGCTGTTTCTTTTAATTTCAGCGAGTCCCGGCGAATCAGTGGGGGAGCGTAAATTGGAAATACCAATTTACCCACGGCACAAGGACATACCTCAGTAGTCAGTGGACTCGAGTTATCGTCAGAAGCAACAGAAAAAACCAACTTACGGGTTTTCCCAGTGAGGAGCGGGAACGGGGGTTATTTATCACATCGCCCGAGCTCATCGCTATTATAGTCTCCAGCAACGACACGTGGCAGCGAGACCGGTTTCAATTTCGTACAGCCAGAAATCAAGGCCTTGTTTTCCTCTAACTCCGGAGCGAGTTAAAAGAGGGAAGTTAGTCAGCGGCAGAGAAGATTTCGACAGTAAATCAAGCACCGAATTCAGGAGCAGGGGAGAGGGTTAACATCCCTGGGTCCTGATAGTAACGAGAGAAGAGAGTAGCGGAGACGCCGCATCATCAGTCCTCGAGTGTTAGAGAGACACTGAGACCAAGAAAGAGAGAGATAGAGAGACACTGAGACCAAGAGAGAGAGAGAGATAGAGGAGGGAGAAAATAGACAGGACCAGTAGGGTCCGTTCAGTATTCATTTGACAGATAGACCCTGAGCCATCAGCTAAAGCCAAGTCTATTATTTTAGCAATTCTTGTGGTGTAGTTATCGGCGCATATCGCCTAACAAGTAGAAAGCTGTGTAGCCGTTCGTTGAGGAAGAGTCACCAGGACTGAGACAGTAGAAAGCTTATTAATGGTAGAGAGTGGAGGCTAAAGTGACAGTCCCACCAAATTAGAGTTGGTTTTAATCACTAACCATTTTTATTACTCCTCAGCAGGGTGACAGAAAGAGTGAATGTGATTGGGGTTTTTTTTTTTTTGGTCTCTAGTGTCTCTTAATTTAATTGTTATTTTGTTTTCAGGCCGTGCAACAGCGCACGCCATTGATACGTTTTGATGTATGCTGAATTTGTATGCCTTATTTTGTAAATAAATATATATATTTACTGTACACTGGATCAGCTTCTACTCTTTACTATACTTACTCTATGTTGTCTGTATAGTGGTGTTTGTGGTCGTATTTATACACCTTATCTCCTTGTGTGTCAAGGGAGTCAGAGGAGGGCGAGACTATAGCCATTCTAAAAAGTCATGAAGCGGCAAGGGGAGATCCAAATCCTGGGTCTAGCCCTTGAGCCAATAGTCTCATCTGTCCACAGGCATGTCATTTTCCATCTAAATTCTATTTTCTCAGACTTTCTCATACTAGGGTCTTGCTTTCATTCAGGCACACTCTATAAAAGTAAAACCACTTCGTGACAAGTGGGCGGCAATCGTCCGGTGGATAATTCTGTTGAGATCAAGTCTGTGATCTACATTCATAGATTGTCTCTAGGAAGTTCTGAAAAATAGATTTTCTTTAACTATCCCCTAGACTGAGCTATTAGAACTGATCCAGTATAAGTTTTTCCACAGGTTACAGTCAGTTAGATTGGTGGAAATTTAGTAATTGATGGCATACTGAAATTTTTTTCTTTAACAGGAAGGTAATTTCGGGTTTTAGGTAGCTTGTTAACAAAAAAATTTTCAGGTTATTATTCAGACTTGACGCTAGTCTGAGTTCGGGTTTTGGGACATCGGTTATAGGAGGAATACTTCCTATTACGTAACAGGTAGTTCCTTCCTTTTGTTCTCCTTTCTGTCATTTTCTGTCAGTTGTGAACTTACAGCAGTTTACAGGTAAGATGGCGGATATGGCGAAATTACGAGCTGCATGGCGTGATGCAGCCCAGGACATGGGAATGGATAAAGAGGAGACGAAAGCCTACATGATCGGCGGCGGCTATCCTTTGCCTTTCCTCAAGTTCCCGTTGATTATGCCTATCATTTTGTATAACAATTCCAACCTAATGCATCTCTGACCTAACTCCCCTTCACTCGTCATTTACAACAATACATAAAATAATATTGCCCACGTGGCTCACTCGTCATGTACAACAATACAAAAATTAATATTACCCACGTGGCACTTAAATCTCTCTCCTCCCTTCTCTCTCTCAACTAAAATCCGCCAGCCAAATAAACCAAACCTGTCTGACGGGCCACTTGGCCGTCACACATGGCTACCCACGTGTCAACATTTTCAACTCGGGAACTTCTTTTGTCCAAAATTCCGGGGTCTCCCTTTTTTTAACATTTACACATGAGGTTTCCTACTTAAGCCCCAATGAAATATCGCTATAGGAATAGTTTACTCCTCTAAGCAGTAAAATTCACTTACAACGTAAATCTGAACCCTCCGACAATATTTCTCCCATTTAAGGCTCAGTAAAATTAACGAACACACCAGGGATTTCCCCATAAAATTACATTAGTAAATACACAGAAATAAATGGTGGTGTTACATAACATTTTACAAATATGGGCACACGTGTTTCTCACAACTTCCCACACTCCTAACTACTGCCAAAATCATAGAAAGAATAAGCACATTGTTACATTTACGTCGTTCTTCAAAAAATGATAATGGATGGTACGATCGTTTTGAACTAAAAAGTTAAACTTTACCTACGGGCGAATTTCTGAAAAACCCTCTAATAAGTAAAACGATGAATAAAATAGTTACATACCGATTATCGCTGGTTTTTCCCACAGTGGAGAACGATAATTACGACGTCCTACGGCCAGGCAATTATTTCTTCAGAGACAATTGCCCGCGGTTTCCTCCCTCATTATATACAAGAGAAAACACCCACGCGAATTCCTCTCCCACGCATATCCCAAGCTTTCCCTCGACCAATGGAAACGCTCAGAAAAATAAACATAACTATGAGCTACGCCAATCAGATTTGAAAACAACCCGACTGCGTGTCCAAAATGACATCACGTCCACGTGCGTTTCTGACGCGTCATACCGGCGTGCCCGAAAATAGCGATTTCCGTAAACAACGGAAAATCGCGTGATCAGAAGAAAATAAAACTGGTCGAGTGTAAAATAAATCTACCGTCATAAAACGAACCCATTTAATTTTCCTACTCAAAAATACCAAACACGATATATATTCAAATGAGAAGAAATAAAATGGTGAAAATTCAAAGTAGAACCACAGAATCGGGCCGGAAATACAAAATAGACGACAGAATCGGGCCGGTTGAAAGTCAGAATTACAGTGTAGCATCACATATAGCCTAAGGACTTAACCTTATACAATTAATTTCACAAACCCGTTGCACACATGATAGATATTGCTACTCGTCACAGAAAATTATAAGCACACTTAGAGTTTTATTTTAAGATAGTAATTGATGGCACTTTCGTTTATAAAATTAAATTAACTCCCCCGAAGAAAACTTTACTTAATCGGGCTAAGATTTATTCTTTAAAACGAACTATAATTATGACGCTAATAAGTTATGGACATACCCAATTCGAGTTTCTCCGTAGAGCAGATGAATATGTATAATGAATACAGGCGTAGATTTCACGACAGGAAATATTTAAATCAGAGAGACCTCTACTTGATTTACTCTGTTATCTATCGTACCAAAAAGCTGATGCAACCCCCCACGCTATGAGTGAGTCATTGCTTGGCTTCGCTCGTAGACCAATAGTATTTCGGCATTTAATAAACTATTGAAACCCGCCAATAATATCGCAACAAATACATCTTCTTCTTCTTCCGTCCTTAGCCACCGACCGTCAAAGCAGTCAGTGGCCATTATGCCTAGTGGCGTCGTAGGGCAACAGCAGATAGGTTTTCTTTGCCATTGTTTCCCATCACGCCTAATGGCGTCTTTAGGGCAACGGCAAATCAATCCATTTGCTGTTGTTTCCGTAATCGAAGTGACTGGCAAACGGGTGATCAGCCCGTTGTGAACAAATACATGACTCATGGTTATTCTGCTCGCACGCGAAAAGAATTCCATAACGTTATATCACCTACTACCGTTCGCGTTTGCAAAATTAACTTTGGTTGGTTCTAACGTAAGTTCGACGTACCTGGGTCGTTCCTACCCCCATCCCTCGTTTAGACGGGCGGGTGTTTTATAACGTCAGACAATTTACCCATCCTAATAATAACGGCTCCCTCACTGCTTACTAAATAAAATGAACTCGATTACTTTAGAGAAAAAAATACTGGTGCGGATATTAAAATTAAAAACCCACCATAATTCCTCTAAACTGCACTCAAAAATTACATAGAGAAAAAGATAATTACCGTACATAGAGAAACGAATGGGGCCTATTGAAAAATAAAATTACAGTACGGCATCACACTCAGTATAATTTATCATGCTTCTCCAGCAGTAACGATTGCACATTTTTTTTCTCTTAAAATTAGCAGATTTGAAGTGATTGTGATTTTCCTTTGTTTTGTTTTTTAAAAAAAAATCATAATTGCTTATCTGTTTTCTGATAATATATTTTTTGACAAATATTTTTTTCACTGTCATGACATCCCGTTCTATCTGTAATGTAGAGATGTTGTAGGTGTGGTTTTATGAATTTGTTTGTTTTCAGGGTCTGTTTGTGTTTCTTAGCAAACTTTGTTGAGAAATTCATGGGGATGTTGTAGGTGTAAGATCAAAGTGTTTCATATATTATTATTTAATTAGACAATTCTCTTTTCTATAGTCATGTACAAATTATATAATCAGATGGTTTCTTTAACCTCTGCGGTTATGTAAAAGTTGTTAGCTTAAAAGATAGTTGTTTAATCAAGTCATTACTTATGTCACCTACTCAGAGTAAACCAGATGTTCCTTATAAATGATGTTTAAATTGGCTTTGTTAACTAATAATGTTGTTAATTTATTATTGAAAATTGGGAACCCTATGGTGATGGTGTAGATGTAAGATTACATGGTTTCTTAAAATTGTTTATGTTTTCAGAGTCTTTTGATGTGTTTCTTTGCAGCCTTTGTTGAGAGCCCTCATAGAGATGTTGTAGGTGCGGTTTTATTAATTTGTTTGTTTTCAGGGTCTGTTGGTGTTTCTTAGCAACCTTTGTTGAGAAATTCATGGGGATGTTGTAGGTGTAAGATCAAAGGGTTTCATGAATTTGTATGTTTTCTGAATCAGTTGATGTTTTTCTCAGCAACCTTTCGTGAGATCTCCATGGAGATATTATAGGTTTAAGATCAAAGCTTATTATGACTTTGTATGTTTTCTGAATCCATTAATGTCTTTCTCAGCAACCTTTGTTGAGATCTCATTATAGGTTTAAGATCAAAGCTTATTATATCTTTGTATGTTTCTAAATCCATTAATGTCTTTCTCAGCAGCCTTTGTTTACAACTCCATGGAGATGTTGTAGGTGTAAGATCAAAGGGTTTCATATTTTCTGAAACTGTTGTTGTTTTTCTCAGCAACCTTTCACTCATGAGTCCCTGCTGATAGATCATAAAGAGCTGAAACTGTCCAAACGGGAGAAGCGGCTTGCCAAAGAAGGATATGCTCGTGACAAGCGAATGAATTTAACATACGGACGACCTTTATACGCTGCCGTCAACCCTCATATGGGTGGTTTCCCCAACAAACTTCCTTTCAGTGGCAGATACAAGTAAGTTCAATGTTTATTTATTTTAGTTTTTGCCTTCATGTTTGAAAGTCCTTGACTGAGGCACCTGAAGGTGTTTATCACTGCAGCTCGCAATGGGAAACCCAGAGGAACTAGAATGTGCATCATCAGTGTGAAATAATGAATATCACAACATGTTGACGCCCACGGCGACCGTTGCCTCAACTGGCTGTGTGTGGTGTACCCGGAAACGGGGCCTCCCAGTACTGAGACACAGTTAAGTCCCCGATGTCATTTATCGGTGCAGAGTTGAGAGAGATGGCTGAGCATCACAATCCCCCCTGTGTTGCAGCATGATGAGAACCCAGAATTGCACACTGAGCTTGGGGGGAATCACTTGGGCACCAGACTTAATACTGGCTCTTGACTGGATGGCCGCATGCAGGAGATTTCTACAATGGGGGGTTGGCAGGTGGTGGGTATCTGGAAGTGGCTCTGTGCAGGACGTGAGGATTCCTTGGGTGAGCCCAGAACCAGAGCACAGCATTGTGCAAGCTCTGCATAGTTGGAGAGCCCCCTGGATGACGGGGAATGCACAGTGTGCTACCCCACCTGTCCCCAACTGCTAACTTAGAACCAGAAGTGGGGTCCTCTGTATGCGTGCCAGGCCAGGATAAAATGCCTGGGAAAGAGACTGGAGCTCAGAACTCCCTAACTCAAAGTTGCAGGATGGCAGGAAAGACAGGGCTATTTTGAAGATAATGCAACCATATTTTCACCATACGAGCTCGGACGCCGCCTCGGTAAACAAGGTCCGCGCAGAGCAGTGACACCCCCAGGCTGCTTGCGAATAGTCTACTACTGGGAACATAAACAGATTAGGGATGAGCCCACTCTCCCGTTGAACAGGTGCTAAAGTCATAGATACTGGGCCAGAAGGCGCACCGGAAACCACAGTATCACGCAACTCGCTTTTTTTTTTTTCTATGGAGAGTACACCGTCAAATAAATCTCGTACTGGTGCTCGCCCTGTGGAGCTCCACCAGGCAGGTGCAGTGCCGGGCTCTGAGCCTCGACAGAGCCCACCCTCAGCTACTGGAGGACCCTCTAGACCGTCTTGTGGAGTCAGCAGACGGCGGAGGAGAACTACTGACCAAAACAAAACAGAAAAAGAGAAACCCAGAGTGCCACTTGTCATGATGCACTGGAATGCAGAGGGAGTGAACAGCAAGCAGGCTGGATACAGCAAAAAGACAGAGCTGGAAAACATCTTGTATGAGAAGCAAGTCAGTGTTTGCTGTATCCAAGAGACTCACTTGAAAGCAGATCAAACCTTTAAAATAAGGGGATATCAATGCTTCAGATCCGACAGAAAAGATAGACGAAAAGGAGGAGTACTTACTCTTGTAAGGATAACATTCCTGCACACGAAAGGAAAACCTTCATGGATGGAGCAGAATATCAGCTGTTGCAGATAAAGGTAGACAAGATGGAAATAGAACTCCTGAACTATTACTGTCCGAACAACAAACCCCTGAGTCTCAGCTCTATACAGGTACCAGCCACCAACTTTATAGCAGTTGGAGACTTTAATAGCCACTCCCAGAGCTGGGGCTATAACCATCTGGATCACAGAGGTGAAGAGGTTGAAACTTGGCAAGATGATCACTCCCTAATCCTAGTCAATAATGCCACAGATACTCCTACCTTCTACTCCAGAGGATGGCACACAACTTCAACACCAGATCTTGCCTTCTCCACACCAGATATAGCTGGATCTATTAGTAGAGAAGTAGGAGACCAACTAGGGGGAAGCGACCATCGCCCAATCTTTCTTACTGTCCAGAGTGCAACTCTCAGTACAGGCCCAGCCATTACAAGATGGAACTACAAAAAAGCCAACTGGGGTTTATTCAGGCATCAGGTGAACACGCGCTGCTGTCTACCCTCAAGGTACAGAACAGAGACATTAATGAAGTGGTAAAAGACTTCAACAGATGCATACTACAAGCTGCAAAAGAAACCATTCCCAAAGGATGCCGGCGTAACTACATACCATACTGGTCCAGCACACTCCAAGAACGTCAGGAAGCCATGGACAGGGCTAGAAAGGACGCAGAGTCTCAGCCTTCACTTGAAACTCACAACAAATGGAAAAAGGCTGTAGCAGAGTTTCAGAGAACAAAGCTAGAAGAAAAACGGAAAAGCTGGAGAACTAAAACGGCATCGCTGAACCTTGAGAAAGACGGCAGGAAACTTTGGAGATTAGTCAAGTCTCTAAATGAAGAGCGTTCCTCACCTAGGCAGACTATCACATTGGATGAAGGTGGCAAACTTTTCAGAGGAAAACAAGCTGCAGACTTGTTTGCTAGAAGATACAGTTCAGAAAGCAACTTACCCATTAACATAGATCATCAGAGAGAGATAAGAAAAGAAATACTGGCAACCATGGGACAGACAGATACTCCTGCCCCAATGAGGGAACCCATCACACTAGGAGAACTACAGAAGGCTATTTCCAAGCTTAAGTTTCAAAAGTCACCCGGCCCAGACAAAATCAGCAACGAAATGCTAGTAAATCTGAGCTCAGCAGCAAAGACAAAACTGCTTGAGATATTCAACCACAGCTGGTTGAAAGGAACGGTACCCCAAGTATGGAGAGAAGCCATCACAATACCCATACTAAAGAAAGGGAAATGTAAGACCGAGGCTGCAAGTTACCGGCCAATCAGTCTCACAAGCTGTGTTGGGAAGACTATGGAGCGATAGTCAACCACAGATTGAAATGGTATTTAGAGTCTGAGCAGATCCTGGTGCCGGAACAAGCTGGATTTAGAGAATGCTACAGTATAGAAGACCAAGTTACTTACTTGTCTCAAGCAATAGAAGATGCCTTCCAGGAGAAGAAAAAGGTCCTAACGATCTGGGTCGACTTCAAGCAGGCCTTTGACAAGGTGTGGAAAAAATGGCCTCATTGCAAAACTTAGGAGAAGTGGAATCCAAGGCAACATGATGAAATGGATCCAGTCATACTTGCATAACAGGAGAACTAGAGTCACTCTTGACGGTCTGCAGAGCAGAAAAGTGTTGCTCCATCAGGGGGTACCTCAAGGAGGAGTAATTTCCCCAACACTCTTCCTTGTTTACATCAATGACCTGGTGAAAGATCTCCCTGCAGGAGTTAAAGCTGCCTTATATGCAGATGACCTAGTACTCTGGTGCGCTGATGAAAATGTCACCACAGCAAATTATAGAATGCAGCGGGCAGCAGACATGCTAGTGTCATGGGCAGAGAAATGGCTTATCACAATAAACACAGACAAAACCTCCACAACACTGTTCTCCCTCGCCCCCAAGGACAAATCAGCTAACATACACCTAGGGACAACCGTGATCAAGGAAGAAAGCTACCCCACCTATCTTTGGGTGACATTTGACCAAAGGCTTACATGGAATAAGCATATTGAAAACGCAGAAGGAAAGGCCCGAAGACGACTAGGCATACTCAGAAAATTAGCAGGTACCAACTGGGGAGCAAATGAACGAAATCTAAAGAAGATTTATAATGGAGTAATAAGACCACACTTAGAGTTTAGCTCAGCAGCATGGTCATCAGCTGCTAACTCACATCTGCAGTCTTTGGACAGGGTGCAAAATCAAGCTCTCAGGCTCATTACAGGAGCCATGAAAACTACACCAATAACAGAGATGCAGAAGGTTGCTGGATTACAGACATTGTCCCATAGAAGAGACAAAAAAAACCATGATCCAGATGGAAAAGTACAACAGTATGCCAATGCACCCAATGAAGGCAAGACTAGATGATCTGGCATTGGGACGTCTAAAGCGTAGCAGCTTTGTGCATCGGGGGAAAAGACTTATAAGACAGCATCAAGAGGACCTATCCATGAAGACAACACCACTGAAGCCCACCCTATACCCTGTACCATGGGAGCAGGCCAGCAGTGCCCTCCAAATTAATACATCAGTCAGTGGTCTCACAAGTGGATGTGAGTATAATGATCTGCAAAAACGAACTGCTACATTGAGTATGATCCAAGAAAGCTATCCCGATCAATCATGGATACATGCCTATACAGATGGATCAGCAACTAATGCTGTTAGGAATGGAGGTGCCGGTATCTTTATCTCATATCCTGACAACCACTATGAGACTAGGCACATTCCCACTGGTAAATTCTGTTCCAACTATACAGCTGAGGTTCAAGCTCTAGAGCAAGCTGCAAATATGATTTATAACACCAACTCTGACTGCCACCAGGTAGTCATCCTCACAGATGCACTGTCTGTCCTGCAAGCTCTCAAGGGTGGTAAACTCCCGCATCTGAGAAATGAACTAAACAAGGTAGCTGCCAAAAAGAGAACCATACTTCAGTGGGTACCATCTCATTGTGGTGTACCCGGAAATGAAAAGGCAGATAAACTTGCAAAAAAGGGAGGAGAATGTGAACAAGAAGATAATGACGTCACATACTTTGAGAAAAAGAGAGCTATCCAGACTATCAGAAGAGAACAGAACCAACCCAAAGACGACTATCACACTCTCGACCGGCAGGGACAGATAACTATTTTTCGACTCAGGACAGGGCATAACAAACTGAATAAACACATGCACAAGCTACGATTGTCTGCTTCACCACTGTGCACATGTGGATTAAACGAACAAACTGCTGAGCATGTTCTACAGGACTGTCCTCTGTATGACCAGTTAAGAAAGATATACTGGCCGAATGACTCAACACTAAACTCAAAGCTATATGGAGTTAAAGAGGAACTTCAAACAACAGTCGAATTCATCATGAGAACTCGTCTGACGGTGTAATCATCAAAGATGCGATCGCAAGAAGAAGAAGAAGAAGAACAACATGTTGACACAACTTGTAGAAATGCTGTTTAGGAAGTAAAACTCTTAGTTATTGTTCGTCAAGGAAAAACTATGGCCTTGTAAACATTTCATCATCATCGTTATCTTCCTTTGTGCTCCGCATGGGGCCAGCACTGTAGTTAGTCCCCTTGCAGGAAGCTTGCACCAATCATTCACATGCTGTTTTAACAGTGGTTTCTGCCGCAATTTGTTTTACATGATACGGCTGCCTGCCCCGTGCAAAACTTCATATTAGTCGCCTTGTGTGACATGCCCGAGGGAGCTGTTGCCCTGTTCTTTCTACGTCTCTTCAGTGACCACTAGGAACTACATGGTGCAGTTATAAACATTTAGCATCACATAGTGATAGTTGTGAATGTTATTGTTATCAGTAAATGTAGCATGCAGTACATGTAACTTTACCATTCTTGTGCCACATTAGCAAAATATCTTGTAAGATAGCTTGAAGAAAGTAATGAGTAATTATGAACCTTAGTTATTTGCTCGGTTATTTTTACATTTAAGTGGATTGTAGTTAAACATTTGTTTTCTTTTTACTTGAAGTGTGAGATACATTTAGTTGCACAATTTTTTTTCTCCTAAATTTCTCTCTTCATGTCTTAGGCACTTTTAACTTTTAATTTTAAAAACGAATAACCTTACGTAATATGCTTGTGATTTCAGTTATGCAGCATTCCAACGTGGTCCTTTTGTACGTCCCATTGCTAGTGTTCGTCCCATGATTATAGCTAACTCTCAGAATGGGTCTGAGAAAATTAAACAGTTTGGTGGTCAGCCCCTGAGACCAGGGGTCACTATTCATCAGGTCATTACAACCACTGGTAAGCTTTGATTTTGTTAAGTCTTAGGTTTTCTTGGCTTTTAAGTTTAAAATGAGTGAGTCAGCAGTCCACACTCCTTTTGGCTTTCTCTGTGCAGCATCATGAACCTCATTGATGTAAGGCTTCCTTCCAGCTTAGAACTGAATTGAATACCTGAACTACTTGCTTTGGGAAACTTTTTAGAGTATGTATTTAGAGAATTTTAATTTCCTTCTGTGACAACATTGATTATGATTCAGTGTTGGTGGACAGTATGATCAAAGTTGTTGACGTGAGCTGTTGCTTGACTAGCTCCTTCTAAAATGGTGACGCAGCTTGAAGTATGGTCACATGTAGAAGTAAAAGGAGCATCCAGTTACACGCCCATAGAGGCATATTGGGAATATGGTGTTAGGCCCATATTTTCTTGACCATATTATACACTAGGGGTGATGTGGTCAGCATTATGGCAGCCACCTTTAACCTTCGCAGAGTTGCTCTGGTACCCAATTCATTTCAGAAAACATGAAACCCTGTGATCTTACACCTACAACATCTCCATGGAGTTGTAAACAAAGGCTGCTGAGAAAGACATTAATGGATTTAGAAAACATACAAAGATATAATAAGGCTGGGTCGACCCCAGAGCCATTTGCGGTCTAAAAAATTCCACCTCAACTGGGGATCGAACCATCTGTGTAGAAGCGTGCAGTGTTATTAGCTTTTTATGGGTGAAACCTGTTGCTGCCACTGAAATTCATAGTCAGTTGATACAGGTGTATGGTGAAAATGCAATAAGTTTTAGAAGATAGGCAGTTCAAAGAAAGAGGCCTGGACCTGTCCCGAGGTGGGATTTTTTAACATGACAATGCCACACAGCACGTCAGACTCGGGACCTGCTGCAGTTTTTGAATAGAACAATCTGGAACATACTCCCTGCAGCCCTGACCTAGCTCCATCAGATTTCCATTTGTTTGGGCTGCTAAAGAAGTAATGGGGTATCCAGATGACGCAGCAATGCAGAATGTTGTTTCGTGATTGGTTGACAAATCAAGAGCCAGATTTTTTACATTGCAGGAATTTTCAGACTCATGCCACGATGGGACAAATGCATACACGCTCTCGGAGACTATGTTAAAAAGTAGTCATAATAATGTAGTTCAACACTGTGATTTCATTTATTTTAATCGTGTAAATAAAAGTTATGTATAAAATTGGGAACCTTACTTTTTTATCACTCCTCGTGATTGCCAAGAAATTGTATTGTAAGTTATAGCTGATAAGTGAAGTTAGTATTACATTTTGGTTGCATGAGTATGTTGTGGGTCTTTGAGGAGATGAAAAAAGAATATATCCACTGCTCCCTCGGGTGTGTCATGAGAGATAACTAATGTGGAGTTCTGCACAGGGTTGGTAATCATTATTTAATACATGTTGCTACAGAATCCACCACTGCAAAGGTACATGAATGTTTTGGTACAGGCTTCCTTTAAAGGGGGGGTCTAGCTACAGTGATGGGCTGCATGCTCCATAAGAAGCAAAAAAGGTGAAATGATGATGATTATGTTAGTGTCCAAGATGTTTTAAATATGTAGATGGTTGTCTTATTTGAAATTTTGTTCTTAAAGAAATATTCTTTCATTTTATTTTTTAAGACCTTAAATGTGGTACCTACCAGATATTTATCACTGCATCTCATATTGGCAAACACCAAAGAAGCTGGGATATATGTCATCATCATGCAGTAATGAATATCAGAACATGTTGACAAAACTTGTAGAAATGCCGTCTGGGAAGTAAAAGTCAGCGTTATCATTCGTCAAGGAAAAACTATGGCCTTGTAAACATTCTTCATCATCTTCATTTTTCTTTTATGCTCCTAATGGAGTATAGAGCCACCACTGTAGCTGGTCTCCTTGCAGGAAGCCTGCACCGATCATTGACATGCTGTTGTAGTAATGGATTCTGCGGCAACTTTTTTTACATGATAACGCTGCCAGCTTCATGCACAACCTCATGTTAGTCACCTTGTAGAACTGCTCCCTTGGGCATGTCAGTAAGAGGTAACTAATGTGAAGTGCACGAGGTTGGTAGTCGTTATTGAAAAGAATTTGCTACAGAAACCACCGCTGCCAGCACACACGAATACTTTGGTGCAGTGTCTTCAAGAGGGCCAGCTTCAGTGGTGGCTGTATGCTCCATAAAGAGCAACAAGGGAAATGGTGGTGATTATGTTAGTGCCCAAGATGTTTTAAAGATGGTTGTCTTATTTTAAATTTTTTTTTTTTTTTTAAAGAAATACTCCTTCCTGGAACCAACACTGGAAGTCAGGCTGGTGCTAACACAAACAAAATTGCGGCGGGACAAAAGATCTTGGTTATCAAGACGCCAAAGGGAGTCTATATACGCACAAATGATGGCAAAATGTTTGCGGTGAGATCAAAATCTGGTGCGAGCCTGGGAGATGTTGGAGGAACATCTGTGACCACAACCACCACTACAACTACTACTTTGACCTCAGCCAGAGGAAACCAAGGTAAACAGTGGGAACTGGGGTTACTTAAGAATGGTTGATAAGTTTATTTCAGTAATAATTACTTACTTACTTAGTCGTTCCTTTTCTACCTTGGGGCGTAGAGGTTTGCCAGAGAGGGTGCCATACTATCCTATCAGCTGTTTACTTCCTGGCCTGGTTCCAGGGTCTTTCGGGGATTGTCTGATGATGCTCTCCCCGTGAACACTTATCGACCTGGAGATCTGGAGGCTCTTTGTTTCCCATATTTCAGAAATAATTGAGTAGTGATATGTATGTAAATAATCTTCAACTCAAATGTTAAAGTCAGTCCTATTGTCTGGCTCTGAACCATGGAGAAAATATAAACAACAACAAGGAAGTTACAGATTTTTTTCATAAATGGGTGCTTGCTTAGAACAGAAGGATGGAAATGGTGTGACAAGATCACCAACGTGGAACTAATGACAAGAACCAGACGTGCCAGTGGAACAAGAGATGAGAAATAGACATTGGTGATGGACATACACTCATGGAGGTAGCCTGTTGATAGCATTACAAGGTTATCCTTGTTCAGGAGGTGGAGAGGGAGACTGACAAACACATAGAGAAGAGAACTGGAGACTCAAATGAAAAGGGCAAAGAAGACATGGAAAGACTTTGAGCTGATGGCACAGGACAGGAGGACTTGACATGAGCTGATTGAGGACTTGTCATGAGCTGGTTGAGGACTTGACATGAGCTTATTGAGGACTTGACATGAGCTGATTAAGGACTTGACATGAGCTGGTTGAGGACTTGACATGAGCTGATTAAGGACTTGACATGAGCTGATTGAGGACTTGACATGAGCTGATTGAGGACTTGACATGAGCTGATTGAGGACTTGACATGAGCTGATTGAGGACTTGCCACGAGCTGATTGAGGACTTGACATGAGCTGGTTAAGGACTTGACATGGGCTGATTGAGGACTTGACACGAGCTGATTGAGGACTTGACATGAGCTGATTAACCTTTAGCACGCTGCTGTCGACATATGTTGACAAAGGTAACCTATGCTCTCCCAGCTGTTGTCGACATATGTTGACAAGCGGATATTTTCGTTTTCTAGCATTAAGATGTGTGTACACGTGACTTCACCCCCGGATGTTAAGTTTTAAACTTATCTGAGAGAGAGTTAACTTCCGTTTCCGATCGGTCTTAGTAATGGGTGCATTCGCGTTTATTTTCTGTGAATTTTTTTAATCGAAATGAATCGGCATCGAACACGCGGCCATTTTCGCTCTAATTTTATTGGATTCTGACGCCGATGCGATGAGGAGGAAATTTTTGTCTTTATAAGCGCTGATATCGGTTCTCAGAATATGTTTGATGACAGAGATCGAAACGAAAGTAGAATGGCATTGCTAGTATGTATAATTTTAGGGGTTAGGATTAGGTTTAATTGGAAAGGTTTAGGGTTACGGCCGAATGTCACTGCTGACAAGTGCGTTTGTTGCTTTGCTACTGATGATGGGTGTAATGAAAAGATCGTCATTTCATTTGTATTGGTCAAATGACTTTCATTGAGATGCAAGGGATATGGACTCTTCGTTTCTTGGTTATTTTTTTTTAAATTAAAAAAAAAAATTTTTTTTTTTTTTTAAATATTTTTTTCGTTTTTTTTTTCATCTTTCCTTTCCTCTCTTCCTATCACATCTAACATGTACACAAACAAATTTTATATCATCAGATTCATCATTCATTTATTTATATAAATTCCAAAAATGATAGCAATTAACCAAGAAACACAAAAACTATAGACGTTACAAGTCGCCTACTATAAAAACGGGGGGTTGTGAAAAAGAATGCAGCTGCAGGGCAAGTTTTCGGGAAAAGAATGCAGCGTGCTAAAGGTTAAGGACTTGACACGAGCTTATTGAGGACTTGACATGAGCTGATTGAGGACTTGACACGAGCTGATTGAGGACTTGACATGAGTTGTTTGAAGGCCTAATCTCCTTTGGGAGCTGAAGAGAAATTAATGCATGAATATATGTAAATGCAATGAAAGATTTGTAAACTCTTCTCCTTTTGGGCCCTTTTCTTTTTAAACAGCCACAATCTGTAGCCATTCTTTTCTATCTGTGATGGTGTCTCAAGTGTACAGTTCTCAGTTTTAGCAGATCCATTTCCATACTGTCTATATATCTTTATGTTGAAACACACCCTTGTTACGTATTTTGCAGATCCATTTCTATACTATCTTTGTATCTTTATCTTGGAACACACCCTTGGTACGTTTTTTTGCAGATCCATTTCTATTCTATCCATATATCTTTATCTTGGAACATACCCTTGGTATTTCTTTTGTAGATCTATTTCTATACTGTCCATATATCTTTATCTTGAAACATACCCTTGGTACGTATCCTCAGTTTGGCTTGACATTCCTCTCTTTCTGTTAGTCTCCATCTATTCAACATGTTCAACTTTGATGTTGGTAACAATTTTTAAGCATAAAATTCCATTTTGCCACTTTGAAAGTAAGTTGTTCTCATTCCAGTTCTTATTACACCCAACATCAACATGGCTGCACCATCAGGTGGGAAAAAACCACCAATCATCATTGTAAGCAACAAGAAGGGTGTGCCAATTTCTATGACGAGGGGCAATAATATTATGCCCTATGGAAGTTCCAACTTAATGACCTCATTGAAACCATCTCTACTGAAAGCAGGTGAGTTGCACACATATGGCAAATACAGAAGTTTTCTATGCAGGTAGTCTTTAGAGATTCTGTCACATAATAATTGCTTTGACAAATTGTTTGGCATTTATGTCTAAGAATGTGATAAATTCACTCTTAGAAGGTGCATTTTGTACATAACTTTCTTGCAGCTAAATAATGTGCAGCAGAACTCAGATATCCAAATTACAATTTGACATGGGTTGTTCAGATAATAAAAAGTTTGTGCTAGAGCCGTCATCTCCATTTTTTTAATACAGAAATGATTTGAAACATTGCTTCGCTGTTCTTTTTAATGAAATGTTGGCTATCCCTACAGCATATCTTTTGACGATTTTCTACCCTGATTCCCCCTTTTTCAACAAATTATTTCATTCCACCAACACACTAACCCTGGATTTCACCCACAAAGGAACCCGTTACACGCCCATTGAGGCATATTGGGAATATGGTGTTAGGCCCATATTATCTTGACCGTCGGCACACGAGGGGTGATGTGGTCGGCATCACGCCGGCCGCCTTAACCTTCCCAGAGTTGCTCTGGTACCCATTTAGGGCTGGGTCGACCCAGGAGCCGTTTGTGGCCTAAAAAATTCCTGCTTCATCTGGGGATCGAACCATAGACCACTGCGCTAGGAAGCCAGTGCACTAACCACTATGCTACCGCGGCTCCTATTTCACCCACAAGCAATGTGAATTCCTTTGCATCCCTGGCAGATGGATAGACAGTGTCACAGTATGTTTTACGGCTGCCTTAACTGGTATGCTCCGCTTGGTGCAGAACAGTTAGTCTAGTGTTTACAGTGGTGAACTTTGGTTAAGCCTCATGAATTCAAGTCACATGGTATGATCATGTGATACAAGCATGCTGGGATAGAAGCCGGTTAGTTAATCAGTCTTGAGCATGCCTGCCATGTTGGTGGAGTGTTTTTTCCCAGCTAGTCTGAGGACCGTTTCACATAGCCACCAGATCAGACCTTTGCCATTTAGATTGTGTGGCTATTTTGTTGTATCCTTGCTGCTTAGCTGCGACTTGATATAAAGTTGGTAGTTTACCTAACACATATTTGTTAGCTCATAAGATAGAGATGGCTGTATTTTTTATATATGTGGGCAGTTCTGCCCTATGTCATGTGACATGATGGAGTTACTGCCTGGTGTAAGGCTCCTTGTTACTTCTAATTTATTTTTACGCTTATCATGTTTAGGCTAACAGAAGATGGCAGATGTGAAACAGAAATCAAGAAGAGAATAGGAATTCAACAACACGAAACATATACTGACATCTAAACAGTTTTCTCACAAATTAAAACTGAGAATTAAAGTGTTATATATATTCTGCATTACATTAGGGTGTAGAAACATGGTAAATAAGCAATTGGAAGAAAGAATTGAGGCTCTTGAAATGTGGATATATAGAAGAATGGGACGTGTCTCATGGAAAGAGAAGAAAACAAAGGAGGTCCTAGAAAATCTAGGTATGAAAAGAGAACTAATGAGGGAGATCACAGTTCGGCAGCTAAAATACTTTGGCCACATAAAAAGGCATAACACCTTGCAGAAGACCATAATAGAAGGGAGAGGTGAAGGCAAATGTTCAAGGGGAAGACAGCACTATAAGTGGGAAGATAACATCAAGAGATGGACAGGAAAGAGTCTATCAGAGAGCACCACCAAGACAAGAGACAGAAGACATTGGAGATCCATTACAGCCAACCTTTGTTGTGGAGATGGCAGCTGATGATGATGATTTAGGCTATGTGCTTATTGTAAATAAAAAGGGATAAGGAACTCATGTTGTTCTTCCTTCATTGAGTGCACATGATGGTCTTGGGTAGTCTCCTGGTGGAGATGAGCCTTTATTCTGTTTGTCTGCCCTGTAAAGTAAACCCACTCAAGCAGAATGAGTCAGACGGCATTACAGAAATCCTACAACAGCTTGGGCTCACAGCTGCAAATGGGACACATTTGGCTAAAGAATGTAAACTTCAGCTGCCCATGACACTTCATGGCAAGCATGGACTGAAAAAGTAAAAAGTAAAGCAATCATTTTGATAGCTAATTTAAAAGCACATATTGCACCATACAACCCCTGCAGACCCATGTTGAACAGTCCCAATTACGATGGTTTGGCCATATCTGCAGAATGGGGGAAAATCGACTACCACAACAAATATGGGAAACCAAGAGCCAGGGATCCAGACCTCTGGTATGACCCAGAGTTCACTGGGAGGACAATATTAGGCAGTTTCAGAAGGACCGAGGACTAGATTAGAACCAGGCCAGGAGGAAGACAGCTGATAGGATAGTATGGTGCTGATTCCTGTGGTGACAGGATAGATGAGAAACAATTAATTAAGTATATTGGACCACACAGGCAGAGAGCATACCAGAATTATTAAACTGTGTAAATAAATCCACGTTTTAATACATTAAAATCACACAAACCAAGAACTGCATGCAAATTGTTTTAAATGTAGGGATTAACTTTAGGTTGTAAAAATGCAACAATATATATATATATCTCTTATGGTTGTGAATGTTATTTTCCCAAATAGGAATAGCCAGACCTACAGAATCAACAACCACAACTTCTTCTGTTTCAACCAAACCATCAATAACATCGTCATCCTCTTCAACTTCCATGGGTGCAAGAAGCACATCCCTCGCTGACCTTATTGCCAGTGATGATGACTCTGTTGGCAGCGAGAAAATGATGAGTTATGGAGTCACACAAGCAGATACCAAGCCCAAGATGCCTGTAATTGTGCTGCCATCGCTTGCTGTCCGCACACCTCGACCACTGTCAAGTATTCAGTCATCGACAGTGGCAACGTCACCTAGTGGTGGCACAGTGGTCATTATGCCAACTAAACCAGTGGTCTCCATGGGAACAAAGAGAGTTCCTAAGAACCAAAAGCCAAGAAAGTCCAAAGTTAAAGAAATCAACAGCGGTGACAGTTTTGGATTCGGAACACACACAAGCACAGACATGGCTAATAGAAAGGGAGCTGGTCTGTTAGCAGGCATGAATATGGTGAGATCCACAAGCGCAATATCAACGAGCACCATTGGAAATGCTACTTCAGATGCTTCTATATCATCATCCACATCCTCTACCCGTAAGTCTACCCTCATACATGCCCTGTTACTTTACTGAGTGACTAATGTGGGCCTTGAGATATGCAATTCTTCATTCAACACCCTTTAACTCCCCAAGAAGTAGTACACCTTCAGCAAACACATGCCAAATCCTTCTGTTGTATGCCATCAGCTCAAGTTCTTTCCACGTCTACCTCATGCATCTCTTGCAAATTATGTAATGTACTAGTGTAAAAGTCCGTCATACGACAGTAATTAAATTCAAAAGCACCAATACCTAACGGCAATTTTACTTATTCAAAAATATTTTAAAAAACCACTCTGCATCACCACAGTACACGAACTACGTAGCAGCAGTGAGGATCCCGATATGTGTATACGGGATCACTCATTCTATAAATATATTTTTGTGCACACCGTCATTTGCGCACTTTTCTTTGTCAAGTGTTACTATTTTCCGGAGAGTACATATAAGGGAAATAATACAATTAATGTCTAACTTTCAACCACAGTTGCATTCCTTTGCGTTACGCACTGACAGATTATATATAGGATATTTAGAAACAAAAGTTGTGTGGACAATATAGAGTCAGCATTTTGGAAGTTCCATTTTCTTTTTCTTGAATCTGCCAGTTTAATCATGTTGTTTGCTTTTCTCTTGTTCAGCAGCTATTCATTAATTGTACTGCAGCAGCTTTAGTCAAAATAGTCTAATATAATAAAACAGAAGAGTTAATTTAAAAGCGCACATACGAACATATGCGATGATATTTCTCAAATTAAAAGTTTCAAACTAGATTGCAGTTTCACAATTAGTTGACCCTGATGTCAGGAGCTTTCAATCAGGGGGGTGCTTAACCAAAACAAAAAGCATCTCTCTTGTTGTTTGGTAGAATTACGTGCAGGTCATCTGCACATCTGTGCATGGGAACATTACTCATGTTGTTTGGTAGAATTAGGTGCAGTTCACTTGGTGCTGCTACTGGAAACTGAGTGACAGCTGTTTTAAGTTTGATACGATGGTTCTCACACTTTTTAGAGACCACTATAAATTAACATCAAAAACAAAGACAAAGGAATATATTTTTGACTGACATCTTATTATATTTATAAGAGAAGGGAATGAAGTGTGGATAGAGATAAGTTACATTTAGGAAAATGAATTCGATTTTAATCTTGAGCGATGAACACCTGTGCGTGGGAAAGGGACATAGCATATGAATTATTGATAGTTTGGTATGTGTTTTAAGGAGAATATATGTAGAAGTATATCGCTGGGGCATAATTGGGGCGTGAGAAAGAGTTTTTAGATTTAAAAGATACGCGCTGAGATCAGCATTTCACACGGATGTCAAGTTAAGAAATCATGAAATCCTGACATTTTCTCATAGAACAATAGAGAAAAACAGGTGCCAAGGACAAATTGAAAGTATAAATACTAGAATTAGTACAGTCAAAAAGAGAGGTCTCGGAACCCACCATGTAGAAATAGACAGCAGACAGAAGTGCTGACTTGTAGTTAGAACCAGCTGTTAGTACCCGGCATTGCCCGGACTTTTCTAGTAACAATTTAGGAAACTTATGTACTCTAGAGCAGAAACGTCCAGCACCACCTACAGCAGCCTTGGGGAGACTCGTCAGCATACTGAGGTAACTAACTGTTAAGTTCTAACTAGTAGTGACCACGTGAGATAGGAGAAAGTAACTTTTGTTTCGTCAAGAGACTTTATAAAGATGATATTCTTTCGTTTCGACCATTGACTTTATAAAGCTTCAACCAATCTCAGTATGATGCTATACTACTCACTACTCATGAGAACATTATAGCAAGAGTGCATCTAACCATTTTTTGAAACGGGGACATTACAACTTTCGACTTAAAGAACCCCTTTAACCAGATGAGAATTGCAGCAAAGAACAATAAAGTTAACTACAGATTTTTTTACACAAAGCTAGCTATTATAAATGCTTGATGACGTAACCAGACAGGCAACTTAGGACTTGATATAAATGACTGACAACTTAGAATGTATTCCAGCCTCTAGGAAGACGGCTATGAACACTCTATAATTTTTTAGATGCTATTTGATATTTACTTTCGAACCAATGCTGAGTTCTGAGACCTTCCTCAATAAACATAAGAAAACGTCTGCATCTGTAGTTGATATATCATCTAGCGTACTTGGTGTGATGTCAAGAAGTTGTGTTGTCCAATTAACTGTGTACATTGTGGTGGTGGTAATGGCCAATAACATACTATAAAGAACAGAAGAACAGCGGGGTTAGTCAGAGAACCTGGTAACTGAGGTTTTCACTCTCCTCTACAAAGTAGTGGGAATCAACATCTGAGGCGTATAGCCTTTCGTTCCACTGCAACACAAACCATTGAACAATTTATTAAACGAAACTTAGTCTGGAGAATAAACAAATCTTTATGATCACTGGACTGTCATGCTGGCACAGCCTTAAACTGTTCTCATGATGTATTGCTTCAATCCTTTGCGGAGGAGCTACGGTGAAATGCTACTTTCATAAATAATTGCAGAATTGTGATTAAAATGTGCAGGCTTAACTTTAACAGTGATAGTTGTGCATATCAAAGTGTTTGACGGTACAGTCCCGTCGGTTGCTGTGGAAACAGCATTGGATACTAATTCCATATTTCAAATCACTAAGGCTTTTTATTTTTTTAGTTATGAGCACCAAATTTGAACTGAAAGTTTATCATTGTATTTCAAAACTATTGTCAGGTTAGATTTGTGATAACTTTAGTAGATCCATGCTACAGTATTGTAAATTTAGTGTCTTAAAAATAGTAACAAACTTTGCAAAATTATACAATACTAGCAATAACCCGTCAACATTGACAGGTTATTAATTATAGTGTGTTGTTTCTGTTACGTGTATTACAGATGGTACTATCACTACTGTGGTCATTTTCATTGCAGGCGACCGTCATTAGATATTTGTAGTGAAAATTATATGGATGTATTAAATATGAAGACATGGAGTATCCTTCCTAAATGACATGTGGAGCAGTGATAATGATCTAATGGACCATAAATTGACTAAATAACTAACATTTCTTTTATGACAACATGTCTCGTAATTGTTCGCGCATCTTTTAAAATCTTGCCTTGGTCAACTTACTGCCTCTGAGAACAACGTTTGAAGTTTGACGAAACTCCAGTTCATGAACTGTTTATCAATCATGTTGTTGGCTTCTTTCCATAATCAAACTGTTCATGCACACCTTCATTTGTGCACTTTTTCTATTTTTTGGAGAGTACATATAAGGGGAAACAATACAATTATTATCTAACTTTCAATCACAGTTGCACCCCCTTAGCTGTGGTTGAAAGTTAATGTACTCTCTCGAAAATAGAAAAAGTGCGCAAATGACGATGTGCAAAATGTGACTGACCAACCAAAGTACTTACTGCGGGTATTATGGTATTGAATTTTTACAGTTTCTGTGCCAAATCTGATGTTGATTGATTAATAAATAAGCAAGTTATAAGGAAATAGTAATATTGAACAAAGTTCTGTTTTGTTTTAAACCATAATTTACCCTTGTGGTGTTTGTTTTAAACCATAATTTACCCTAGTGGGGTTTTGTTTTAAACCATAATTTACCCTTGTGGCGTAGTAATTTCATCCTAAAACAACTCTTGTGGTACATTTTATTAATCTTTAAGAAAATCTCATGAGTCTTATTAAATCTTATTTGAAGATTTGAAATACTATTATGGTTGTATTATATTTGCCCTTCAACTATTCTTGCTTATTCTGTGTATTTCCAAATTGAACTTACAATTCAGTGCAAGTTTATCTGTATTTCTATGCAGAAGACACTATGAATAAACAAAATTGTACGAGCATGCTTGTCATTACGAGCATGTGTTTATATTTGAGGCTGTCTTTACTAATTCCTTAAGATCTGTGAATTATAAACGTTGTTGTTAATTTTTCCCCCCATAAGCTGTTTTTAATTTGTTAGATGTATGATATAACAGTTCCCTTATTTTTAATTCACAGGCAGGCCAACAATGTCTCAGTCACAGAAATCAGCTTCAAACACAATACAGACACCAAACATCCAGATGAGTGGAAACTCGACCCATATCAAGCAAAAGTCTAAACAGCTGCAAATGTCACAGCAATTCCCAGATCTAAACAGCATGTGGGAGAGCAACTTTGGCTCTGGACCTTCGCTCAGAGATCAGATGTCTCCTGCTTCATTGCATGCATCATCTGATGTAAGCACAAACAGAACCAGCAGCAATGTAGGTGGGAAAAGCAAGATGATGTCGAGCAAGAAGAATGACCCTGTGAACATTGGTCAAGGAAGCAACAGCAGTCTGGGCCTCACTAAAAGCAATCAAAATTTAATGGGAGGAGACAGTCACTCACAGAATAAGAATACTGGATTTAATAACCAGTTTAACATGGCCAACAGTCAGGGATATAATTTGAGTGGTCCCTTCATGTCAGGTTCTGGAAACCCTTATAGAATGAGCTCTCCTCCAGTAATGAGACCTGCACAGAGCCATAAGCCTCCATACATGTTGGACATGCACCAGGGGTTCATGTCATCACCCTCTGGGCCATTCAGCAAAAGTTTACCCCCACCTCCTAATCAGATGCAAGATCAGTCACAAGGTGGTGGGAATATGATGTATGACTCTACTCCCCACACTAGCTCATCACATTTTGGCTCCTTATTTGAGTCTAGCAACAAACAAAATCCACGACTATTTGGAACTGCAGCCACTGGAAACAATTTTCAAGATTCAGACAGTCCACCTTCTTTTGGATGTGGCTCCAACATTGGTGGTTTTAACTACGGAGCACCTACCACCTCATCATCCTTCATGTCTCAGCCCCAAGGCAAGCAGGGGTTTCTGCAGTCCCAGACCGACTCAACCTTCTACCCACCACAAAACACTAGCCCTGTTTATTCAATGGACATGTCAAATAATCATGACTTCTCATCACAGAAGCAGCATCAGCAGTTTTCCATGTCGTCCTCATCATCATTAACATCAACAACACCTACCATTCAGGAGTCTGGGCTCGGCTTGGACAGAAGCATTCCATCTCCAGTTCCCAGTCCAAGGCATGCTTCAGACACTCCTGACAGCAACAAAAGCTTCATGGACATATCCAATAGTCGACCTAACAATACTCATAGCAACAGTAATAGCAGTATTTCTCAAGGGTTTGGGTCTAGCAGTCAAGATGTGCTAGGATCCAGCACTAGTTTTAGCTTCACAAATGCTGATTCTAATGGCTCTAACTCATTAGGTAGTAATAGCAGTGAGTTTAGCATGAGCACAACAAATAGTTTATCTTCTGCTTTGTCAGGTCATTCACTGGTCAGTGATACTGGAGTTGGAGGTAGTGCATTCAGGGCTCTTCAGGGATCATCATCTGTAAACATGCCATCCAAACTTCAGCCTTTCAGATCAGAGAAAGGAGGCATTGGAAGTGGTGGAAATTCATCAGGACTTTATAACAGTGAAATGAGTGCATTCAATAATCCGAGTGTGTTAGGAAGCAATGAAAGCGGGTTTGGGAATAATTCCACATTTGGAACATATGGCTCAAACTATGGTGGAGGTGTCATGCCATTTTCATCTTCTCCATCAGCGATGGCTTCTCCACAGAGCATGATGGGATATCCACAAGCATCCCTAGGTTACTCCAGCATGTCCTCCCTGATGATGGGAGCCCCTCCCCCTCCTGCACCTCCCGTTATGGGAGACCCAGCATGGCCCATGCCTCCAGGTATGATGGGAGGAGGTTACAGCTACCCCACCCATCCGTCAAGCATGGGATTCTCAACAGGACTTGATAGCCCAGGCTTCAGCCATTTAGGTCCAGGCCCAGGGGACAACTATAATTGAAAGTGATTCATGAAACTTTATGAGTTAAGTTGTTCTTGATATTGCTTAAAAGACATTTTTTTTTTAGCTTCATTGCAGCACTTTAGGAGCCGCGATAGGGCAGTGGTTAGTGCACTGGCTTCCTAGCTCGGTGGTCCATGGTTCGATCCCCAGTTGAGGTAGGATTTTTTAGACCGCAAACGGCTCCGGGTCAACCCAGTTTCATGAATGGGGTACCAGAACAACTCTGGGAAGGTTAAGGCGGCTGGCGTGATGCTGACCACATCACCCCTAGTGTGCAGATGGTCAAGAAAATATGGGCCTAACACCGTATTCCCAATATGCCTAATGGGCGTGTAACAGGATCCTTTACCTTACCTTACCATTGCAGCACTTTAGCCAGAACAAATCGAGCAATATTTCCCATCACATGGTCTGAATTCATATCCCAGCTGAATTCTGAGAATTCCTCATTAATGTGTAATGTTCCTGTTACAAAGGATGTTCAGAGTGGTATGTTAATGAAGAAATAGAATCTCATTATCTGTTAGTGTACAATTACAACATATTGTGAGTGTGATCAGACGATTTAACACTGATCCCTGTGGTATCTTCTGTATAAGGGAATCTAATGTGCTGTAAGAAAAAATATTCTTGACCATCTGGGATTCTGGTATACTGTTTTGTTCTAGTGAGTTTTATACTAAAAACAGCACAAGAAAAGTGTGCTAATGTATCTTCAACCACATATACTCATGGCTAGAATAGCTCAGCAAAAGCATATATAAATGATATTTCATTTGAGAATGAACGAATGTGTGCTGCACTGTAATTCTGTCTTTCAACAGGCCCAGTTCTGTTCTTCTATTTTGAGTTTTCACCATTCGTCTTCACTTTGTAACTATATGTGTTTGCCATGTTTCTTCTCATTTGAATATATATTGTATTTGGTATTGTTGTGTAGGTAATTAAATTGGTTCTTTTTATGACGGTAGGTTTATTTCTTACTCCCACCAGTTTTACTTTCTCTGATTTTCCGCGATCACGTAGATTTTCGTTGTCTACGAAAATCGCTATTTTCGTGCACGCCTGTAAGACGTGTCAGAAACGTCACGTAACGTGATGCCATTTTTGGACATGCGGTCTGCGCGTTTTCAAATCTGATTGGCGTAGGTCGCTAGTTATTTTATTCTTCTAGCGTTTCCATTGGTCCGAGTGGATAGCTTAGCATAGACGTAGGAGGAAATCCGCGGGGGTTTTTCTCTTGTATATAATGAGTCGGTAAACAGTGGGCAAGTCTCTATCTGAAGAATTAATTGCCGGCCGTGAAGCTTCGTATTATCGTCTCCACTGCAGGGAAAAACAGCGGTAATTGGTATGTAACTATTTTTTATCGTTTTACTTGTTAGTGGGGTCTTTGATAAATCTCGGCCCGTAAGTAAAGTTCTTCGGGGACATTAACTTAACGTTATAAACGGTAGCGCCATCCATTATTATCTTTGAAGAACAATGTAAATGTAAAAGTGTGCATAAGTCTTTCTAGGATTTTGGCAGTAGATAGGAGCGTGTGAAGTTATGAGATACACGTGTGCTAATAGTTGTAGAATGTTGTGTAAAACCACCATTTATTCCTGTGTATTTAAAAAATGTAATTTTATTGGGAACTCCATTGTGTGTACGTTAATTTTATCGTGCCTTAAATGTGAGAAATGCAGTCAGAGGGTACAGATTTATGTTATCAATGAATTATACGGCTTAGGGGAGTAAATTATTCCTATAGCACGAGGTTTAATTTAAATTGGGGCTTAAGTCGGGAACCCAATGTGTAATGGGAAAAGGAGGCCACGGAATTTCGGACAAAGGAGTTCCCTAGTTGAAATGTTTGGACACGTGGTTAGCCATGCGTAACAGCCACGTAACCCGTCAGACAGTGTCTGGGGCTTTGTTTACTTCCCTGGCAGATTTATGTTGAGGGAAGGGAGGAGTAGAAGGAGAGTGAGATAGAGAGACACGTGGGTAGAAATATTTTATGTATCATTGTGCAGAACGAGAGAAGGGGAGTAGAATGAGTGAGATTGAAGTGACACGTGGATAGAAATTATTTATGAATTTGTGGTGCTTAGCGGGTGAAGGATTGAGTTGTAAAGATTATGGGAGCAATACGTTAGAGATACGTGATGTTAGAGTGGTGTACATTAGACGCATTTCCTTTTAATTTCAGCGAGTCACAGCAAACAGTGGGGGAGCATAATTTGCCAATACAAATTATCCACGGCAAAAGGACATATCTCAGGGGTCAGAGGACTCGAGTTATCGTCAGAAGCAAAAGAAAAATAACCTACGGTCTCTTGCAGTGAAGTGCCCATGCTTTAGCGGGAACGGGGGCGGGGGGTTATTTATCATAAAAACCCAGAGCTCTTCACTATTATAGTCTCCGACAACGGCACATAGCCGGGAGACTGGTGTAATTGTATACAGCCAGAAATCAATGCTGTGGTTTCCTCTAAATCCGGAGGGGGTTAAAAGTGGAAAGTTATAGAAGCTATTCAGCAGCAGAGAAGTTTCTACAGTGAATCAAGTACCTCATGCTTGATACCCGAACATCATCATCATCACCGAATTCAGGAGCAGGTGACAGGGTTACCATACCTGGGTCCTGAAAGTAACGAGAGAAGAGCATAACGAAGACGCCGCATCATCCGAAGTCGAGTGTTAGAGAGACACTGAGACCAGGAGAGAGAGAGAGAGAGAGAGAGAAGGAGGGAGAGAATAGACAGGACCAGTAGGGTCGGTTTTATTATCCCTTTGACGGATAGACACTGAGCCATCGGTGTAAGCCAAGTCTATTATTGTAGCATTTCCAGTGGTGTTAGTTAGCGGCGCATATCGCCTAACAAGGTTGAAGTTGTGTAGACGTTCGGTGAGGAAGAGTCAACAGGACTGAGACCACAGAAATATTATTTGTGTTAGAGAGTGGAGGCTAAAGTTGACAGCCCCACATAATTAGAGTTGTTTAAATCACTAATCATATTATTGTTCCCCAGCAGGGTGACAGGAGGAGTGAATGGAATTGGGGTTTTTCTAGTGTCTACCAATTTAATTGTTACTTTGTTTTTCCAGGCCGTGCAACAGTGCACGCTATTTATTTGATTGATGTATGATGAAATTTTATGTTTGATTGTGTAAATAAATATATATATACTTGATCAGCTTCTACACTTTACTATACTTACTCTATGTTGTCTGTATAGTGGTGTCTGTGGTCGTTTTATACACCTTATCTCCTTGTGTTTAAAGGTAGTTAGAGGGGGGTGATTCTATAGCTTTTTCTGAAGTCACGAAGCGGCAAGGGGAGAGTCAAATCCTGGTTCTATCCCTTGAGCCAATAGTCTCATCTGTCCACAGGCATGTCATTTTTCATTTAAATTCTATCTTCTCAGACTTTCTCATACTAGGGTCTTGCTTTCATTCAGGCAAACTCTATAAATGTAAATCCACTTCGTGACAACGAACTAATATTGTTTTAAAAGTGTTGAGACTTGGGCATGCAGGCCTCTCTAACACTGTTTTTTTTTCATGAGTTACGTGAGGGAGATTTCTTCTGCAGAAGGGGATGTCTATTTAAAATTATCTACATCTTTACATTCATAAAGCAGATTCACAGTGAAATGTAATGGCATGTACCAAGTACATGGCACAAAAAGAAAGGAGGTTTAATAACTCAAGTCACATTGCATGTGGGCACCAGTCTAGATTAAATGTCTACACAGAAAGAAATGTCACCACTACCAGGACTGCTGCTTTTTCCACAAACAGATCCCAGTGGAAGAAAACTATATTTTTAATTTGGTGTGCAGCAGTAGTTTGACTGTCACTGGCAAAATATGTTGTCAGTCCCACATTCCTAGCTCAGGCTTTCATAACCCTTTGTCTATTCCAGATGCACAGTTTCACATGGACTGAATTTTAAACCTTCAGAAATTCCATGTTGTGCACTTATTTCTTTACATAAAAGATTGTTTTGTTTTGGTTTTTTTTTTCTTCAAACTGATCAAAATGTTGGGGCTGTATTGTGTAAATTTCAGATCATCGTGCTATGGTCATGTGACCATTATCCCTTGGTAGTGGTCACATCCAGATACAACATGGTGGATTACAGCTTGGCAAGCACACATCACAGCTCTGCTTCTGTTATGAGCTGAATTAAAACATTTGTTGATAGGTTTCTATAGGGATATTACAATAGTTCTCCAGCTTTTGAGTTTCTTTCTTAAAGGTGTTTCTTAAATTCAAGCTTATATGCATTCAGTTTACTTTGACTTTTTTTTTTAAAACTTTGTTTTTGATAATTTTCCTGTGTAGTTCCTGGTGGGTCTCCTATGATACAAAGAAAAAAAAAGGTAAAGGTCAAGTATCCCGTTACACACCCATTGAGGCATATTGGAAATATGGTGTTAGACCCCTATTTTCTTGACCATCGGCACACTAGGGGTGATGTGGTAAGCATCACGCCGGCTGCCTTAACCTTCCCAGAGCTGCTCTGGTACCCAATTCATGAGGCTAGGTCGACCCTGGAGCAGTTTGCGGTCTAAAAAAATCCCACCTCAACTGGGGATCGAACCATGGACCACCAGGTCAGGAAGCCAGTGCACTAACCACTGCACTACTGAGACGAAGAAAGAATAGGACTATTTTCCCCATGTTGTACAAGTTGACTAAATGAGGAAGTGCATGGGGGGGGGCTGGCAACCTCACCATGTAAAATAGATTTTACAGAAACCACTGCCACAAGAGCATGTGAATGTTTTGTGCAGGCTTCCTGCAAGGGGTTAGTGCACTGGCTTCCTAGCTCAGTGGTCCATGGTTCGATCCCCAGCTGAGGTGGGATTTTTTTAGACCGCAAATGGCTCCGGGGTTGACCCAGCCTCATGAATACTGACTTACATCACCCCTGGTGTGCCGATGGTCAAGATAATATGGGCCTAACACTATATTCCCAATATGCCTCAGTGGGCGTGTAATGGGATCCTTTACCTTATTTTTTATCCTTTCCTGCAAGGGGGGGGGGGGGGGGGGGAGGGGGGCAGCTGCAGTGGTTAACTCCATGCTCCATAGGGAGCGAGAAGGAAAATAATGATAAAGCCTTTCCCATGGTGGCTAGTGTTTTAAGACGTTGTGACTCTTCTTCAAGCGTAATATCAACTAGTATAGGTGACTATGCCTCTCCACAACTTGCTATCCTTAGTGCTGCTTATCAGTTCTGTTATTGACATTGACTTTATTCTATCCACATCTTCTGCCCTTATTGTTCTGTGAATTTTTTCGCCATCAGTTTTGCCTATTGTCACAATCACAGTGTGTACCAGTTTACCTCCTCTTACAGCTTGCCTGAAAAGCATGCTGTTTTCCCCTCTGATGTTGGAAATAAGCTTCCTTTGTGCATTGATTTCTGTCAAGGCATCTCATTCTTTCTTAGCTGTCCGTTGTTTGTTAAACACTCATCTGTAAAACCACATCTCTGTTATTGCCTCCAGGGATCTTGTCTGTTTATTTAGTCTATAATTTACTTTCATATGACAGGGTTGGCTGCATGTATCACAAAGAACTCTTTATACATGGTTAGTTAACAGAAATAATAGTTATGTGAAGAGAAGATTAAGTCCAGAATGCAAAATGTTTATAGAAGGAAAATACTTGAAGGAACTGACTCTTGTGAAACCATAATAATAGAATGGAAGAAAGAGTTAAGCATGTTAACTTTGATGTTTATTTTCAGCTTGTCCAGCATTTTAAACTGTAACGTTGACAACTGGTAAACTTTCACCTGTTATGAACTTTATGGTGATATTTTTTTTTTCAGTTCATAATACTTTAAATTCTTTAGTCATCTCCAGGCAACATTTACAAGTAAATGGTAGGTGATAGTAACTTGTTAGTTCTGTATCTGTCATCAAGAACATAGTATGTGCTTTGTTCTTTTATAACCTAGTCCTGTTGTTGCAGTTTTAGTATAAATAGCAAGACCATTTACAAGTAAATGATAGGTGATAGTAACTTGTTAGTTCTGTATCCATGATCAAGAACATAGTATATGCTTTTGTGTTTTATAACCTAGTCCTGTTGTTGCAGTTTTAGTACATATAGCAAGACCATTTACAAGTAATTGATAGGTGATAGTAACTTGTTAATTCTGTATCCATGATCAAGAACATAGTATATGCTTTTGTGTTTTATAACATAGTCCTGTTGTTGTAGTTTTAGTATAAATAGCAAGACCAGTAGGAAGCCCAAGGAAAAGCTAAATTGACAACAGAGAAAGTGATCAAAATTAATTAAAAGTTGAAAATTGGTAAGAAATCATTGATTACATACTTTAGTGTAGAATGACTGATTTTAGCATTGTTTAACTTTTTGCATGCCGCCATCAGACATATCAACTATAGTTCTGGAGACAGTATTGTTAGGTTTTGAAGCTTCTTGCACCAATAGGCACTTTGTTCCAGCTTTTTACAGAACCGTGGAGTGCTGTGGGATAAAGAGGTAGAAGTTGTAGATGAGCTTGTGCTGGCTCCCTCATTTACAGCTGAAGCTGACAGCATAACCTCAGGCAGACTAGGCTCATTAGGGGGACCATATGGTTCTGAAAAAAGTAAATAAGAAATAATCACAGCTCAAGAAACATATGTCACATGCTTATAAATACCATGATAATTTATCGTATGATGTGCAATCATGTTATTTTGTCAAATCAGAAAAATGTGATCACTCTTTACTGCCATTTCGTTTACTAATAGCTTATTCACATGTGACTTTTTTTTTTTTTAAAGTGTATTGTTGAACCCTTTATGGGTTATAATTAGGACGTATGGTGTATTAATTCAAGAAAATTAAGTCAGATTTCCAATATCCAAATATAGTACCTTCTTCCCCCCTCCACTCAGTCCTAACAGAGTAAATCAAAACCAAATTTGTGTAAATGTTTTTGTGTGTGACCTCACCACATGTGACTGCCTGGCTTTCTACAAGTGATTAATTTTGTACCATTACCATAACAAAATTAGCGACTTTTACCTGCACTGTTGGACGAGTCTTGGTTCCATCGCTTCACTCTGGCTTTTCCAGTTGGAGATGATGAGAGCTATTAGTATTTCGAGGCATTTTCACACAAAAAGTTCCGAAAAATGAGACTAACTAAATGTGTATACAGAATTTATGGTCCGACGGTAAACTGTAAACACTTCGGTTGCAAGTCACATTGATTCACACAGCCAATGAAAAGTTTAGAATAGCGTGCTCTACCTACCGATGTCGATGAACGCCCGCCGATTTCCATACATGGAAATAATCGATAAAAAAACTTGACCTATAAATTCTCGATTTTGGCGGGTATAATTTTGTTACCGAAATATATGAACTACATCACAGGAATGCCTAGATCTAGGCAAATCCAACGATGTATAACATGTAGGGGTGTAAGCTTGGTTGCTATGGAAGAAACTATGTCTAATTAGACATATTTTTTCGAGTTTGAGAAAATCTCTCTGTACCATACCTTTTTCAAAGTCAAAATACATATTGTTAGAATGCATTTTGCCATTTAATTCTGTTATATTTAGATTCAGGAGATGCTAAAGTATCAGAAAATGGACTTACCCAAAATTCCTTTTTTCGATTTTGACCGAAAAATGCCTCCCGTTCCTCCCCTTAAGCTAAAACTTGTTTACTTTGTCTGCCCTTTGATTTGCAGCCCAGGGTGTCAAATATATTTTCATTTACAGGTGTGAACGTACAGGTTATTTGTAATTATTTGTCACATTTCAAAAGCAAAAGACACACATTCATACAAACCAGATACATAACTTTCTCATAGGTTTTCCTAAATTTATATTAAATATGAATCAAATTACATAAGTTTTATAGCATGGGCTTTTTTTTTAAATTTTTTTTCTTTTTGGTAATTTCTATTTTGGGTATTTTACATTTTTGGTATTTTACATAAATATTTTAAATTATACCTGTTGTCCATGAGGTCGTTAATGTTTACAACAGTCTGAAATATGTGGGATAAGAAGGCTGCCTAACAGCAAACAATTCCGTGGTAACTGTTCATAAGAAATGCTGCTGACTTCTAAGTAGTGTAAAGTAGGATGTTCAAGGTTGATGTTGCCATTAAACATTCATGCTTACAGTGCCATTTGCAGATGTTCTTTACAATATTTTAAATGGTTTTTTATGTATTCTTCTCCGTAATGCAATTCATATTTTTTAAATCATGTGTTGTCACATTTAAGTAGAAAATGTCTCAAATCCTGTTTTCTGAAACTGTTAATTTCTTGATATTAGTTTCTGTTTAATGTTTGGCCAATCATGACACGGTTAAAATAAGTCGGGCAAAAGCAGTAAAGAAGAAAGCCAAATTAAAGAAATGTGTTTTGGCATGCTGTCTTTCATACCATTCATTACCCTTTAGCTGCCTGGGGAACGTAGGCCTTCAAATGCTTGCCAACTCCTGTTGTCACATGCCATCAGCTCAAGGTCTTTCTGTGTTGTCCTCATCCGTTTTCACTTCTGTCTGCATGCGTTTTTTTGGTCTACTTCTGCTTCTCTTACCCCCAGGGAATTCAGAACAAAGGCTGCCTTGTACTTATCAGCATGTTTCTTATACCTCTATCCAGCATCTTTTGTTCTCATTGCTCCACTGGCTTTTGCTATTTGCCAGTTTTCCATAGAAAATATCTTTGGGGATGTGACCATCTTCCATGTAGCGGACATGGCCAAGCCAACTGCTAATTCCCATGTTGTGCTGACACCATAGGGTGTAGCTGGACAATCCTCTCCAGGGTGTGAGCTTGGGCACAGTTATATGGAGATCAAGCAGCTTCCCGTGTTGTGCTGACACCATAGGGTGAAGCTGGAGTGTCCTCTACAGGGTGTGAGCTTGGGCACAGTTATATCGAGATCAAGCTGTTGTCCATGTTGTGCTGACACCATAGGGTGAAGCTGGAGTGTTCTCTCCAGGGCGTGAGCTTGGGCACAGTTATATGGAGATCAAGCTGTTGCCCATGTTGTGCTGACACCATAGGGTAAAGCTGGAATGTTCTCTCCAGGGCGTGAGCTTGGGCACAGTTATATGGAGATCAAGCTGTTGGCCATGTTACATATAGGTTGCACTTATGCCAAATACTCTGACACCTGAAAACAGACATGATTTTTTTTCAAGGTATATCTTGTGAGATATCTTGTGTATCATGAGAGCCGTGTTTCAAAAGTAGATCTCCGCTGCTTCTGCGTTGCCCACCACTGTTCCACTGTAATGTTTTGGTTCATTCTATATTCTTCTTTTTCTTCCTTGTTCGTCCTGAAAAGGACGTTGGTTACGTTGTGTCTGTTTACAGCGGAGCTGCGATATCTGCTCCTTTCGGCTGGCACATCCGACTTCAGCACGGCATTTTTTGGGACCGGGTTTGCCTTCCCTCTTCGATCCCTACTCTCTCAGCCAGACTGCAGTGATGCAGCCTGTTTCCGGGACCACCACATGGAGGTGGAAAGTTAAATAAAATGGAAAGCAACAACAAGCTAGCTTGTTCGTATCCGTTCATTCTATATGATACTATACTGTTGTCCAGTCTAGTCACTTTATAATGACTGGATTTGCAAGATATGGTATCAGTATTTTACTACATCTCTAATCATTCTGAAAGATTGCTCTGCATAACGGGAATCCATTTTAGCAAAGCAGATGAGGCCGCCAATGGTGGCAGCTCAAGGGCAACACTAGCTGATAGTTATTATTGGTAATGGAGAAAATGTGCAGGAGATAGATTCAGATGAGCTTACTGCGTTGGAAAATATTTTGATTGGAAATCAAATGAAATCAAGTCCAACATTTAAAGAGATTAGAATTTTCAAATTAATTATTAAGACAGTTGTTTTGTATGGCGCTAACACATGAAGGACAACCAAGAGACTACACATGCCTGTAAATTATATTTGTGACATAATTTTAAGGGGAGGACATGAGTTTTGTAACAAAATGTGGCAAGTAGGGAAGGTGTGGGTCAAAATTAGAAGAAAATTTTTGTAACACTAATGGAAGTGCCACTGAACATTATTATGCAGCTTAAAGAAATATACGTGTAGCTTTCTGACAAAATTCATGAACTTCTATTCACATATGCTTTTGAGAAAAATTAAAAAAAAAAAAAAAATTTTTTTTCAAAATACTGATTTTGAGTACTTTAATATTTTATGAATCCCAAAGTTATATGTTACTTGTGTCAAAAATTGGTTTAGTTTAATTTTTAAGGACTATTTTCATAGCACACGGACAACTCCATCAGTGCTCCGATCTCCTCCCTTAGATCACACAAGGAGGATCTCAGCGCAGTGCACGAACTCTGTAGCACCGGCGAAAATCCCATTGTGTGTATATAATGTATAGAAATCACACATTCTATAAGTATTTTTTGTGGTGGGTAGGTTTCCTAATTTTTAAATTTTGCCAGGGCAGCGGCTTGATAAACCTACTCTTTACGATTTCCAACTGCTGTGGGATATTTAACGTGCGCAACTTGCACACGGAACCTCCTATTTTTTCACCCTTATCCGAGAAGGCCAGGCATCCGATCTCTCTACCCATGAAACCGGGGGGAGTATGACATAATTAGGACCACGGGTTTTTAAAAAAAAATATTTCAATAAATTATAATCCCTCAACTGGGGTTTGAACCCGGTACCTCTTGAATACGAGGCGAACGCCATACCACGAGCCACTCCAACCCCTTGGAAAGATTGAAGGAGAAAAAGACGATAGAGAAAATACAGGACAGTCTGACATCAAAAATTGATCTTAGATACTCTCAACATGTCTGTGTTGCACCAACCGTTAAGCCTGATTTTCTTAGCATTAGACTTAGACATCTTATGCATATTATTCTTATGGTAGCAGCATCTCAATCTCAGAATGCCAACATATTGCTGATTTAAGTGAACCCTCGTCAAATATTACTTTGTTATTGTAGCAAAAAGGACTAGATTCCTACATAATGTTGAAAGCACATATGCTACCATTTTTGTGTGTGTGAAACTGATGCTTTCTTATTACTTAGTCGTTCTTCTTCTACCCTGGGGTGTAGAGGTTTGCCAGCGAGAACGCCATACTATCCTAACGGCTTTATGTTTTCTTGCAAGGAGCTGAAATAGAAGATTTCTTTGATTTCGTCATCATCATGTTCCTTTGCACACCTTACGGAGCATTGAGTTCACCACTGTACCTGGTCCCCTTGTAGGAAGCCTGTACCAAGCAGTCACAATGTTTTCACAGAGTTGGTTTCTATGGTTTGTTTTACATGTTGAGGTTGCCAGCCCCAAGCACAACTTCATATTAGTCGTCTTGTATGACAGACTTGAGGGTGTAGTGGTCATATTCTTTCTTTGTCTGTTCATAAACCGCTGGCAACTATACACAGGATTTTTTGTTGTATTTCAGTAAGATGAAGTCATCTTAATCATGTGGTTTACTCACAATTATGTGGGTTTAACAATTGTTTACAAATATTTTTTGAATGAGTGATTTATGATTTTCTTATATGGAAATATGAATGTAACTGGTTTTTGTGAGTCTTACTTTAATTATCTAGCCGTTACATTTGTTAAATTTAATTTGTGTGATTTCATGACCATTATATATAATACATCACATTTACTATTTACAAAACAAATCATGAAGATTTCTCATCTTGTGTTATGTCAGTTCATTATTGTTCTGAATTAAACCTGCAAACTAGAGCTGGATTAGTTTATTTTTGTTCCTAAATGGTGACATCCAGGGGATGTACTTCTACTTTGTTCACCCTGAGACGTCAACTTGAATATATTCATAGAAGGCAGTGGTCGGCTTGGAATGGTACTGGTGATGGCCATATGTGCTCTCTATGTTCCTCCTATGTTAGGCATCTTTGAAGCAGATGTACAGCAGTCATTTTATCAATGCCACTGTTGCAGTACATTTCTTTGTGGCACAGGAAGACAAAGTTAATATATATGCTGATAATGACGATCAGCTTAGGTCGGGCTTACGGATGGCCTACTGGTGTGTGAGTGAGTGACTGTTAACATACGCAAATGCAAAGGGTTCTGGCATACCAACACAGACTGGAACCACACACCACAGTAAACGTAAGAATCAGGAAATGTTGAAATGACTGGTAACGTTATACACGGTTTATTACCGACACAGTGACGTAGACATCATGGTATAAATAGCTCACAGCATAAACATACAGCATCGGGTGAATAAATCCAAATATCCATTAACCGGGACCGCATGCATCACGGTTCATAATAACATAACTTGGGCTGACCTACTCCTAGGTTTTGAATAATCAGTACTATACATAAACAAGCCAGCATAGTAAATCCAAGGCTTTGAACACAAATGCAGTACAACAATAAGCCATCATAATCCAATGCTTGAGTAATAAATGCAGTACATCAATAATCCATCATAATCCAAGCTTTGAACAACAAAATGCAGTATAACAATAAGCCCGTGCAATTCAAGGCTTTGTATGACAAATACACCGGGAGAAAAACATTCCCGTAAATCTCTCTATCTTCACTTTGATAATATATATATATACTCTGCACTTTATCAAATATTCTCCTTTACAAAAAGAACCCACTGGAACACACTAGCGAGATGGATAGTCACCATCCCGAAGCCCTGCCAGGAATGTACTGTCACGAGATTACTGCATCTCCGAACAGCTCAGTAAAAATTACTCATGCGCGGACTAACCGCGTGATACTATCGCTCAGCTCAACTGTCTCTCCCCAAACTAACACTAAGAATATTCGACAACTTGCTTTATCATATTTTTTTTTTTAAAACAACTAGCAACCACACAGTTGAGCTGTGTTCAAAAATTATCGAGCAATAAGCCCCCAACTCGTAAAATCATCTCATCATTAAAGCGTGCTAACTAACGTGTGTACAAAAATCCGACCCATACATATAAATCTTTAACACCTAACTCCCATTAATAAAACATGACTTAACAGACTACACCGACCCCCGGGGGAAAAAAATGATATCATTTTTTTTTTGACAATTACATTGAACAAAAATGTGAGGTCGATGACATTCTAATATCTACAACAAATAATTATATTACGAGGGGCGTTCAGAAAGTAATGCACCACATAGTTTTTCTCAGCTAATAATGAAAATAGAAGCATGAAATTTTGCACACTTCAAATATGGCATGTGCCAATTGTGTGCACCAAATTGCACCGCAACCGGCCAAATAATACGGCTGCCCTAAACCGTTGAAATGGAGCGTGTTAGCAACTTGTGTTATAAGCAGCGAATTGTGATAGAATTTCTCGTTGCAGAGAAGGAAACTGTTGTGAACATTCACAAGCGTCTATGTGATGTGTATGGAAGTTTTGCAGTCGACAGGAGTACAGTCAGTCGCTGGGTTCAGAGAATCAAAGAATCAGAAAGTGGAGATACAGCGCTGCTTGATCGGCAGCGCTGTGGACGTCCTGCCACAGCCACCAACGCAGAAATGTTGAAATGCGCTGAGGGCATTATTCTTACTGATAGGCGAATCACTACTCAACAATTGGCCTTACAGCTGTCAGTCAGATTGGTAGTGCAAATGCAGTTATAAAAACTCTCGGATTTTCTAAGGTTTGCGCAAGAGGGGTTCCTTGAAGTCTCACAAATGACCACCGATTGCAAAGGGAAGCAATTCCTTCTGAATTGTTGAAGCGTTTCAATGCTGATGGAGAAAACTTTTTGGCTAAGATCGTTACAGGTGACGAAACCTGGGAACATCATTTTGAACCTGAGACAAAAAGATAGTCAATGGAGTGGCATCATCCGCAATCACCACGAAGAAAGAAATTCAAGACAATTCCTTCAGCTGGAAAGGTCATGATCACTGTCTTTTGGGACATTGAAGGTGTGATTCTTGTGGACGTTATGCCGAGAGGAGAGACAATCAATTCGCAAGCTTACATTAAGACATTGAAAAAACTCAATCAACGTTTTTGCAGAGTTCGCCCGCACAAGAATCCAGCAGACCTGCTTCTCCTTCACGACAATGCGCGACCTCACTCAAGTCTGGCAACACGGGAAGCAATCACCAAATTGGGTTGGACTGTACTACCCCATCCACCCTATAGTCCCGATTTGGCACCCTCTGATTTTCATCTGTTTGGTCCACTTAAAGATGCACTCCGTGGGACAAGGTTTGAAGATGATGAAGGAGTGATTCCACGGTAGAAGAGGAACGACTAAGTAAGTAAGTAAGAAGGAGTGATTCATGCAGCGAAGAAATGGCTACATGGTCAAGACAAAATCTGGTACCGGCTAGGAATACATGCACTTGTTTCGCGCTGGCATAAAGCCGTACAAGTTGATGGGGATTATGTTGAATAATACCGAAGTTTACATGACATATCCATGTATATTGTGTATAAATTTCATGCTTTTTGAATAAACAGCTCCTGAGAAAAACGATGTGGTGCATTACTTTCTGAACGCCCCTCGTATGTTAAGTCATACAATTAACCTAACAATAAAGGGATGGAAGTGTGAGTAGAGTATGAAGAAGAAGTATGTAACTAGAATCAAATGCAAACGTAGATGAAGTATGGAAGCATAAACAAAAAAAGAACCAACAAGTGGATAGTAAAAGAAGAGATGGAATGAAATGAAGAATGACCAGCAAAGAAAGAAAACAATGAAATGAGAGTAGGAAAAGAGAACAATGATACAACATGGTAACCATAAAATTAAACAATGCATTGTATAAATAAACACTATTATGGCAAAACAACATATACTAGAAAAAAACAATGCATATCTAAACCAAAGAACAAATAGCTAGCTACCATTTAAAAATAGCATAATATGCAAGAATAGCCAAGTTACTAAACTTATGCAGTACAAATGATAAACTTATTATAGACATCAAAATTAACAATACTGCTACAAATAGTTACCCCTAGCTCACAATCAAGCGCTGGGTAATGAAAATGTCTCACAACGTCAGATAAAACACCTTTCCAAAGTACAATACCGAAATGTATCGTAATGATAATCTAAATTTAAATCGCATTATCACTATAATTGTAACACGTTCAGTGTTTATACCAAACACAGTCATACAAGAACAATATGGCAATGGCATGGTGCATAAAAAGTAAATAATACAATGTCTTAAATTAAACATATACTATAAATATCCATAGCTCTAGTGATCTTAAAAACTCTTGTGGGCATGAGGATACATAATAATCTAGTGTGGCGGCAAAATTCTGTCTGTCTTCACTGGAACAGGAAAACTTGCCCAAGGCGACATATACAACAGGTTGAAAAGTAATAGCCTAATTACGTAACATAGCAACTCTGATTCTCATGGGAAAGCTGTCGCTGTGAAAAAACACAAATGAAAATCACTGTTTTAATAACGGTAGGATTTTATGAAAGGCAACAATTAACTTTAAATTTAACCTACAGATTGTGGTTTTGTTAACTTCCGACCCCTGTATGATGTTAATCAAACCTTTCTCTGTTACATAAGAAAGGGTAACAGAGAAAGTAACACAGCGTAAACTAGAATCTTGAATTAAATAGGGTCATAAAAGTGTTCTATCAGTGTGCGATAATGCATAATAGAGTTGTGGGTATATAAAGTGATACAGAAATCTAGAAAAAAGTAGTTAAGCAGAATCCTGTGGGCATCGAGACAATATGTCTGCCATCACATTATTCGAACCTCGAATAGCTCATATAGAAAAGTGGAAGGGCTGTAGCGAAATGGCATACCGAGTGGATCTTGAGCTCTTCAAGTCCTTATTCTGTATAGCTGTGAGAGCTTTTTGGAAAGAAGAGACTTGCTGCTGTCTTTCTAAAGGTAACTCCGAAGAAATAGTCACATTTTCCCATGATTCTGTTGGATGTAAAGGAATAACAGGAAGAGGGAGATTTACATCGGAGAAAGTAGCCTCTTCCTCCTGAATAACAGACAAAGATGTATATTGATTATGACGAACTGGAGGATCGTCAGTCGCCTGAAAAACAGACTGTAGATAGTATGGACGGGCATGAAATTCTTTCAGCATATTAATGTGGTAGGTTTTATGCTTCCTGTCAACATAGTCGACGTCAGAAATTCTTGAGACAATAGTATAAGGACCTTTCCAGGAAATAAGAAGTCGATTATCCATACAAGGAAGTAATACAAATGCCTCATCACCAGGATAGAGTTGTCGTAGACACCTGTATCTATTGGCAAAGAGCCTCGCCTTCTCCTTGGCAGACTCAGATGCTGAGGTAGCTACCCTACATGCATCAATAATTTTCTGTCTGAGAGCAATGACATATTCGTAAGAAGATTGAATGTCATCGTTAATATCCTCAGCAGTTAATAAGTCGTGAAGTAACGACATGGCACCACGAGGTTGTGCACCAAAAACGAGCTCGAATGGTGAAAAACCAGTATGCTCATTTGGCACTTCCCGATATGCGAAAAGTGCAGCGGGTAAAACCCTGTCCCAATCCTGAGGATAATCATCAGTTATCTTCCCAAGTAATTTTTTATGCATTCTATTTTGACGCTCAACCAAACCGTTTGACATAGGGTGAAACACACTGCTTAGAGACCTGTCAATGTGGAGCATGGCCATTACTTGAGACATAGAGTCTGACACAAATGGTGTGCCATGATCAGATAAGATTAGTTTGGGAAAACCCAGACACGAGAAAATTAGCCAAAGAGCATCTGCTACATCAGCAGAAGAAATGTTCTTAAGAGGTATAGCCTCTGGCCAACGCGTACACATATCGATACATATAAGGATGTATTGGTGTCCCCTGGCAGATTTGACTTTAAAAGGACCAATAATGTCAATTGCCATTTTCTGAAAAGGATGAATAGGAATATCCGCAGCTTGGATAGGTGCTGCATGGCGTGGACCTCGTGACTTAACCTCCTGACATATTTTGCAGGAACGACAATAAATAGTTATATCTCTATTTATGCCCGGCCAAAAGAAGGAAGAAAGAACTCTAGATTTAGTATGGGAAAATCACATATGTCCTGCACACTGAGAGTCGTGGGCATGTTGCAAAATACGAACTCTCATGTCCGTAGGTAACAGAATTTGCGAACGTATGGACGAAGTAGAACCCCGTACCATTCGAACTAGCACTCCATTTTTAATTAAGAACCAATATTTAAGGTTTGTGTCACAGTTTGCATTATCTTGTTTAACTAGCAGAAAAAATTTTTGCAATGATTTATCCTTTTGCTGAAGTTTGATAAAAGACTCCCTTGAGATAACAGAGTGAGGATCATGATTATGTACTTCCCTAATTTCAGCAGGTGGGGTATGTAAACGATTTTGAGCTTGTGCTCTAGTTGTGACTGCATAGGCAGCATGAATGTTTTGCTCTTCCCAGGTAGCAATCTGTTGTGGAGTATAATCCTTAACCCCATGTATACGTCCGACGATAAGGTCTGCAATAGGATTCGGGAGCATACATGCATGGATATGTCCCATAAAAAAGGGAGTAGCTATGTGGACAATAGCAGTTGGAAATGTCTCAATTGTCCCACCAAATGTCACACATTTCACTACATCACCAGTGGCGCAAGAAGGATGTATTAGAGACTGGTTAATCCCAACAGTCGTGCATCCAGAATCAAAGAGAACTGAGACTGGCTTATTATTTAGAAATCCTTTGTGTAGGGTAAGAGACCTCTTCCATCATGCGCAGCTAAGGCAGGAAGAGTGGGTAGAGGATGACCGTATTTCAAGGTAGTTATAGCTGTAGGTTGGAACAAAGCTGTGCACTCAGGGCACTGAGATGCTCTCTTGAAATCGAAAGCAGAGCAAGCAGTAGCATTTCAGACACTATCATTATTGTTACCTTGATTATTAATAATCTGGGGCTCCTGTTGAGCAGAGTTAGCATGGCGATGCGATCTATCATTTGGAGATCTACCGTCATATCGCGATCTATCGCGACTATTATCTCTATTGGAAGCATTGTTGTTTGCTCTATTGAAACTTGTTCTGATTTGAACCCCAGTTAGCATAGATGCGATTACTATTTCCCCTTTGATCAAAATATATATTAGATGGATTTTGTTGTCTCCGAGAAAAATTATTGTAAGGTTGACAATCTCTAGTGTAGTTACTCCTTCCAAAATTTCCATAATTGTTGGGACTAAAATGTTGAGGTCCGTTAAATTGTCTCCAGTTTCTTGGAGAGGGAGAATTACTACGTGATGGACCTTCTTGGTACTGTCTAAAATCACGATTATCTCTCCTACCAAAATTGCGTTCAGCACATTGTGATCTACAGCGCAAATTAGGAGCATATGGTATTGCTGAAGCCACGGGTAAACCCTCTCTCACTTGAGAGTGGCTAACAGTCACATTTGGGTGTGCTGTGACGTATTGGCAACAGTATTGTTCCATATCTTTCAAGTTTGTAGGCTTTCGCTCATGTAAGAAGGAAAGAAAAGACTCATTCACTGATGACATGACTTTGTCACGAAGCAATAAGTCCATAAGGGTTCATATGTGTGTTCAGTTTTTGAAAGTTCAATCCAACGTAAGACGTATATTTGCTATAAACTCTGAAAAATCTTCCCCAGTCTCCAGTAACAGTCTTAAAGCGCAGACAATAACCGTCTTCATTAAGTTGGTATTTCTTTAATAAGGCAGCCCTGGCAGTATCATAGTTATTTTTGTCAGGCCCCTGCAGCCTACTTACAACATTCATAGCTTCACCCGCAAGTAGTTCCATAAGTCGTGCACAATATTCCGACTTGTCTATTTTCTGAGATTCACATGTAAGTTCAAATCTATTTAGATAAAATAAGATATCGTCGGAGGTAGGTTTAAATTGAGGTAATCTAAGTTTATAAGAATTAGCATTTGTCTTATGAGAAGTTGTTTGAGTATTTGTAGGATTTTGTGTATTAATATCATTCATTACCTTCATTTTTTCCAGCTCCATGGATAACAACTTTCGCTCATGGAGTCTAACGTTTTCTTCAGCTTTCAACTGAAGTTTCCTTTCTTCCATTTGCATTTGCTGTTGAAGTTTCTCCGCCTCTAATTTTTTCTCTTCCATTTCCATTTGTTTTTGAAGTTTCTCCGCCACTAATTTTTTCTCCTCCATTTCCATTTGTTTTTTAATTTTTCTTTCTTCAGCCTCTAATTTCTGTTTTTCAGCCTCCAGTTTTTGTTTTTCAATTTCCATTTGAAGTTTCCTCTCTTCGAATTCCTGAGCCTTGTCATATTCGACACGTGCGAATTCTTTTATTTCCTCAGTAGTCATACCAAGGGATTTCCTTTGTTTAATAAAGTAGTCTAAAGTAGACATTTTGTCTAATTTTATGTAAATATACCTGGAGAAGCTCACTTTATCCCAACTCAGTGGGTGGCAAGTCCTTGCTTAAGAACTTGTATAATTACTTTTAAACCTATTAACAATGTCATTAATTACTTACAAAATATGCATCATAATATTATCTGACCATGAGAGAAATAGACAACGTAAACAAGAGTGATGAAGACAAGATATAAAGAACAAATGACCACGTTCGCAGAATCAACTAATCAATACAGCAAACTAAAGAAAAAATATTGCAAAGAATGCAATGACACTGCGAAAAGCTTGACAAGACAAGCAACAGCACAGTGTATAAACGAAAAATTTGTATATAAATAAACGATAGGCAGATTGAGACGGACGTTTACAAACAAAATGGATCACCAAAATAAGATACGTATAAGAAAGTAAGACGATAACAACAGTGAAAGAACTTGACGATACAGCTAAACAATCAGTTGTCACAGACAACCAAACACAGTGGACTCAAAATCCTACAGCTACCATGAGCTGGAATTCCACTGAGGGAAGTCTGCAAAATTGTCCCTACAGAACGCTTACGAAGGCCTTGTGTGAACTGGGATGTTCCCTTCGTAAGTCACCACTCCAACCTCCCACATAACCATGGAACATAGAATATTCAAAAGAAGAAATAATGCATAACATAGGAAGGCTTGTTAACATATAAAGTGGTACAGTTTACACATATAAAACAACCACTTATCTTCAAAAAAGGAAAATTCCCAGCCTTCCCGCCAAGATGATAATAATAATAAATTCTTTAAGCGCCAAACACGGCGCATAAGGCAGAAACCAGTGCTCTCCAGGTTGTTCGTTGTGACGCCACTCCTCTTAGCTCTTGCACATTATTTAGGCCCAACGTTCTTCCTTCTCTTATTATTGTTCTTCTGAGTGTTTCTTTTGGTCTTCCTTTTTTCCGCTTACCCTCAGGAACCCAAGTGAGCGCCTGTAGTGGTATTCTGTTGTTTTGCATTCGTAGGACATGACCGATATATGACCAAGATGATGGGTATCGGAAATCACAAAATCCTGAAGAACTCTAATGGTGGTAGGTACTGGAACTCCAACGTTGCCAGGAACAGGTACTTTTCACTTCTCAGGTCCCTCACACGTACTGAATGATGTTTACTTGAAAATTCGAACATGAAAACCAGAACTGGAAACACAGCACATCTTCCTTGAAGTTCCAAAGGTATAATGTTAAACATACACCCTATAACTGGCGACCACTTTATGTTGGTGGTTGCTCCGGGGAATACTGTTCAACTACAGTAGATGATATAACCCCATATCACTGGCTCACCACTTTATGTTGCAGTACATTTCTTTGTGGCACAGGAAGACAAAGTTAATATATATGCTGATAATGACGATCAGCTTAGGTCGGGCGTACGGATGGCCGACCGGTGTGTGAGTGAGTGACTGTTAACATACGCGAATGCAAAGGGTTCTGGCATACCAACACAGACTGGAACCACACACCACAGTAAACGTAAGAGTCAGGAAATGTTGAAACGACTGGTAACGTTATACACGGTTTATTACCGACACACACAATGACGTAGACATCATGGTATAAATAGTTCACAGCATAAACATACAGCATCGGGTGAATAAATCCAAATATCCATTAACCGGGACCGCATGCATCACGGTTCATAATAACATAACTTGGGCTGACCTACTCCTAGGTTATGAATAATCAGTACTATACATAAACAAGCCAGCATAGTAAATCCAAGGCTTTGAACACAAATGCAGTATAACAATAAGCCATCATAATCCAATGCTTGAGTAATAAATGCAGTACATCAATAATCCATCATAATCCAAGCTTTGAACAACAAAATGCAGTATAACAATAAGCCCGTGCATTCCAAGGCTTCGTATGACAAATACACCGGGAGAAAAACATTCCCGTAAATCTCTCTATCTTCACTTCGATAATATATATATATATATACTCTGCACTTTAATAGTCACCATCCCGAAGCCCTGCCAGGAACGTACTGTCACGAGATTACTGCATCTCCGAACAGCTCAGTAAAAATTACTCATGCGCGGACTAACCGCGTGAGACTATCGCTCAGCTCAACCGTCTCTCCCCAAACTAACACTAAGAATATTCGACAACTTGCTTTATCATATTTAAAAAAAAAACAACAACTAGCAAACACACAGTTAAGCTGTGTTCAAAAATTATCGAGCAATAAGCCTCCAACTCAAAAAATCATCTCATCACTAAAGCGTGCGAACTAACGTGTACAAAAATCCGACCCATACATATAAATCTTTAACACCTAACTCCCATTAATAAAACATGACTTAACAGCCACGTTTACACTCATTAGTAGTTCCTATCACCGTAGTTAGAAAGAGCTTATTCAAGTATGTCCGGGATGCTAGAGTGTGGAGGGGGCCAGAGATTGGAAGTGACCACTACTTATTAACAATTAAAAGAACAACTGAAAGAGCTACTCGGCCTAGGAACTGCCTAACATCACGCAAGAAGCTAAGTAAACGAACAGGAGAAACGAGCATTAAGACCTACAAGTTGAGAGAGCCAGTAGTGAAGACCAGATATCAGGGGCTTATTGCTACAGCAGTGTGAAACACAGAACAACAACCTGAGGACCTGGAAACACTCTGGCTGGAATTCAAGGACATCATAAAGACAGCTGCAGCAGAAGCATGTGGTGAAGTTCGACTTGGGAACAAGAGAAAGAGGACACCTTGGTGGACAGATGAGGTTAAAGAGAAAATAAGAGAGAAGAAAAAGGCATGGAAACAATACTTGGGAGCTAAAAACACAGCAGGAAAAACAGAAATATAGAGAATATATGATACTCAGAACAGAAGCAAGAACAAGGTGCTAGCAGCAAAACAGAATCCTGGGAAGAATTTGGAGAAAAGCTAGAAAACGATGCACAAGAAAACCAGAAATTATTCTATATAAAACCCTTAAGAATATGAGGAAGGAAAAACAGTGCCTTCTTAAATTTATAAAGGACAAGCAAGGCAAATTGCTTACTGCCCCAAAAGAGGTAATGGAAAGATGGAAAGAATATTATTCAGAACTCCTGGATGGTGAGCAAGGTTAAACATCAACCACTGGCACAGAAGAGGAAACCAATGGTGATGAAGATGACATAAAGATGGAAGAACTGAAGGCAGCACTGGAGAAAATCAATATGGGCAAAGCTGCAGGACATGATGGCATAACACCAGAAATGGTTAAGTACATGGGAGCAGCAGGTGACTTATTACTCCTAAGGGTCCTACGGGCAGCTTTGTGCAACAAGACCATACTAAAGGGTTGGGAGATTGCCATAATAACAAATTTTTAAAAAGGGTGACAACCGACAATGTGGAAACCATAGAGGCATATCCCTTCTCAGTGTCCCTGGTAAAATCTACTCTAGAATCCCGGAGCAGAGGCTCAAGACGCCTAGCTGAGCCACAAATGGATGAGGTCCAGTGTGGCTGCCGAGCAAATTGAAGTACTCAAGACCTAATCTTCACACTCAGACAGTTGAGTGAAAAGGCTCTTGAGTATAAGAGTTAGATCAATCTTTGCTTCCTAGATCTGGAAAAGGCATTTGACAATGTCCCCTGGAACAAACTCTGGGACTGTTTGGCAAGGAAGAACATTCCATCACCTCTGATTCATGCTATACAGAGCTTCTACAAGTCTTGCAGAAATTATGTGAGGACGGCAAACCATGATTCAGAAGAATTCAAGACCACCACTGGTGTAAGACAAGGTGATATCCTGTCACCTTATCTTTTCATACTCCTCATGGACGATGTCATCAAGGCATGTAAGGAGAGAACAAGAAAGTATTCAGTGGGGTACTGGAAGATGAGACAGGTCTGTATTTCAGAGCTGGCATTTGCTGATGATGTTGCCCTGATTGCTAAATCAGAGGCACATCTTCAATCCAACCTGCAAGTCTTGAAGAAAGAGCTGGAGAAGAGAGGAATGATCATAAGCAGCTCGAAAACAAAAACCATGGTGATATCACGAGAGGAAAGAAGACATCAGATTAAGCTGGGAGAACAGGTCCTGGAGCAGGTCGACCACTTTAAATACCTTGGAGCTGTCATAGACCAGAAGAGAGGCATCAAAGAAGAGTTGGCTACCCGAAGAGCAGCAGCTGGGAGATTTTTTCAAACCATAAATCGAGGATTCCTCAGCAAAAGAGAAGTTGGTAAGAAGATGAAGATGACTGTATACTGCTCCACCTATGTCCCAGTCTTGACGTATGAATGCGAGTCATGGGCATCGACTACAACCCACAAAAGCCAGATCCAAACCTCAAAAACGAGGTATCTGAGGAAGGTGATTGAAGTAACAAAAAAGAGACATCGTCCGCAACCAGACGATACATCAAGGCCTTAAATTCCAACCCCTGCAGATCCAAGTAGAACAGTCACAACTAAGATGGTTTGGCCATGTCTGCAAAAAGGGAGAAGATCGGCTACCACTACAAGCATTGGAAACTAAGAGCCAGTAATGGGACACTAAGAGCCAGGGATCCAGACCTCCAGGACGACCCAAAGTCCGCTGGGAGGACAACATTAGACAAACTTTGAAGAAACGAGGGCTAGAACGGAACCAAGCCAGGAGGAAGACAGCCGATAGAATAGTATGGTGCTCTCTCTTACAAACCTCTACACCTCACGGTAGAAGAGGAACAAATAAGTAAGTAAGTAAGTGGTTCCTATCTTTACCTTGTTAAATAGATAATACCACAATCTGTTGTGGCCTGTGCGGAGTATGAAGATTATCTTATGCTATCTTCTGCTGAGCTAGTAACATGCACCATTTTACTGAGTTTACTGATATAACTGACGGACATCAGTCTAGGCCGAAAGAAAAGTGCCTCATCACAGGAAGACATATCGTCAAGTGAACTATAAGAGGGAATGAATGATGTCAATAATTTTCTCACAAATAAGAGATTGTGTAGGCCTACTATTGTATTCACGTCATTGGGGGTGTTGCTGCTGCCGCTTTTTTTTTCGTGACATGTTAATGCTCATGAAATACACATAGAAACAAAGACGTATTGGAACAGGCTATATATTATTGTCTTATTGTTGTTGTTAATTAACTAGGGCTGCTGAGCTCATCGCTCTTTATCAGTCAATGCCAAGCTGAAGAATTTACATGTGTTCTGTAGCTGTTGAGTGGTGCTGTATAGTGTTTGTAATTGTTGGGGAGCCTGGCAATAGCTGTCGTCTCTCTGTGGAGAGTCCTGGGCAAGTGAGCAAGCACATGCTGAACTGTCTCATACGGATGGGTACAGTTGCGGCAATTAGGCTCATGTGTGGGGTTTGATTTGTTTAAGTGTTTGTTGAGTCTGGTGTGCTCTGCTCCTTACGTCGTAAGTTATTAATGTTGTCATTTTTGTTGGGATGGGCCATTTCTTTATTCAAGGCATGTCCAGTAGACCCTTTTGCACATAGGTTCAGCCATTCCTCTTTGAAGTTGTTTTGGAGTATTCGTTTGCTGGAGTGTTTGTTTGAACCATGCTTGCTCCTAGTTTTGCTAGTCTGTCTGCTTTATCATTGCCTGGTATATCTGTGTGCCCTGGTATCCACTGGAGAGTGACTCTGATGTCGTATTTTGTTAGCAGATTGTCAATTGTTTCGGCCAGCTATATTATTTCTTTATTTTCAGTTTGGAGGTTTTCTTCTAAAGCCTGAAGTGCTGATTTTGAATCGGTGAAGATTATGATATCTAAGGGCATATGGACTTCTTGTTTGTCTATTGCTGTGAGTGTGGTGTTTATTGCTGTAATCTCTGCTTGGTAGTTAGTACAGAATTCTCTGCACGGTTCATGTATTTCTAGTGTGCTGCCATTTGGGTATTTCACATACGCTCCAAGTCCGGCATTTATGGTGGCCTTGAATGCTGAGCCATCTATGTATGCATGTATTGTAGTGCTAGGGTAGCTATCTATAGTCTCTAAAGTAGCTGTTTTAAGTATTGTTGAGTTTGTGTCTCTTGTTAGTGTGCTATCCATGAGTGGTTTTTATTACTGGAAGTTTTAACTCCTTTCCGGGATAAATGAATGGGTACTGTTCGATTATTTCTCGTGTCTGTGGGAGGTGGTGTTGTTCTGCTATAGTTGTTGCTACTTGTAGTGGCAGAACAGCACGTTTGCGTCGTAGGTCCATTGGTTCTACATTTGCATCAATTTCATAAGCAGCTGTTGGTGTGGTTCTCATTCATCCGCATATGAACCTTAGAGCTTGGTTTCGGACTTTGTCCAACTCTGCTTGTGTGGATTTGCTCATTGCCGACTGCAGCAAAAGGTTGTTATCCAAGACTGATCGATTATTGTCTTATGAATCAGTTATTCGTTATGACTTACAAAAAAATACTTACATAGCAAAGTTTTGGTGAAGTTCTCTCCATTCAACTTAGATACGAGGTCCGTCGCTTATATTGGGGTGTGTGTGTCCAAATATTTAAAAAAGACCTTGTGATGTGGTAAACAGTCATACTCATAGAAGTCTAGTATAAATAATTTCTGTGAACCATTTGATGTAATCTTCCTGCTTGCCTTCAACTTTTCCTTAGTTTTCAGTACGGTTATGTCTCTTTCTATGCTATTTAACGTTGACCTCATTCATTAGTTCTTTCACCCCTAACATTTCTGTGACCTCTTTGTTTTCTTCTCTTTTCATGAGCTGTGCCCCTCTCTTCTGTAAATCTGCATCTCAAAGGCCTCAATTCTTCTGTAAATCTACATCTCAAAGGCCTCAATTCTTTCTTCTGTAAATCTGCATCTCAAAGGCCTCAATTCTTTCTTCTATTTACTTCTAACTACTTGTCCATGTTTGGGATTACTATCTTCTAGTTATACAGTCGTACATTCCTATGATGAATTTCATTTTATTTTGTGAGTTATTTGTCTGGATGTAAGTATCTCTCCTGTTGCTGAATGTAGCTTTGGCCATTCCTATCTTCTTGATATCAGTTTCACATCCACCATCTTCTGTTATTATGCGTCTAAGATCTGAGAAACTCTCTCTCTCTAATATCTTCCCATTTATCTTTATATGGAAATGTGACTAACATCTGCTTTGCTAATTATCATAGTTTTCATTTTCTTATTGTTAACGTTCACTACTTAAGACTTTGGCTAAGTGGACAGTATGCAACCTCGTCTCACCCCACTTCTTATGTGTATACGTCAAATCATGTCAGACCTTACTGTTGCAGTCTTCTTTATGAGAATAAATGCTGCAAATAATAACATAAAGCATTGAATCATCCATATACTTTGCCAGCAATATAGGCAAAGTAGGAGGAAGAGAAAATGATATCAAAACATACCTGTCAACTCCTTAAGGTGAAAAGAAGGATCAATTAAAAAAAATCTTGAGCTTTCCTGTATGTGCCAGCAGGTCCAGATCTTTCCATCCCCTTCACATCTGTCTCCAGTTCTATTTTTCATGTGCTCTACCTCTCTTACCCTGGTGATTGCAGAACAAGGACTGCCTGGTAATCCTATCAGCAGGTTTTCTCAATGTGTGTCCTATCCATCGCCAGCTTCGTCTTCTCATCTCTTGTTCCACTGGCAATTGTCTGGTTTTTTATCACCAGTGATCTTGTCATAATAAATTAAAATCCAGGCTTTCTGTGGCACCGATAAAATGACTGCTGAACATCTGCTTCAAAGGTCCCCAACATAAGAGAATCAAAGAAAGCGCCCTCGGCCATCACCAGTAACTCTGGAGATGTAAACAGCCTCAAGCTGACCACTGCTTTCTTTGACAATATTTAAGCAGACGTCTGATAGAGTACGAATAAGAAGATATGTAAACTCTAGTGCAGTGTTTTTAAATAATATCTGAAAAAATGACAACTAGCATGGGGGGAAGCCCTGCAAATGGACAACTTTATATCATTCATTTTCTTTTCTGCCCCCCCAATGGAGCCACTGCCACAGCTGGTCCCTTTGCAGGAAGCCTGCACAAAAACATTCACATGCTCTAGCAGTGGTGGTTTCTGTCATAATCAGTTTTGCACAATAGCTTTGCCAGCCCCATGCACAACCGTAGTTGCCTCGTACGACATGCCTGTTGGAGCAGTATGCCCATTCTTTCTTTGTCTCATAAGACGCCCCCAGAAACTACACATTTAAAAGTACTTTTAAGTTTAAATATGCTTGTTAAAAGTACAGTTCTTGTCATAATATGTCAATGTCAGTATGAAGTACCAGACGGAAATATGCACTCGCTCACCAAAAACAATGGGAGATTCCAAAACTGTTGCTCTATAATAAAACAGTGTACATCTATACAGGATTCAAAGTTTTTGAAAAGTAGACTATGCTACACATTTTAATAAGTGGACCCAGCCACATATTCGGACACATCTGTACGCTATAAAGCGTGGACACAATCTCTCCTACGGCATAGCTAACGACTAGTTTATGCATTTTGGTGAGGCTCAGCATGGTGCGCAGCAGTCTCTCTAAATATAACTTTATCAAGATTGCTTCGCCCCATGATGTGCACTCAACATTACCCCCTCCTTCACATATGGGCATAGAAGGCAATGAAAAGACAGGTAAAGTCATGGAAAAGTAAATCAGCTACAAATAGGTACCCCAAACCGGCCGCTTTTTTGGTTGACAACGGTCGAAAGTTGAGAAAACTGAGGAAAATTCGTCAAGTTTAAGTCGTCGCTGTCCCTTTGCTATTAAGCGGATTGTAATAAAATTTATATCACGATACTCATTATCCTCTTCTCTTTTGAAATGTATTAATTCCCGAATAATAAAAGTTATTGAAGTATTTTTTTACTAATAAAAACTAACAGCAACGTTACGCGTAGTTTGCCCGGGCGCGCGGCCAACTCTCGGCGTTTTTGCCTCACCCCGCTTCATTCAAACGGGTTTCGCTTGACCAGCAAACGTCTGATTTGCATATTATTTTCACCATTATGATGGGAAGATGCATATCTTTAATTTGGTAGATTGCAAGCTGTAGAAAACAACGTGGAAGACGTCGATTTCTCAAAGTGAAGTTGAAATTTTACAAGATGTGACATTTTAAATGTTGTTATAATTGTTTGCAATATATGAGAAGATTTGGGAGCCATTTTCCTTTATTCGTGTGAAATTTTAAAGACTTCTGATATTTGCTGGTGGAGCTAATTGACTTTCAGTAAGTCCTGTATCGCTCAAGCTAGGCCTAGAAATTTAGCGAAAAATAGACAGCGAGGCTGTTCCATCTGCCGTCATAACTCCCGATGTCATCAAGATTGAGACGCCACTTTTATTGGCTCATGTGCAAACATCATCACATCTTCTGATTTGAGGTTGACTATACGTAAGTATACCAACGGGCTGATCACCCGTTTGCCAGTCACTTCGATTTTTGAAGTTCCTCTTTAACTCCATATAGCTTTGAGTTTAGTGTTGAGTCATTGGGCCAGTATATCTTTCTTAACTGGTCATACAGAGGACAGTCCTGTAGAACATGCTCAGCAGTTTGTTCGTTTAATCCACATGTGCACAGTGGTGAAGCAGACAATCGTAGCTTGTGCATGTGTTTATTCAGTTTGTTATGCCCTGTCCTGAGTCGAAAAATAGTTGTCTGTCCCTGCCGGTCGAGAGTGTGATAGTCGTCTTTGGGTTGGTTCTGTTCTCTTCTGATAGTCTGGATAGCTCTCTTTTTCTCAAAGTATGTGACTTCATTATCTTCTTGTTCACATTCTCCTCCCTTTTTTGCAAGTTTATCTGCCTTTTCATTTCCGGGTACACCACAATGAGATGGTACCCACTGAAGTATGGTTCTCTTTTTGGCAGCTACCTTGTTTAGTTCATTTCTCAGATGCGGGAGTTTACCACCCTTGAGAGCTTGCAGGACAGACAGTGCATCTGTGAGGATGACTACCTGGTGGCAGTCAGAGTTGGTGTTATAAATCATATTTGCAGCTTGCTCTAGAGCTTGAACCTCAGCTGTATAGTTGGAACAGAATTTACCAGTGGGAATGTGCCTAGTCTCATAGTGGTTGTCAGGATATGAGATAAAGATACCGGCACCTCCATTCCTAACAGCATTAGTTGCTGATCCATCTGTATAGGCATGTATCCATGATTGATCGGGATAGCTTTCTTGGATCATACTCAATGTAGCAGTTCGTTTTTGCAGATCATTATACTCACATCCACTTGTGAGACCACTGACTGTTGTATTAATTTGGAGGGCACTGCTGGCCTGCTCCCATGGTACAGGGTATAGGGTGGGCTTCAGTGGTGTTGTCTTCATGGATAGGTCTTCTTGATGCTGTCTTATAAGTCTTTTCCCCCGATGCACAAAGCTGCTACGCTTTAGACGTCCCAATGCCAGATCATCTAGTCTTGCCTTCATTGGGTGCATTGGCATACTGTTGTACTTTTCCATCTGGATCATGGTTTTTGTGTCTCTTCTATGGGACAATGTCTGTAATCCAGCAACCTTCTGCATCTCTGTTATTGGTGTAGTTTTCATGGCTCCTGTAATGAGCCTGAGAGCTTGATTTTGCACCTTGTCCAAAGACTGCAGATGTGAGTTAGCAGCTGATGACCATGCTGCTGAGCTAAACTCTAAGTGTGGTCTTATTACTCCATTATAAATCTTCTTTAGATTTCGTTCATTTGCTCCCCAGTTGGTACCTGCTAATTTTCTGAGTATGCCTAGTCGTCTTCGGGCCTTTCCTTCTGCATTTTCAATATGCTTATTCCATGTAAGCCTTTGGTCAAATGTCACCCCAAGATAGGTGGGGTAGCTTTCTTCCTTGATCACGGTTGTCCCTAGGTGTATGTTAGCTGATTTGTCCTTGGGGGCGAGGGAGAACAGTGTTGTGGAGGTTTTGTCTGTGTTTATTGTGATAAGCCATTTCTCTGCCCATGACACTAGCATGTCTGCTGCCCGCTGCATTCTATAATTTGCTGTGGTGACATTTTCATCAGCGCACCAGAGTACTAGGTCATCTGCATATAAGGCAGCTTTAACTCCTGCAGGGAGATCTTTCACCAGGTCATTGATGTAAACAAGGAAGAGTGTTGGGGAAATTACTCCTCCTTGAGGTACCCCCTGATGGAGCAACACTTTTCTGCTCTGCAGACCGTCAAGAGTGACTCTAGTTCTCCTGTTATGCAAGTATGACTGGATCCATTTCATCATGTTGCCTTGGATTCCACTTCTCCTAAGTTTTGCAATGAGGCCATCTTTTCCACACCTTGTCAAAGGCCTGCTTGAAGTCGACCCAGATCGTTAGGACCTTTTTCTTCTCCTGGAAGGCATCTTCTATTGCTTGAGACAAGTAAGTAACTTGGTCTTCTATACTGTAGCATTCTCTAAATCCAGCTTGTTCCGGCACCAGGATCTGCTCAGACTCTAAATACCATTTCAATCTGTGGTTGACTATTCGCTCCATAGTCTTCCCAACACAGCTTGTGAGACTGATTGGCCGGTAACTTGCAGCCTCGGTCTTACATTTCCCTTTCTTTAGTATGGGTATTGTGATGGCTTCTCTCCATACTTGGGGTACCGTTCCTTTCAACCAGCTGTGGTTGAATATCTCAAGCAGTTTTGTCTTTGCTGCTGAGCTCAGATTTACTAGCATTTCGTTGCTGATTTTGTCTGGGCCGGGTGACTTTTGAAACTTAAGCTTGGAAATAGCCTTCTGTAGTTCTCCTAGTGTGATGGGTTCCCTCATTGGGGCAGGAGTATCTGTCTGTCCCATGGTTGCCAGTATTTCTTTTCTTATCTCTCTCTGATGGTCTATGTTAATGGGTAAGTTGCTTTCTGAACTGTATCTTCTAGCAAACAAGTCTGCAGCTTGTTTTCCTCTGAAAAGTTTGCCACCTTCATCCAATGTGATAGTCTGCCTTGGTGAGGAATGCTCTTCATTTAGAGACTTGACTAATCTCCAAAGTTTCCTGCCGTCTTTCTCAAGGTTCAGCGATGCCGTTTTAGTTCTCCAGCTTTTCCGCTTTTCTTCTAGCTTTGTTCTCTGAAACTCTGCTACAGCCTTTTTCCATTTGTTGTGAGTTTCAAGTGAAGGCTGAGACTCTGCGTCCTTTCTAGCCTTGTCCATAGCTTCCTGACGTTCTTGGAGTGTGCTGGACCAGTATGGTATGTAGTTACGCCGGCATCCTTTGGGAATGGTTTTCTTTTGCAGCTTGTAGTATGCATCTGTTGAAGTCTTTTTACCACTTCATTAATGTCTCTGTTCTGTACCTTGAGGGTAGACAGCAGCATGTTCACCTGATGCCTGAATAAACCCCAGTTGGCTTTTTTGTAGTTCCATCTTGTAATGGCTGGGCCTGTACTGAGAGTTGCACTCTGGACAGTAAGAAAGATTGGGCGATGGTCGCTTCCCCCTAGTTGGTCTCCTACTTCTCTACTAATAGATCCAGCTATATCTGGTGTGGAGAAGGCAAGATCTGGTGTTGAGGTTGTGTGCCATCCTCTGGAGTAGAAGGTAGGAGTATCTGTGGCATTATTGACTAGGATTAGGGAGTGATCATCTTGCCAAGTTTCAACCTCTTCACCTCTGTGATCCAGATGGTTATAGCCCCAGCTCTGGGAGTGGCTATTAAAGTCTCCAACTGCTATAAAGTTGGTGGCTGGTACCTGTATAGAGCTGAGACTCAGGGGTTTGTTGTTCGGACAGTAATAGTTCAGGAGTTCTATTTCCATCTTGTCTACCTTTATCTGCAGCAGCTGATATTCTGCTCCATCCATGAAGGTTTTCCTTTCGTGTGCAGGAATGTTATTCCTTACAAGAGTAAGTACTCCTCCTTTTCGTCTATCTTGTCTGTCGGATCTGAAGCATTGATATCCCCTTATTTTAAAGGTTTGATCTGCTTTCAAGTGAGTCTCTTGGATACAGCAAACACTGACTTGCTTCTCATACAAGATGTTTTCCAGCTCTGTCTTTTTGCTGTATCCAGCCTGCTTGCTGTTCACTCCCTCTGCATTCCAGTGCATCATGACAAGTGGCACTCTGGGTTTCTCTTTTTCTGTTTTGTTTTGGTCAGTAGTTCTCCTCCGCCGTCTGTTGACTCCACAAGACGGTCTAGAGGGTCCTCCAGTAGCTGAGGGTGGGCTCTGTCGAGGCTCAGAGCCCGGCACTGCACCTGCCTGGTGGAGCTCCACAGGGCGAGCACCAGAACGAGATTTATTTGACGGTGTACTCTCCATAGAAAAAAAAAAGCGAGTTGCATGATACTGTGGTTTCCGGTGCGCCTTCTGGCCCAGTATCTACGACTTTAGCACCTGTTCAACGGGAGAGTGGGCTCATCCCTAATCTGTTTATGTTCCCAGTAGTAGACTATTCGCAAGCAGCCTGGGGGTGTCACTGCTCTGCGCGGACCTTGTTTACCGAGGCGGCGTCCGAGCTCGTATGGTGAAAATATGGTTGCGTTATCTTCAAAATAGCCCTGTCTTTCCCGTGGCTTTTCTGCCATCCTGCAACTTTGAGTTAGGGAGTTCTGAGCTCCAGTCTCTTTCCCAGGCATTTTATCCTGGCCTGGCACGCATACAGAGGACCCCACTTCTGGTTCTAAGTTAGCAGTTGGGGATAGGTGGGGTAGCACACTGTGCATTCCCCGTCATCCAGGGGGCTCTCCAACTATGCAGAGCTTGCACAATGCTGTGCTCTGGCTCGGGGCTCTCCCAAGGAATCCTCACGTCCTGCACAGAGCCACTTCCCGATACCCACCACCTGCCAACCCTCCATTGTAGAAATCTCCTGCATGCGGCCATCCAGTCAAGAGCCAGTATTAAGTCTGGTGCCCAAGTGATCCCCCCAAGCTCAGTGTGCAATGCTGGGTTCTCATCATGCTGCAACACAGGAGGGATTGTGATGCTCAGCCATCTCTCTCAATTCTGCACCGATAAGTGACATCGGGGACTTAACTTTGCCTCAGTACTGGGAGGCCCCGTTTCCGGGTACACCACACACAGCCAATTGAGGCAACGGTCGCCATGGGCGTGATAGACGACAAACAGTGAAGAATGAGGCAAGAAAGCATTTAACCCATGAAGTGGGGGTGGATTGGTGCAGACCAGAGCATGTACCACTCGCCGGTGGGTTCTGCATCTACACCTATAGGGTTCCACCCACTCCTCAGCCCATTTAGTCTGGCCCCTCACCCAGGACCTGTCCGGCTTGGGTGACCCTGCCAGGAGTAAAACTCCCGCCGGCATAGCTCCCGGGATCATTGAGGCGCTCAAGCTCTCCAACCACGGCAAGGTAGGCTTATTAAATGAAGTTTATTTTGCAACATAATAGGGTGAATAATGATCTTAAAGCGAATGATATCGGAAAACCAAACGCTAAATGGTCGACGTATTGAGACAAGGCTAGAAACCGTATGAAAAATACCATAACTTAGTAGCTGACGGTGTACTGAAATGTCTCCGGACTAGCAGGCACTAGTTGATAGTCTTACCTCGAACATAAAATGTGTTAGTACCGGTATAAACAGCTTTCATGAAATGCACTTTAAATAGTTCAGACTCACGTATTCATGTTAATTAATAAACATTTTTAATTTAAGCAGGCTGTACACTTTTCAAGTTTTAAGGTTTCGTCGTGATTTTCAATGCACTACATGTATGATATAATAAAGGTATGTTTAATAGCTCCATACATGTAAAGAAACTCACTTCTGGAATTTTACTGTTGCATATGACTCATACTACGATGGTATAAAAAAAACATTTTTTAATGCTAGTAACCAGTGTTGTTTTATCACAAAATAGCGTTTAGATATTGTTAATTATTGTTTACATGTGTTTAATTATTGCCTACAAATGATTTTTTAATTGAAATATGGACAGTATTTATAAAAAAAAAAAAAAATCTTAATTTTTACATTTTTTCTTCCCCTGCGACAAATTGGCCTCTGGACATATTTTAAAAAATTATACAAGAACAAACAGATGTTCAAATCCTCTGAAAAAAAAATTGGGTTGTATTTGTGTAGTATGCAGATTAATATGTACAAATTTAAAGCTTGTACCTTTTATATTTTTTGAAATATGATGTTGTGAAAATTGATGTTCATGCAAAATACTACATTTTTGGGTAATGATTTGCAATATTTGGTCTAAAATATATTGATAATTATTCATGATATAGCCCTATAGTTTTCTTTATGTGATCAGTGTATTGCAGACTGTATGCTGTTTATCAGAGAAGGTTCTAAGATTATACTTAAGAAAACGGGAGCACTCTGAAGTTGGTGTGATGTAACTTTTTTAACTTTGCGAAAGTACATACACTTTTTAAAATGCCGTAACATTTTTATTTTTTGTCCGATTTTAAAAAATTAAGTACCCAATTTCATGGTTTTCCAAGAGCTTCCAAACTGCATTGTTTTCTCTGATGTTTCTGTGCAAACAAAAATCACTTTGTGGTACCTACTACAAACCAACAAAAAAAACGCAGGGATAGGCTGAACAGAAGTCAAAGTCTTAATTTATTAGTTTCCTTTGTGCTCCCTGGAACCACCATTGCAGTAGTTCCCTTGCAGGAAGCCTGCATCAAGCAGTGGCATGCTATTATAGCTGAGGAATCTGTGGCAATTTGTTTTTAGAAGATGAGGTTACCAGCCCTATGCACAACCCATTACTTACACTAACAATTACAGAAGAATTGACAGCTACTTTGTCTAAAGACATTTTAGCAGTTAACAATTTTACAAGAACATGTCAAGTGCGATCGCATCTTTGATGATTACACCGTCAGACGAGTTCTCATGATGAATTCGACTGTTGTTTGAAGTTCCTCTTTAACCCATATAGCTTTGAGTTTAGTGTTGAGTCATTGGGCCAGTATATCTTTCTTAACTGGTCATACAGAGGACAGTCCTGTAGAACATGCTCAGCAGTTTGTTCGTTTAATCCACATGTGCACAGTGGTGAAGCAGACAATCGTAGCTTGTGCATGTGTTTATTCAGTTTGTTATGCCCTGTCCTGAGTCGAAAAATAGTTGTCTGTCCCTGCCGGTCGAGAGTGTGATAGTCGTCTTTGGGTTGGTTCTGTTCTCTTCTGATAGTCTGGATAGCTCTCTTTTTCTCAAAGTATGTGACTTCATTATCTTCTTGTTCACATTCTCCTCCCTTTTTTGCAAGTTTATCTGCCTTTTCATTTCCGGGTACACCACAATGAGATGGTACCCACTGAAGTATGGTTCTCTTTTTGGCAGCTACCTTGTTTAGTTCATTTCTCAGATGCGGGAGTTTACCACCCTTGAGAGCTTGCAGGACAGACAGTGCATCTGTGAGGATGACTACCTGGTGGCAGTCAGAGTTGGTGTTATAAATCATATTTGCAGCTTGCTCTAGAGCTTGAACCTCAGCTGTATAGTTGGAACAGAATTTACCAGTGGGAATGTGCCTAGTCTCATAGTGGTTGTCAGGATATGAGATAAAGATACCGGCACCTCCATTCCTAACAGCATTAGTTGCTGATCCATCTGTATAGGCATGTATCCATGATTGATCGGGATAGCTTTCTTGGATCATACTCAATGTAGCAGTTCGTTTTTGCAGATCATTATACTCACATCCACTTGTGAGACCACTGACTGTTGTATTAATTTGGAGGGCACTGCTGGCCTGCTCCCATGGTACAGGGTATAGGGTGGGCTTCAGTGGTGTTGTCTTCATGGATAGGTCTTCTTGATGCTGTCTTATAAGTCTTTTCCCCCGATGCACAAAGCTGCTACGCTTTAGACGTCCCAATGCCAGATCATCTAGTCTTGCCTTCATTGGGTGCATTGGCATACTGTTGTACTTTTCCATCTGGATCATGGTTTTTGTGTCTCTTCTATGGGACAATGTCTGTAATCCAGCAACCTTCTGCATCTCTGTTATTGGTGTAGTTTTCATGGCTCCTGTAATGAGCCTGAGAGCTTGATTTTGCACCTTGTCCAAAGACTGCAGATGTGAGTTAGCAGCTGATGACCATGCTGCTGAGCTAAACTCTAAGTGTGGTCTTATTACTCCATTATAAATCTTCTTTAGATTTCGTTCATTTGCTCCCCAGTTGGTACCTGCTAATTTTCTGAGTATGCCTAGTCGTCTTCGGGCCTTTCCTTCTGCATTTTCAATATGCTTATTCCATGTAAGCCTTTGGTCAAATGTCACCCCAAGATAGGTGGGGTAGCTTTCTTCCTTGATCACGGTTGTCCCTAGGTGTATGTTAGCTGATTTGTCCTTGGGGGCGAGGGAGAACAGTGTTGTGGAGGTTTTGTCTGTGTTTATTGTGATAAGCCATTTCTCTGCCCATGACACTAGCATGTCTGCTGCCCGCTGCATTCTATAATTTGCTGTGGTGACATTTTCATCAGCGCACCAGAGTACTAGGTCATCTGCATATAAGGCAGCTTTAACTCCTGCAGGGAGATCTTTCACCAGGTCATTGATGTAAACAAGGAAGAGTGTTGGGGAAATTACTCCTCCTTGAGGTACCCCCTGATGGAGCAACACTTTTCTGCTCTGCAGACCGTCAAGAGTGACTCTAGTTCTCCTGTTATGCAAGTATGACTGGATCCATTTCATCATGTTGCCTTGGATTCCACTTCTCCTAAGTTTTGCAATGAGGCCATCTTTCCACACCTTGTCAAAGGCCTGCTTGAAGTCGACCCAGATCGTTAGGACCTTTTTCTTCTCCTGGAAGGCATCTTCTATTGCTTGAGACAAGTAAGTAACTTGGTCTTCTATACTGTAGCATTCTCTAAATCCAGCTTGTTCCGGCACCAGGATCTGCTCAGACTCTAAATACCATTTCAATCTGTGGTTGACTATTCGCTCCATAGTCTTCCCAACACAGCTTGTGAGACTGATTGGCCGGTAACTTGCAGCCTCGGTCTTACATTTCCCTTTCTTTAGTATGGGTATTGTGATGGCTTCTCTCCATACTTGGGGTACCGTTCCTTTCAACCAGCTGTGGTTGAATATCTCAAGCAGTTTTGTCTTTGCTGCTGAGCTCAGATTTACTAGCATTTCGTTGCTGATTTTGTCTGGGCCGGGTGACTTTTGAAACTTAAGCTTGGAAATAGCCTTCTGTAGTTCTCCTAGTGTGATGGGTTCCCTCATTGGGGCAGGAGTATCTGTCTGTCCCATGGTTGCCAGTATTTCTTTTCTTATCTCTCTCTGATGGTCTATGTTAATGGGTAAGTTGCTTTCTGAACTGTATCTTCTAGCAAACAAGTCTGCAGCTTGTTTTCCTCTGAAAAGTTTGCCACCTTCATCCAATGTGATAGTCTGCCTTGGTGAGGAATGCTCTTCATTTAGAGACTTGACTAATCTCCAAAGTTTCCTGCCGTCTTTCTCAAGGTTCAGCGATGCCGTTTTAGTTCTCCAGCTTTTCCGCTTTTCTTCTAGCTTTGTTCTCTGAAACTCTGCTACAGCCTTTTTCCATTTGTTGTGAGTTTCAAGTGAAGGCTGAGACTCTGCGTCCTTTCTAGCCTTGTCCATAGCTTCCTGACGTTCTTGGAGTGTGCTGGACCAGTATGGTATGTAGTTACGCCGGCATCCTTTGGGAATGGTTTCTTTTGCAGCTTGTAGTATGCATCTGTTGAAGTCTTTTACCACTTCATTAATGTCTCTGTTCTGTACCTTGAGGGTAGACAGCAGCGTGTTCACCTGATGCCTGAATAAACCCCAGTTGGCTTTTTTGTAGTTCCATCTTGTAATGGCTGGGCCTGTACTGAGAGTTGCACTCTGGACAGTAAGAAAGATTGGGCGATGGTCGCTTCCCCCTAGTTGGTCTCCTACTTCTCTACTAATAGATCCAGCTATATCTGGTGTGGAGAAGGCAAGATCTGGTGTTGAGGTTGTGTGCCATCCTCTGGAGTAGAAGGTAGGAGTATCTGTGGCATTATTGACTAGGATTAGGGAGTGATCATCTTGCCAAGTTTCAACCTCTTCACCTCTGTGATCCAGATGGTTATAGCCCCAGATCTGGGAGTGGCTATTAAAGTCTCCAACTGCTATAAAGTTGGTGGCTGGTACCTGTATAGAGCTGAGACTCAGGGGTTTGTTGTTCGGACAGTAATAGTTCAGGAGTTCTATTTCCATCTTGTCTACCTTTATCTGCAGCAGCTGATATTCTGCTCCATCCATGAAGGTTTTCCTTTCGTGTGCAGGAATGTTATTCCTTACAAGAGTAAGTACTCCTCCTTTTCGTCTATCTTGTCTGTCGGATCTGAAGCATTGATATCCCCTTATTTTAAAGGTTTGATCTGCTTTCAAGTGAGTCTCTTGGATACAGCAAACACTGACTTGCTTCTCATACAAGATGTTTTCCAGCTCTGTCTTTTTGCTGTATCCAGCCTGCTTGCTGTTCACTCCCTCTGCATTCCAGTGCATCATGACAAGTGGCACTCTGGGTTTCTCTTTTTCTGTTTTGTTTTGGTCAGTAGTTCTCCTCCGCCGTCTGTTGACTCCACAAGACGGTCTAGAGGGTCCTCCAGTAGCTGAGGGTGGGCTCTGTCGAGGCTCAGAGCCCGGCACTGCACCTGCCTGGTGGAGCTCCACAGGGCGAGCACCAGAACGAGATTTATTTGACGGTGTACTCTCCATAGAAAAAAAAAAAGCGAGTTGCATGATACTGTGGTTTCCGGTGCGCCTTCTGGCCCAGTATCTACGACTTTAGCACCTGTTCAACGGGAGAGTGGGCTCATCCCTAATCTGTTTATGTTCCCAGTAGTAGACTATTCGCAAGCAGCCTGGGGGTGTCACTGCTCTGCGCGGACCTTGTTTACCGAGGCGGCGTCCGAGCTCGTATGGTGAAAATATGGTTGCGTTATCTTCAAAATAGCCCTGTCTTTCCCGTGGCTTTTCTGCCATCCTGCAACTTTGAGTTAGGGAGTTCTGAGCTCCAGTCTCTTTCCCAGGCATTTTATCCTGGCCTGGCACGCATACAGAGGACCCCACTTCTGGTTCTAAGTTAGCAGTTGGGGATAGGTGGGGTAGCACACTGTGCATTCCCCGTCATCCAGGGGGCTCTCCAACTATGCAGAGCTTGCACAATGCTGTGCTCTGGTTCTGGGCTCTCCCAAGGAATCCTCACGTCCTGCACAGAGCCACTTCCCGATACCCACCACCTGCCAACCCTCCATTGTAGAAATCTCCTGCATGCGGCCATCCAGTCAAGAGCCAGTATTAAGTCTGGTGCCCAAGTGATCCCCCCAAGCTCAGTGTGCAATGCTGGGTTCTCATCATGCTGCAACACAGGAGGGATTGTGATGCTCAGCCATCTCTCTCAATTCTGCACCGATAAGTGACATCGGGGACTTAACTTTGCCTCAGTACTGGGAGGCCCCGTTTCCGGGTACACCACACACAGCCAATTGAGGCAACGGTCGCCATGGGCGTGATAGACGACAAACAGTGAAGAATGAGGCAAGAAAGCATTTAACCCATGAAGTGGGGGTGGATTGGTGCAGACCAGAGCATGTACCACTCGCCGGTGGGTTCTGCATCTACACCTATAGGGTTCCACCCACTCCTCAGCCCATTTAGTCTGGCCCCTCACCCAGGACCTGTCCGGCTTGGGTACCCCCCCCCCCCATGTAAAGGACATTAAGGGGCCGAAACATCCCCCCCCCCCCCAATGTAAAGGACATTAAGGGGCCGAAACATTTGATCAGAAAAATATTTGGTAAAACAATCAAATAACAATCAGTGACTGTGTGTTCATTCATTCTTTATTGTAAACATTTTTTCTTCTTTTGTGTGTTATTTACCAGACAATATTTTAGAAAAAATATAAGTAACAACAAACACCACACCAATCATTAAGCTAATGAACAAGAATACCAGAACTGCAGTTCTATTTATTTACAAACACCCCACATCTACTTGAACAATCAGCGTAACCAACCTGCACAAGTTCTGCAAATATAATCTGGTGTACAGAACACAGCTGTAAAATATGTGACAAAATACAATTCCATTGTAATCTATGACTGAAAAATGTATATGCCATCCCCACCTCACCCAATCTAACATTAAGCAGAGAGGTATCATCTTATTTAAACAATTCAATAATTTGCAATTTTTAATGTCACATTTAAAACTGGCATCAAATGCCTTTTGACCTAATCTGAAGGGATGAAAACGTAAAAAAAATTATGGGCAATTAACAAATCAACACGATGCAGAACTACGGCAATGGCTAGTACACTTGGCATGTAACTTAGTCAATAAACAGCTGCCTTTATGAACACCAAAAATCCTCACCTCTATTCTCTTATGTGTACAAAAAGCAATTTAAAAATTTACCAATTTTCTCTTTACAGACCGTCTTTAGATCTAGTTAAAAGTATTTCTGTCTAAATAAGAACAGGCTCAGATATTTCAATAACCATGAACAGAGCTCACCAAACATAAACATACAGAGAAACTGCAGCCATAAGCTTTAAATGCTATGCTGAATTTTACACCACATGTACAAGTGATTGAGAGGTGAATTAACAGGTGACATGAAATCTTAACATTATACCAATTTACCTAAACACAAAAATAATAAAAATGGAATTTATCTGAATCGATAAAACTAATATTTTTGCTGAAATGGTAGATGAAAATACAAGAAACAGTCAGTCTTCAAATGATAGGCAATATATCAGTTCAAGATGCCGAGTCATTTTAATGCTTGATAAAAGTACATTTCTGTCACAATGCCAATATTAATATGAACATGCACTCACTCACCAAAAAACAATGGGAGACTGTAGCACTATAATAACTGATAAATGAAAGGTTTTATTTTAAAAAATTATAAAAATAATAGGCAGCTGTTTCATATTCAGAATATATGAGTCGCTCTTCCAGTCAAATATAAAATCAGCTAATTTCAGATTAGTTAAAAATAAATATATTTGAGAACAGGCTTTGTGAAAAGGAACAATTAAAATATTCAAGAAAGAAACAAGCATAAAGTACAATGCAAAATATGGAATTTGAAAGAGAACAATAATCCATTTCAATACAAAATTCTGACTCATACACAGCGAAGCAATTAATTTCCAGTTAAAAACAAACAAAAATCCCCTCCCCCAATCACGTTGTTTTCCCCCAAAGATCGATTATGGGATGAATATGGGATACCGTAATTACTTTATAAACAATGAATATAGTTTATTCACATTACTCTTAAATCTTCTCGTTCTTCACAAATGTTTCACTGTATAAAAATGTTTCCAACTTTTTTTTTTAAATTAACAACACGCAAACAGAGAAGACAGTCACAATTTTAATTTGATTAAAAGGAAAACAAAAGTTATTTGTCAGCAATGTGGTGCCTTTGCAACACCTCACCTGACAACAGACCCCACTGAGTGGACCCAAAAAAAAAAAAAAAAAAGCAGGGAAACATGGCATTCCAGGAAACAATGTGAGCAGTTCATCAAACAAATTATGCTGCTGCCACCAAGTCATTGGACTCCATAGGACAATCTCTAGCTATGTGGCCCATCTGGTTGCAGTTATAACAGAGCGTTTTGCTGGCTGTCTCAGGACAATCCCGAGCCAGGTGGTCGGAAGATCCACACCTGAAACAAATAGCAAATGAAATGAATAACTATTTTAGAAAGTTGGTAACAATGATAAATTAGAATGATCTTTCTACAAGCTATAAGGTGGCCGAAAAGCATTCCTATTTATTTTAATTTTTATATATTCTCACTTTAATCAACTGGATATAAATGAGACACACGTTAAAACAAGCAAGAATAACTGCCATCTGACTAATAAGTTTAACAATTTTTATTTCCATACACAAAATAAAATCTAAAATGGCCAATAGGTGGATTTTACAAAAGACAGCAAAAATTGCTGCATGCTATGAAATCATTTTGACTTCTGCCTCCAGATCTGTTCTCCATTTGGAAATGAAGAAGACAAGGAAAGAGCTTGAGCTGATGGCATGTGACAGGAAGATTATGCTTCTTGGGGAGCTGAAGGGTATTGAGTGTTGACAAGATCATGTGTTGAACTGACAGTATCTCACACTGAGCTGTCATGTTAATGCAACACAGCATATTATGTACTAAAATGGCAGTTAATTCTCTTTATTCTGACCTTTATATCATTTAAATTATTTGGACAGGAGTGAGGTAATATACTACTGGACAAAAGTTAAGGGCCGCCATTCAGTTTAGACAAGGTTTATATAATTCTTCCTGAGCAGGGTCAATTTTCCAAATGTCCGGTAGCTTGAAATCTCTCAAGAAGTCTCTGAATGGTAGAGTGGGACACTGCTAAACGTCTTGCAACATGACGAACAGATTGACCATCCTGAATCCATGCCATGGCTCGACCACGGTCTACAGTGCTGAGACTTCTCCTTGGATGCATGGCTAATGCAGTGATCATTTCGACCACTTGTCATACTGATTTATTGCATACCAACGGTGAACACTCTTTACCGATGATCATTTTCCACGTGCATTCAAATTCAACTCACTTTTGAATGTGGGGCGTGTTGCAAAAACCACGAGTTTTTGCAGCAACAATGGCAATTTTCATGTGCGGTTTAAAGTGACCGTGTTTTTTTTTTACATTAAAAAAAATTAACCTAGTGCACACAGAAATGTACACACATTTCTCTGAGCTCAGTTTTAATGACATTTTCACTTGTCTTTACAGTTTGCCAATCAATTATATAAACCTTGTCTAAACTGAATGGCGGCCCTTAACTTTTGTCCAGTAGTATACTTTAAAAATAGGATATGACTTTTCAATCACCCTGTACAGAAGTAAGTGTGTGTGTGTGTATTACTCCATGTTAACACATTATGTGCCATTGTCATCAACTGCTAATTTGCCAGTAACCCCTGATGTATGCCATTTTCATCTAAGCCAGGTCTCGTCAAACAATTGACTTTTAGAATTTGATGTTAGTATGCCAGTAAAGTGCAAAATAACTTGCTTTGTGGATTAAAATAGAATAGCTAATTGATTTGGATACGAAGTTAACATATTTTGTATTATTGCAAACTGATGTTCTACTCTACAAAAGCTTCTGACATAGTTTAAAATGAAGAAACAAAACAATTCTAAGCAAATATACTTGCATGGAAAAGGTCTAAGGTTCAAAATAAATGTGCACTGGAAATTTCAAATATTCAAAAATGACAAAATGAATGTAACAATGACAGAACATTAAATAAGAGAGAGAAGCCAATGATTAAGCTCTGAACTTACAATAAGCAACTTAAATGCAAAGAAAGAACATGACTACTCACTACTTCCTCGGGCACTTTGTAACAAGTGACAAACTTGAGGTTATAAGCAGAACAAGTGAAGAAAAGGTTAATTCCCAAAACAAACACTATAATAACAACAAAAGAAAAATTCTAGACACTGTAATACAGGAGGTCTAAATACTTCCAAAGCAGAAACAACAGTAATAAAAGAGAAGACAAAGGTGAGATCAGAGTAAAAGAACTTAACATTAAATCCGGTCGGAAATTCAGGAATTACTATGTGTGCCATGCAGAAATCAAATAAAGGAAATATAGTGCAGAGAATACAAAGAAATATTGTCCTGAAACAGCACGCCCCCCCCCCGCCCCCCCCCCCCCCCCCCAAATCTTTCTTAACTTAATTTCCACTGTCAAGAACCCACTGGCTCCATTTATCAAATACAAGTGATTTACAGCAGGTTCTTGCAGGGACACTTAACTGTAGTCGTAGCCCCACGCTCCTTCAAGAAGCAAGAAAGACAATACAGCCCTTCCTTCACAGCTGACTGAACATACCTCACTACCCACATTCTCATTCCTTACAAAAAAGGTTAGTATAACCAATATTGTTTATGTTCTACTACGAAGGGCGTTCAGAAAGTAATGCACCACATCGTTTTTCTCAGCTAATAATGAAGATAGAAGCATGAAATTTTGCACACTTCAAATATGGATGTGCCAATTGTGTGCACCATATTGCACCGCAACCGGCCAAATAATACGGCTGCCCTAAACCGTTGAAATGGAGCGTGTTAGCAACTTGCGTTATAAACAGCGAATTGTAATATAATTTCTCGTTGCAGAGAAGGAAACTGTTGTGAATATTCACAAGCGTCTATGTGATGTGTATGGAAGTTTTGCAGTCGACAGGAGTACAGTCAGTTGCTGGGTTCAGAGAATCAAAGAATCAGGAAGTGGAGATACGGCACTGCTTGATCGGCCGCGCTGTGGACGTCCTGCCACAGCCACCAATGCAGAAATGTTGAAATGCGCTGAGGGCATTATTCTTACTGATAGGCGAATCACTACTCAACAATTGGCCTTACAGCTGTCAGTCAGCATTGGTAGTGCAAATGCAGTTATAAAAACTCTCGGATTTTCTAAGGTTTGCGCAAGATGGGTTCCTCGAAGTCTCACAAATGACCACCGATTGCAAAGGAAAGCAATTTCTTCTGAATTGTTGGAGCGTTTCAATGCTGATGGAGAGAACTTTTTGGTTAAGATCGTTACAGGTGACGAAACCTGGGAACATCATTTTGAACCTGAGACAAAAAGACAGTCATTGGAGTGGCATCACCCGCAATCACCAAAAAGAAAGAAATTCAAGACAATTCCTTCAGCTGGAAAGGTCATGATCACTGTCTTTTGGGACATTGAAGGTGTGATTCTTGTGGACGTTATGACAATCAATTCGCAAGCTTACATTAAGACATTGAAAAAACTCAATCAACGTTTTCACAGAGTTCGGCCGCACAAGAATCCAGCAGACCTGCTTCTCCTTCACGACAATGCGCGACCTCACACAAGTCTGGCAACACGGGAAGCAATCACCAAATTGGGTTGGACTGTACTACCCCATCCACCCTGTAGTCCCGATTTGGCACCCTCTGATTTTCATCTATTTGGTCCACTTAAAGATGCACTCCGTGGGACAATTTTGATGATGAAGGAGTGATTCATGCAGCGAAGAAATGGCTACATGATCAAGACAAAATCTGGTACGGGCTAGGAATACATGCACTTGTTTCGCGCTGGCATAAAGCTGTACAAGTTGATGGGGATTATGTTGAATAATACCGATGTTTACATGACATATCCATGTATATTGTGTATAAATTTCATGCTTTTTGAATAAACAGCTCCTGAGAAAAACGATGTGGTGCATTACTTTCTGAACGCCCCTCGTATATTCTAGAAACAATATATTACAAGAATGCCAATAACATGTACAAATTAACTGGACATGCCAATGCCATTGATCTATAATACATCCCTTAGAATCATTGTGAACAATTTGAAAGACTGGGGCAAAAAACATGGCACAATGAAGTGAAGATTTAGATGTTGCATACTCATCAATTTACGAAACTAGTACAATATCAGAAAAAAACTGGAATGGCAGAAATGTCTCAATCAAGGAAAAGCTGAATGAAAAAGACTGACCCAAATGGACATATAGCGCATCCAAACAAATGAGATAAAAACTGACCATCGAAGAAAAAAAATTGCAAATATTATTATCAGTACCTAGGGATCGGAGAACCCAATTATATTGATACCATTGCATTAGAGATTTTACTGAAAGAATCAACCAGACATATCACTCTTTAAGAAGGCATAAAGGCGTGACCCTAGTTTTTTTTTGGCAATACTTAACTAGATCGATCCCCTTCTACGTGATGAGTAGAAGTGTTTTAATTGGCATTAACGAAAACTAAAAACAGTCAAGTAAATAAGTTTTACAGCAATAATGTACCTCTGCCTACCATTTTATTTTAAGGGGGGGGGGGGGGGTAGAGGTTGGGGGTGGTGGGGGTGTGGGTGGGGGGGAGGAGGGGGGGGGGGGGGG